>OY728164.1:1161903151-1162293874 GCA_963277665.1 Viscum album
TATCTATTTTTTATAAAATAAAAGAAAACATTCTAAAATAAAACCTGATTTCTTTTCAATAAAAAACTTTAATACTCTCATCGTGACATTTTCATTGTCCGTAACAATCATAATACTAGTGAAAAACATTTTAAAACTTGGGATAAGCACAAAAATCTCAGTAAGGGACATAAATAAATAAAACAATTATTCTAGTGAAAACCCATAAAACATTTCCTTAAAATAAAAAATAGCTTTTTACCCAGAAAAAGAGATCATCATTTCAAAAATATCATTATATTACCTTTTTAAAATCATAAATTTTCATGAAAACTCCTAAGAAAACACATAATATATATGTACGTAACTTGGGGCATAATTATACTAAAATAAAATAACCATACAGTCAACTTTTATTCATGTCATTCTTACAAATGGAATAGTCATATGGCTGACTTCCATACATGACACTCTGACAAATGGAATAACGAAACAGTTGACTTCCATACCCAATTCATTGGAGGTTATAACCTAACCACACGTCCTTGGTTTTTCACATAACCACTCGGAAAATTTCCAAGTACCATTATATAATCATAACACATAGAATCTTGCAATTTTCAACATGTCACTCATAAAATTTTATTTTCACTTATAATAAAACATTTCAAGTTATTTAATATCTAATCCATTTTCAAAACCCATTTAAAATATTTAAAAATATATTTTTAAATAAAAGTGTCCCATACCAATTTGAAATATTTTAAATAAATTACAAAATTACCATTTTAAAAAATTCATGTCCATATAAAAACATCCATAAAAACCATTTTGAAAAACATGGACATGAAAGATAAATATTTAGAATAATAAATCTTTAAAACATTTAAAACTATGTTTTAGTTAAATAGTCCCTTACCACTTGAGAAAAAAAGAATAAAAATAATTAAATAATAATATTAAACAAAAATTCAATATCATGAGAAAATAATAATTCAATATATAACGTGTCAAAAGGGATGTATGTACACCTTATAGGATAATAAAGGTTCATAACATAAAGATATGCCTCGATGAAAGAAGAATGAGATGAAGTCCCTTACCTCGAGTCTGATTCATCACGTATGTTATTAATATTACTAAATAATAAACATAGGTTAATTATTTAATTTTTTAGAACCTTTTTCAAGTTTATTATTCCTTTATTATCATGTTTTAAAATTTACTTAATTATTTAGGTTCATGTTATACGTTTTGATGATATTCGGTATTTGAGTCCAAAATGAAATTAGTAAGTCAAATACAGTCAAAGTGGTCATCAGTACATAATCTCCAGAATAATATTTATTAAATAATAAAAATTATTATATATAAATCATACATTTAAATCCACTCATTAAATATGAATATGAAAAATGAGGTATGTTACTATCATGGAGATAGTAAGTCGTACATACGAATGAGTAACGTTTTAATTTTTCAATGATCATTATAGAAAAAAGGTAAATATTATTTTATCTTTAAATAATGATAATAATATCATTAATATCATATTAATAATTTAAATATACTTATATATATCATCCATGTGATTTATTAAGAAAAATGAATCACATTGCTTCGTGGAGGTGATAAGTCACATGTACGCACGAACGACATTGTCATTTTCATGTTTATAAAAAGTAATAATGTAATTGAAATATTATTATATTATAATTATATATATATATAATAAATATAATATATAAACATTAATTCCATCATTATAAAAATTCTTGAGAGGGGTGATGGAAAACGAATTATATCGGTTCATGGAGGTGATAGTTCACGCGTACACACAAATGATTAATTAATTTCCCATTTGATGGAATTTGATATGGATTTAGGTGATGATATTAAAATAATAACATATAATTATTTTTATTATACTTTATTTATTATCTCATCATGTTTGGATAATATTTAAAGGAAGTGGAAGAGGAAATAAAACAGAAACACTTAATTAAAAATGATACCTTTACTTTGGACGATCACATATGATTAACACCTTAAAACCTATAAGGAGGGTTTTATACCTAAAATAAGGAATATATAATGTTTTTAGGGATTCTAGTAAGGGATTTTTTCAGATCTTGTCTGAAGAAAAATGGTTTTGAAGTGTGATTAAATGATAATAAGTAGTTCCCTTTTATAAGAGAGGGGAGGGGCACTCTTGGAATTCTTCAAGGTATTAAATTAATATAAATTAATTTTCTATTAAAAATGGATAAAAATTGAGTTATGTAAAATATATTATTATTATGGGTCTAAATCCATTCATCCAATGAAAATTAGATAGGTTATTATTATTATTTTAATCCTTATATTTTTGTTTTAACCCTTTTAACTCTTTCCGTGTTATCATGTAATTTACACATCGAGGGTTAATATAATTACTAAAACATGACAAGATACCAATAAATATATAATTTATGAAATTTTATGGCTCATAAAAATTCGTTTTCCAAATATTTTATTTTTATAAATTTTATATCATTTAATAAAATATTATTTATTTTAAGATATCAATTATGTCAATTTTGACACTATTCATTACTTGACTTTTTAAAAATATCATAACTTGATATATTCTAAAAAACTCTTTTAAATCATAACTAAAATGTCAAATTCATCCATAAAATTATTTTATGACTTAAATTATGTAAAATTATATTTATTTTAATATTTTTAATATTATTTATTTGATTATTCCACTAATGAAGAAATTACTACATCATCATTATTTCACCATTTAATTTATTTATTTATTTTCTAAAAATTATAAATAAATTACCATGATGCAGTAAAACATTTTATATTTATAATTACTATTTATAGTCTAAGATATATTCAAAACAACTATATATTAAAAATGTTATTATTATTAATACTTGAGTGTGTCATCTTTGTCTTTTCATTAAAATAAAATAATATAAAGGGCATAAAGTCATCAAAGTGGATCCAAGTGGACATAAAATCATTTCAATGAATATTTTATTCTAAAATAGCTCATATAATGAAATTATGAAAGTTTTAAGGTAATTTTATAATATTTATAATATTATGTTTACCCTTAATTACCCGATTTACCCTTAACTGTGTTAATAAAAATAATTACAATATTGTATATCCATTTTTCAAAACTCAATTCACATAAGTGGCTAAATTAAATTGAACATTAATCCCGCAGACGTGGTGAGAAAACTGGTTAAATTAAAAATGTTCAAAAGTTCAATAAGTTTTTATATCCAATTTAAATTTGAAATTGATTCCAATGACTTATATTGTATCAAATTATAAAAAAATTATCTATTTATACTTTAAAACTATTCAAATATATAATTTAACACTATAAATAAATTTTATGGAAAATTAGTTTCAATTAAAATGCATTATTTTTTCACTATTTATCAAATAATGAAACTTATCAGAAACATACCAAAAAAATAATCCAAAGTAAATTTTGATAATTTAATTTCAAATATAGAATATAATTTATAAAAGTGAAAAAAATAGTTTTAAAATAGGAATGAATTCAAAAGTCAGCAAATATGCCTTTTTAAAATACTTCTTTTATTAAAAAAATTGGATTTATTCTTATGTCATGTCTAAAAAATAAATAAGATGAATTTAAAATATTAAATTAAATATATTTCATATATTTTTCATTAATATAATTTTACAATAGTGATTTTATAATTTATTGGTATAAAATACACTTATCCTCATTTAAATAGTTAAAAAAAACATATCTTTTTAAAAACCCAGGATGTTACATACCCCCCCCCCTTAATAAATTGAGTCCTCATAATTTGAACTTGGAATTTAAAACTATGGGTTTGATGTTTCAAAATACCTTTATTGAAATCACACATTAGAAAAAGGGTCAATAAAACTTCCTCTTCAAAATAAAGAAAGGAAAGTATGAAGGTCACTTGAGATAACACATAAGAGGGTTCCATGTATTACATCATGGATATAAAAGAAAAAAACTAACTATCAAGTTATGATGGAGAGTGATATAGAAAATGGTTACGAGAAATTTTACCACCCCAAAACTATAAATATATTATGGGTTAAAAGTCCATTGATTTCATAATAATAAAGTAAATGGATAACATTTTTGTTTGAAATTACTTTTTATAGAGTTTGGGAATTATTTTACTAATTAGACTAAAAACATAAGTAACCATACTTACATGAAAAGTATAGTTTCATCCATTAATTAATTTTCACAAAAAACTCATATTTTTTTCCAAATGATGAGTATTCAAGATGAATTATTCACGCCTAAAGCACTAGAATAAAATTCTATAGAATCACATAATCTTCAAAATATTAAGTATCTATTTTTCATGTCTTGATACATTAACCAAAACCAAAATGGTTAGGACAAGATAAACTAATTCTCCAAAAAGAATAAACCATTTTATTATGGGAAATTACTTTTAATATCCAAAATTCAATAGTAATTTCTAAAGTTCAACATAAAGAAAATAACTTTCCTTAAAATTCCTAAAAATAATACAAACTAAGATTGAAACCCAAAAATCATAAGGATTTGATAACATGGTATTCCAAGATAAATTTTAACATTTATATACAAATAACATCAATCACACTTAATGTATCATACCAAAAATGTAATTTTCTAAATCACATAATCTCCAAGATATTATAATTATTTCAATAAATAACCCAAATTACTATAACTCTACAATAAAATCATAGATTCTTCCAAAATATAATTCAACCTTTAATTATAAAATAAAATCTCACAGTATTCTATTTACCTTGATCATATAGGGTTCCCAAAATAGTGAACATCTTTCGAACTAACATTAATCACTTAATCCCCATATCATTTTCCAATCCCAATGTTATATATTCACTAAAACATATGTTCCCAAAATCAACCTATTCATTACCCATAAAACAATTTAACTAAAAAGAAAAATAAAAAGTCATAAAAATGGGACATCACATAGGTCGATGGTAGGTGATGCGTCCTTATCACCCTTTGATTGTGGGTTCAATTCTTGCGGCATTACTGGACGTGATGACTTTCCACCCATCCTACAAGCTATCATTTTTTTAAAACTATATAAATCTTATAAAATTCCAAAAATATGATAAAATCCTCAAAAATAACCATAACATGTTTTAATATCAAAGGTAATATCATACCTTTCATTTTACATCCCAAAATGTAATAACCCATAATTACCTAAAAGTGAATGTGTCTAAAAATACCATTAGTTATCTTAAATTTTCATAACATAAAGACTCAAAAGGGGTTTCTAAGACATTAAACGTATGATAAACCTTAAAATTATAAACTCATGATGATATCCCTAACTATTAATAAAAAATATTAATCTCTAAAGCTGTCTAAACCATCCTTTGATACCAACTGAAAGGACCTGGACTTAAACATGACCTATTCAACTGTTTTTGAACAAGAATTCACATTGGAGGATCTTTTTAGTTTATATTTTTATAGAATTGGGTCAAAATCTTACAAAATTACCAATATATTAAAAATTTACACTTATAATCAATATCCATTTTTTATAAAATAAAATAAAATATTCTAAAATAAAACATAATTTATTTTCAATACAAATCTTCAATACTCTCATCACGACATCTTCTTTGTCCTTTCCAATCATAAGACTTGTGAAAAAATATTTTAAAACTTAGGATGAGTACAAAAATCTTATTAAGGTACATAAATAAATAAAACCATTAGTCTATTTAAAACCCACAAAACATTTACTTAAAATAAAATATATCTTTTTACCCTGAAAAAGTGATCATAATTTCAAAAATATCATTATCTTACCTTTTGAAAATCAGCAATTTTCATGAAAACTCATAAGAAAACATATAATATATAGGTAGGTAAGTTAGAACATAATTATAATAAAATGTAATAACCATAAGGTCAACTTCCATACATGTCACTCTTACAAATGGAATAGTCATATAGTCAACTTCCATATATGTCACTCTTACAAATGGAATAGTCATATGACTGAATTCCATACCCAATGCATTGGAGGTTATAACGTAACCACCCATCCTTAGTTTATCACGTGACCACCCTTAAAATTTCCAAGTACCATTATATAATAAAAACACATAAAATTTTTCTATTTTCAATATTTCACTCATAAAATTTCATTTTCTCTCATAATAAAACATTTAAAGTTATTGAATAACCAGTACATTTTCAAAACCAATTTAAAACTTTTAAATATATATTTTTTAATCAAAGTGTCCCATACCAATTTGAAACATTTGAAATAAATTATAAAATTCCCATTTAAAACATTCATTTACATATAAAAAATTGATTAACACCATTTTGAAAACATGCACATGAAAGGGAAAGATTTAGAAGAATAAATCTTGAAAACATTTAAAACAATGTTTTAGTTAAAAATTCACTTACCACTAGAGAAGCACAAGAATAAAAATAATAAAATAATAAAATTAAATACCATTATAATATAGTAATTTATGATATAACATGTCAAAAGGGTTGTATTGACCCCATATAAGATAATAAAGGTTCATAACATCAAGAAATACCTCAATGAAAGAAGATTGAGATGAAGTCCCTTACCTCGAGTATGATTCATCACATATGTTATTTATCTTACTAAATAATAAAATTAGGTTAATTATTTAATTTATTTAGAACCATTTTAAATTTTATTATTCTTTTTTTTATCATGTTATAACATTTTCTTAATTATTTAAGTTCACATCTAACATTTTGAAGATATTTGGTATTTGAGTCCATAATGAAATTAGTAAGTCAAATACGGCCAAAAATTTCATTATTACATCCTCTATAGAAAATATTAATGAAATAATAATAATTATTATAAATCAATCATACATTTAGATCTATTCATTAAATATGGATATGAAAAATGAACTGTGTTACAATCATGGAGACGGTAAGCCGTACGTAAGCATTAGCAACGTTTTTATTTTTCAAAAATCATTATAGAAAGAAGGAAAGTATTATTTTATCTTTAAATAATGATCATAATATCATTAATATCATATTAAAAATTTAAATATAATTATATATATCATCGATATGATGTGGTGATGAAAAATAAATCACATCGCTTCATGGTGGTGATAGTTCACACGTGCGCACGAACGACATTATCATTTTCATGTGCATGTAAAGTAATAATGTAATTGATATATTATTCCATTTTAATTATAAATATGTCATTAATATCATATATAAACATTAATTCTATAATTATAACCAGTCTTGAGAGATAGTAATGTAAAATAAATTATATCGGTTTGTGGCGGTGATAATTCACACGTACGCACAAACGATTAATTCATTTCCCATTTGATGGAATAAGAGATGGATTTATGTGATGATATTAACATAATAACACATAATTATATTTTTTATACTATATTTATTATCTCATCGTGGTTTTAGAATATTTTAAGGAAGTGGAATAAGAAATAAAATAGAAACACTTAATTAAAAATGATACCTCTCCTATGGATGATCACCTTTGATTAACATCTTAACACCAATAATGAGGGAGTTATGAATAAACTAAGGCCTCTATAATGTGGAGAGGTATTATATTAAGGTTTATTTAGATATTGGATGAACTAAAATGGTTTTTAGGTGTGAATAAATGATAATAAATCGTGCCCTTTTATAAGAGAGGGGAGAGGCACTCTTGGAATTCTGCAAAGTATTATATTAATATAAATTATTTTCTTTTCCAAATGGATCAAAATTGAGTTATGAATAATATAGGATGAGTATGGGTCGAAATAAATTCAAAAAATGAAAATTATATAAATTTTTATTATTTTTTAATCCTTATATTTTTGTCTCAACCCTTTTAACTCTTACTGGGTTATCATGTAATTTACATTTTGAGGGTTAATATAATTACAATAACATGCCAAATGACAAATAAATGAGTCATTTATGACATTTGAGGACTTATCTCAATTATTTTTCCAAATATTGGATATTTATAAATGTTATATCATTAAATAAAATATTATTTATTTTAATATATCAATTATGTTAATTTTGACACTATTCATTACCTGACATTTTAAAAATGTCATAAAAACTTGATATCATCGAAAAAATCTTTTATCTCATCCATAACATGTAAAAGTTGTCACGAACCGACCCTACCCAGGCTCGAGCCGCAACTACCCCAAGCCCGCCTCCATAGGCCAGGGGCTAGCGACCAGCACCGAAGGAACAACAACTCGGGGAGGCCTTTGCCTAAGAACCTGTACACACACACGCAACACACTCAATGAAAAAGTGCATAGTAAAAAGAAAAGAAAAGGGAAACTGCTATATATAAAACACAAAGTGCATCGACCTCTAATAGTACAAAGTACAAGCTAAAGGTAACTGAAAAAGAAAAGGGAAAAAACACACACCCAACCAAAAAAGGTGCCACAACCCGGAAACAGGTAAACAAAAGAAAAACAGCCGGAAGGGGTCCCCCACCTGGGACCTAACCACGACCACCGCATGCGGTCCAAGCTCCCAAGCTCCTACGCTCCACTGAAGCCACGCTCCACCTATTTGTCGCCTGCAAGGGTAAAACAAGTGCAGGAAAGCCCAAGCAGGGGTGAGTACAAAAATACCTAGTAGGATACCCCAAAGGCTCGAGGGAGCAACAAAGGAGGTACCGAAGGGTGAGCAATAGATCGAACAGGGAGTAGAACAAAAGTACAATAGAGAGTGCAGTAAAGAGTCCAGCTCAACCCAACAGGAGGAAAGAAGGTAGACTCGTCCAGACACAAGGAGTTGGAAACGGTGAGAAGACGAACTTCTTGTCGAGTCTTCGCTACCTATAGCAGGAGATTAGACTCGTCTAACCATGAGAAGCTAGACATGGAAAGCACGTGGCATACCCCACACGTATTCACCTCTCCAGGAAGGAGAGTAACCAAACCCAAGAAGTGGGTACCAGAAACAAGGTATATACATATCTGTATGCTCAACAAGAAACCTGAAAAACGTCGTAAGGGGATCTCCATCCCGTAGCTCAGCCCAGGAAAAGAGTAGCCAATAGTACCAGAAGTAAACTCTATCATTGATGCACAACATCCCACACGTCTACCCCAAACCGCAAGCCAAGAGGCTCAATTACCGCACCTTGACACTATCCGCATTGGGCGGCACTGACTCGCCCGCACGGTTTTAGATCGAGTCACAAGGACGCGTCTCGGTGGGGAAAGTGACCCTCATACTTGAGAGTCCTAGGGAAAGTCAAACCACACCTCTTCACTGCCCTGCAGTCGAGAGGTCTCCTAAAAGTCAAAGTCATTCCATCACCAACCCATACAACCAAGGGTCCCGCTCCTGTGGTTGCAGAGGAAAGCCACAGACTAGTCTAGTAGAAAGGACTGAGTCTGGAATGCCAACAGGTGTCCCACTGCCCAGCCCTGCTGGAGGGTAATTCATAACCAGATATCGGGTGACCCACTGCCCAGCCCTGTTGGAGGATGAACCCTAATACATCATCAGGCGACCCACTACCCATCCCCGCTGGAGGGTAAACCATAATAAGATACTGGGTGACCCACTGCCCAGCCCTGCTAGAGGGTAAACCATAATACATCATCTAGAAACCCACTTCCCAGCCTCGCTGGAGGGTAGACCTTAATACATCATCAGGCGACCCACTGCCTAGCCCCACTGGAGGGTAGACCTGGAATAAGTCGACAGGAGACCCACTTCCCAGCCTTTCTAGATGGTAGACCTGGAACTAGACGACGGGCGACCCACTGCCCAGCCCTGCTGGAGGGTAGACCCTAAGAGGTCATCGGGTGACCCACTGCCCAGTCTCTGCTAGAGGGTGGACCCTATATGCGTCGGGTGACCCACTGCCCAGTCTCTGCTGGAGGGTAAACCCTAGAAGTTAGTGAGCAACCCACTGTCCAGCCCTGCTGGAGGGTAAACCCGAAGAAGTCGATGAGTAACCCACTTCCCAGCCCCGCTGGAGGGTAAAACTCAGAACTTCTCTGGCCATCTCTAATGGAGGGTACAACACTGGCCAACCGAACATGGAGTGGGTATCGCGCAATCACCCAACTCCAGAACAACTCTTCCAAAAGAGGTTCAGTGCATGTTCCATCACGGGGTGCCACTAGTACCGCTACTGGCCGATCCATCGAGAACAAAACCAGGGGAGACCACTCAACCCTGCTGGTCAACAAACGAGCAGAGAGCCAGGGGAAAAACTCCACCCTGTTGGTCAAAAAACACACAGAGGTACCCTTTACGTCGTGAGAGGTCAAAGTACTCGAAGCAGAACACGGTACACACATGGGGACCACACAACGTGTGGCCCACGTCAACCCCAACTGAGCGCACAAACGTTCTCAGGTACAAACCACACGTACCTCCAACCGCTCCCATATGCTCCCAGAGTATACCTCGTTCTAGCCCAAAGGCTATCATGCACACGGCACCCAGTGTCAACGCGATGGCATGACATAACAACTCCACCTCAAAGGCCTAGGCACGACCAACCACATCTTGTGAATCATTTATATCACTCTCCCAATAGTGCACGATCACACGCCAAGGGTCCCCTACAAACAAGGTAGGGCGAACCACCACTAGATCACCTTCCATGATTCCACATTTAATAAGATCACGCAAGAGGATCTGCACAGCCAAACGGATCTCACCATTGTAATCCTCGTGGAAAAACACGCGAGATCTACTACTTACTCGCCTCAAACGGATATCCGACGAAAAAGTCACCAACACCACCTCACGCCCGAACGACGTCTAGTGATCCCGAGCCTCGGCCCCGAAAACAGTCGAGCGCATCGCACCATTGCAATCCACTCGGGAAAACACGTCAAAATAATAACTCACTTGAGTGCAAAGGATATCCGGAGAAAAGGATACGTTCTGGCGCCCCGCGCACGAGTGGTACCATGCGGGACCCACAGCCTGGTCCCGAAGCGCTGCCAACGAATCACACCGTTGAGATCCTCTCGAAAAAGCACCCAAGATGGACTATTAACTTGTCCAAAAAGGTCGCCCGGTGATTAAAATGGAAAATCACCGTCGATGCCCAAACAGCCCTCATGGGCCCTGCACCATCGTGTGGAATTACAGCGGGTAGAATGCGCCAACGCGATGCCCTCAAAAAAACACCCAAAATCGACTGCTCAAACACCTCAAACGGATGTTGGGTCAAAAAGTAATGTTTCACCATAATACGTGCGAACTAGGCCCCGTGGGTCCCGCACCTCATCTCCAACCCGAACGCTTTGGAAAGCTCTTAAAAAAGTCCGCACGAGGACTGGGATCATGCTACCGCTGACGACACATCAAGCGGACATCCCAAGAGGGAGTTAGGTCCGACAGAAGAATAATTAATTAATTAAATAATTAATTAATTATTCACATTGTGTTTCGTGCCGCAGAGCAACGAAACCAACCCAAAAAGGTTCTGAACCACATTGGAAGGACCGTCTCAGCCTCAGGGCCACATCGCCTCTGACGGCGCTTCAAACGGACGTCTGGCTCGCGAGCCACGTCTGTCGCAACTTTAATAATAAATTAATATCATTAAATTAAAACTCTCGGGTCACCTGCCTTTGGGTACATAGCCGAAAAAAACCCTAGAGAAACTCTAAAGGGACCTCCTTGTCAAAAAGGTCTCACAGCCGCAGAAGGTACGTCATTCGGACGCACCATTTAAGAGTTATGACCCCTCAAATGCAAGGGGGCCTATCCGGGGCGGTCCACCCCGGCCGGCCCGGTCCGAGCCGCCGGCCTGTTGGTCGCGGCCTGCCTCAAACCACCAGACCCGAGAAAGTCCAGCCCTCCTCAGCCAACCGACCAAATGGCCGGTCTCCTGTTGCAATGCAGGACCCGCCTCAAGCGGGTCCTTGCCTCCTCTGAAACAGACCGACCGAAGCTGATCCTCGTTGACCCCAGGAAGACCCGCGCGGCGCGGGTCTTTCCTCCTCCGCCGGATGCGACCGGCGCGCCGACCTCCTCCACGGCACCCCGGCGTTACCCTCGCCCACGTCTGCTCACCGTCGCCCCCAGCACCTGCGCTCGCCCGGTCCTCCGCCGAACCCCCGCGCCGCCGACCGCTGGAGCCACCCGCGCGCCGCCGCCTCCGCAGAGCCGCGCCGCTGCTCGAACCCGCCGGAACCCGAAAACCCGCGAACTTCGGCGGATGATTACAGATGCCACGGAGCTCAGAATTAGATTCTGAAAGAAGTTACAGAAATAAAAAATTGTATACTACACGTCCATGGGATTTTTTCTAAGGTTTAACAGCAAATAGACACATAAAATTGAACTCAAAGTAGGTGCGGGAATAGAAATTGAAACCGCGACAAACCTACCTGCAGGGGCATTGCTCGAAGCGTCACAGGCGATCTGCCGCCGCGTCATCGCCTTGCCGGAGCTGCCTCACTGGAGTGGAGGAGGAGAGGGAAGGCTTTCTCCTGCTGCTGTCCAGGTGAGGAAGAGGAAGAGGGAGGGGTGAGTTAAACGTTTAAATAGAAAACGCTTAACCACCCGCTCGTCGGCCCGAACCCAAACCCTCAATAGGGTCAGGGTTAAGCCTCCCCTAAGGTAAACACCACCTCCTCAGAACAACGGAGGTCTCATAATTTTAATTCGAGACCCCGTTCAAAAGTTATAAAACTTAGCGCCCGAGGCCGCCAAATTACGAAAACGCCCATGGGGCCATTTTTCCCAAACGGGCCGCGCCTGCAAAACTTACACGCCTCCTAGGGTAAACGGCACATTCCGAACTCAACGGTGCCCTCGGGTTTCCAATATGAGCCATCGTTTAAGAGATACTTGAGTTTCAACATTAAACAAATTAATTAATTTATTTAACCCGTTTAACGTTCCAGAAGCGGGCGAGGCATCCAAACGTCCCGCGCCGACAAGTTTTATGTCATTCTTAGGGTAAACACCCCATTCCGGACCCATCCATACAATCGGATCCCTGATCCGGATCACCGTTTAGGAGTTATCACATTTATTTGGCGGTTCCAGTGTGAACGCACTGAAAATTTAATTCCGACCACTCCGGGGCTCGGAATCGCACACTGTCTGAAGGCGCTGCTCTAGAATAAAATCAAGAATATTACAAAGTCCTTCGCAGAAAAAACTGGGTTCTTAAATTGTTCCCTCCTTCAAGATTTTCATCCCCGAAAAGCAAAACTTGGGAGAAACACAGGGTACTAAGCCCACACCTAGCTTTCCCATACCCAGAAGAACCCACAAACAGCTCTGCGTTACCGCACACAGACCAAAGGATTGATCCATTCATGAGAGGTCAGCCCTTGCCAATGTCTTCCACCCAATATAGACTTTACGGTTAGGTAGAGGTGGTAGACAACCTATCCATCCCTTTGCACGGTCTCAAATGACCCGAAGGATCTCAGGGGTAGCTCACCTCCCCGAACGAACCTCTACGTCGCACGCCATGACTGGAATCACCGCCCGCACCTGAAACAAGGCCGAGTGATTCCCTCCTTTAGAATATCCATATGGTGAAACACCCAAGGATATCTGATCATGCAAGGTTCCACAACCGAGGCTCTCTTACAGGCTCAAAAGGCGAAGGAGTCGACACCATCGACTAGAGAAAAAGGTCCCACACCTTTTACCTTACCAACACAGGGTTACACCCGACGCCCCACGTCACCCTGGTAACACATCAAACAAGGAGCAGGGAGGAAATTAGTTCACACACAGAGTCTAAAAATTATACTGCAAAAAGGTAGAGGAGCTGTAGAGCATACCTCTTATCACCTCATGCTCTGCAGGATAGTAGACATCCAAAGCTCGCAGCTGTCTGTGGTCCCAATTATGAGCTCTCGGAGCCTAACGTGGACCACCTAGTGGTGATGGGAAGACCTCGTAAAGCCACCCCCCACTACCAGCTCCTCCCACTCCTCTGCTAGAACCACCTCTCTGTGTGCTACTCCGATCACGGTGCTGCCTCTGTTGTGGTGGTGTGCCTACTGCCTGCCCGAAGCTCTCAGCAACTCAAGTCGGGCAGTCCCGTGCCAAGTGACCTCTCCCATCACAAGCATAGAACCGAATCTCTTCAGGCTGCACTGGAGCCCTCCAGCGCCACTACTGTGTACGACCATTCCCCTGAGTCCGGTTGTCAGAAAACCACCTGCATCGAGGTTCCGCTTACCGACGCTCGCTAGCTGCGGTAGACGTCTCGGCGCTGACATGCCTACTGCCACCACCAACTCCAGAATGTGACAGGAAGCCCTCTGTAACCACCCGACATATGTGGAAATTCTCAAGGGTACTATGACAGCATGAATCTCTTGGCGGAGACCCTGCTCAAACTTCCGCGCTCAGATGTTGTCGTCACAGACCAAGTCCGGGTAAAATCATGCACAGTCTGCAAAACAAGTCGCGTACTCGACCACCATCGTCCCTCCCCGTTGAAACTGTAGGAGCTCCTGAATCCAAATAGAGTGCAATCAGGAGGGGAAAAAATCCTCACAAAACAACAACTGGAAGTCATCCCACGAAAGCGACGACTCGTCAAGAAGCTGAGTCACCAGAATCCACCAACGCCAAGATGCTCCACAAAAAGGGCTGGCTGCCAAAGCCACTCTCTGATCTGTTGGCATCTGCACAAGACTGAAAAGGAGAACCACCACCTCGAGACAAACCTCTACTGCCTGAGGGTCTGGCTCACCATTGAACCTCAGCGGTCTCTACCGCTGGAACTCACGGAGCGCGCTCAACCTGCGCTCAAGATCAGCCTGCTCTGCTGAAACTGCCTACTTCTCAACAAGTGGGGGTGCTTCTACCATCCAACCTGAAGAAAGGGGCTCGCATGATGGGTCCTGGACGAGGCCTCGTAGCTCACAGGGTCGTCTTCATGCACCCAAGCTGGTATCTTGGCTGGCTGTCTTCGCGGAGACATCCTAAAAAATCATCAAGGAGTGCTACGGTCAGATGAGCATATATGTATATACCAAAAACGATGGGGAGATGACTCAATAAGGACAATCAAGACTCAGTAATATGTGATGCACAAACAAATTTCCCTGCAACAAGTGTCTCAGCATGCTGAGTCAACAAGCGGGTTATCAAGGTCCTGGTGAATGGATACGTTGGCCACCGCACCATCACTGGACTCCCTGGACTGAGAGCCGATCTCGAGACATGTTAACACTATTTCCCTAAATCCCAACCAATTCCTTTTATTTTAGGGACGTCCGAACAGCGTCCCAAGGAATGAACCACCTCTGATACCACTTTGTCATGACCTGACCCTACCCGGGCTCGAGCCGCAACTACCCCAAGCCCGCCTCCATAGGCTAGGGGCTGGCGACCAGCGCCGAAGGCACAAAAACTCAGGGAGGCCTTTGCCTAAGAACCTGTACACACACATGCAACACACTCAATGAAAAAGTGCAGAGTAAAAAAGAAATGAAAAGGGAAACTACTGTATATAAACCACAAAGTGCATCGACCTCTAACAGTACAAAGTACAAGCTAAAGGTAACTGAAAAAGAAAAGGGGCAAAACACGCGCCCAACCAAAAAAGGTGTCACAACCCGAAAATAGGTAAACAAAAGAAAAACAGCCAAAAGGGGTCCCCCCACCTGGGACCTAACCATGACCACCGTACGTGGTCCAAGCTCCCATGATCCTACACTCCACTGAAGGCACGCTCCACCTGCCCGTCGCCTGGAAGGGCACACCAAGTGCGGGCAAATCCCAAGCAGAGGTGAGTACAAAAATACTCAGTAGGATACCCTGAAGGCTTGAGGGAACAACAAAGGAGGTACCGAAGGGTGAGCAGTAGAACGAATAGGGAGTAGAACAAAAGTACAACAGAGAGTGCAGTAAAGATTCCAGCTCAACCCAACAGGAGGAAAGAAGGTAGACTCGTCCAGACACAAGGAGTGGGAAATGGTGAGAAGACAAACTTCCCGTCGAGTCTTCGATACCTATAGCAGGAGAGTAGACTCGTCCAACCACGAGAATCTAGACACGGAAAGCACTTGGCATACCCCACGCGTCTACGCCTCTCCTGGAAAGAGAGTAACCAAACCCAAGAAGTGGGTACCAGAAACACGGTATATACATATCTGTATGCTCAACAAGAAACCCGAACAACGTCGTAAGGGGATCTCCATCCCATAGCTCAGCCCAAGAAAAGAGTAGACAACAGTCCCAGAAGTAAACTCCATCATCGATGCCCAACATCTCGCACGTCTGACCCGAACTGCAAGCCAAGGGGCTCAATTACCTCACCTTTACACTATCTGCTTTGGGTGGCACTGACTCACCCGCACAGTTTTAGATCACGTCACAAGAACACATATCGGTGGGGAAAGTGACCCTCGTACTTGAGAGTTATAGGGAAAGTCAAACCACACCTCGTCACTACCCTGCAGTCGAGAGGTCTCCTCAAAGTCAAAGCCGTTCCATCACCGACCCATACAACCAAGGGTCCCGCTCTGGTGGTCACGGAGGAAAGACACAGACTAGCCTAGTAGAAAGGACTGAGTCTGGAATGCCAACAGTTTTCCCACTACCCAGCCCTACCGGAGGGTAATTCATAACCAGATATCAGGTGACCCACTGCTCAGCCCTGCGGGAGGGTAAACCCTAATACATCATCAGGCGACCCACTTCCCATCCCCGTAGGAGGGTAAACCATAATAAGATACTGGGTGACCTACTGCCTAGCCCTACTGGAGGGTAAACCATAATACATCATCCGATGACCCACTACCCAGCCCCACTGGAGGGTATACCTTAACACATCATCAGGCAACCCACTTCCTAGCCCCGCTAGAGGGTAGACCTGGAATAAGTCGACAGGCGACCCACTGCCCAGCATTGCTGGAGGGTAGACCTAGAACTAGACGACCGGTGACCCCACTGCCCAGCCCTGCTGGAGGGGTAGACCCTAAGAGGTCGTCGGGTGACCCACTGCCCAGTCTCTGCTGGAGGGTAGACCCTATGTGTGTCGGGTGACCCACTCCCCAGTCTCTGCTAGAGGGTAAACCCTAAATGTTAGTGAGCAACCCACTACCCATCCTTGCTGGAGGGTAAACCCGAAGAAGTCAATGAGTAATACACTGCCCAGCCCCGCTGGAGGGTAAAACTCAGAACTGCTCTGGCCATCTCTACTGGAGGGTACAACACTGGCCAACCGAACACGGAGTGGGTATCAAACAACCACCCAATTCCAGAACAACTCTCCCAAAAGAGGTTCAGCGCCTGTTCCATCACGGGGTGCCACTAGCACCACTATTGGCCGATCCATCGAGAACGAAACCAGGGGGAGATCACTCAACCCTGCTGGTCAACAAACGACCACAGAGCCAGGGGAAAAACTCCACCCTACTGGTCAAACAAACACATAGAGGGACCCTTTACGTCACGAGAGGTCAAAGTATGCAAATCAGAACACGACATGCACACGGGGCCCACACGACGTGTGGTCCCACGTCAACCCCAACTGAGCGCACAAACATTCTCACGTACAAACCACACGTACCTCCAAGTTCTCCTGTATTCTCCCAGAGTATACCTCATTCTAGCCCAAAGGCTATCGTGCACACGCCACCCAACGTCAACACGAAGGCGTGACGTAACAACTCCACCTCAAAGGCCCAGGCACGACTAACCACATCTTGTGAATCATTTATATCACTCTCCCAAGAGTGCACGATCACACGTCCAGGGTCTGCTACAAACAAGGTAGGGCGAACCACCACTAGAGCACCTTCCATGCTTCTACATATAATAAGATCTCACAAGAGGCTCCGCACAACCAAACCGATCACACCGTTGTAATCCTCGCGGAAAAACACGTGAGATCGACTACTTACACGCCTCAAATGGATATCCGACGAAAAAGTCACCAACACCACCTCACGCCCGAACGGCTTCCCGTGATCCCGAGCCTCAGCCCCGAAAATAGTCAGGTGCATCGCACCATTGCGATCCCCTCGGGAAAACACGTCCAAAGCACAACTCACTTGAGTGCAACGGATATCCGGAGAAAAGGATACGTTCCGGCGCCCCGCGCATGAGCGGTACCACGCAGGACCCGCACCCCGAACCCGAAGCACTGCCAATGGATTGCACCGTTGCGATTCTCTCGAAAAAGCACCCAAGATGAACTATTCACTTGTCCAAAACGGTCTCCCGGTGATTAAAATGGAAAATCACCGTCGACACCCAAATGGCCCTCATGGGCCCCGCACCATCATGTGAAATTACAGTGGGTATACTGCGCCAACGCGATGCCCTCGAAAAAACACCCAAAATCGAGTGCTCAAACACCTCAAACAGATGTCGGGTGAAAAGGTATTGTTTCACCGTAATATGTGCAAACTAGGCCCTGTGGGGCCCACACCTCGTCTCCAACCTGAATGATTTTGAAAGCTCTTCAAAAGGTCTGCACAAGGTCTGGGATTATGCTGCCACTGACGGTGCATCAATCGGACATCCCAAGCGAGAGTTAGGTCCGACGCAAGAATAATTAATTAATTAAATAATTAATTAATTATTCACATTGTGTTTCGTGCCGTAAGGAAACGAAACCAACCCACAAAGGTTTCGAACCACATTGGAAGGACTGTCTCAGCCTCAGGGCCACAACACCTCCGACGGTGCTTCAAACGGACGTCTGGCTCGCGAGCCACGCCCGCCACAACTTTAATAATAAATTAATATCATTAAATTAAAACTCTCGGGTTACCAGCCTTCGGGTGCATAGTGGAAAAAACCCTAGACCCACTTTAAAGGTACCGCCTCATCAAACACGGTCGCACAGCCACATAAGGCGCGTCAATCAGATGCGCCATTTAAGAGTTACGCCCCCCCGAATGCAAGGGGGCCAATCCGGGCCGGTCTACCCCGGCCGGCCCGGTCTGAGCCGCCGGCCCGCTGGCCGCGTCCCGCCTCAACCCGCTGGACCCGAACGGGTCCGGCCCTCCTCAACCGACCGGACAAATGGATGGTCTCCTGTTGCAACGCAGGACCCGCCTCATGCGGGTCCTTGCCTCCTCTGAAACAGACCGACCGAAGCTGGTCCTCGTTGACCCCAGGAAGACCCGCGTGGTGCGGGTCTTTCCTCCTCCGCCGGACGTGACCGGCGCGCCAACCTCCTTCACGGAACCCTGGCGTTCCCCTCACCCACGACCACTCACCGTCGCCCCCAGAACTTGCGCTTGCCCGGTCCTCCGCCGAACCCTCGCGCCGCCGACCGCTGGAGCCCCTTGCGCGCCGCCGCCTCCGCCGAGCCGCGCCGCCGCTCGAACCCACCGGAACCCGAAAACCAGCTAACTTCGACGGATGATTGCGGATGCCACAGAGCTCCAAATTTGATTCTGAAAGAAGCGACATAAATAAAAAATTGTATACTACGCATCCAAGGGATTTGTTCGAAGGTTTAACAGCAAATTGACACATAAAATTGAACTCAAATTAGGTGCGGGAATAGAAATTGAAACCGCGACAAACCTACCTGCAGGGGCGTTGCCCGAAGCTTCACGGGCAATCCTCCACCGCGTCGTCGCCTTGCCGGAGCTGCCTCGCCAGAGTGGAGGAGGAGAGGGAATAATGCCTCCTACTGCTGTCTAGGTGAGGAAGAGGAAGAGGGAGGGGTGAGTTAAGCGTTTAAATAGAAAACGCTTAACCACCCGCTCGTCGACCCGAACCCGAACCCTCAGCAGGGTCGGGGTTAAGCCTCCCCTAAGGTAAGCACCACCTCCTGAGCACAATGGAGGTCTCTGAATTTTAAACCGATACCCGTTCGAAAGTTATAAAATTTAGCGCCTGAGGCCGCCAAATTACAAAAACCCCTCTGGGGCCCTTTTTCACAGACAGGTCGCGCCCGCAAAACTTACACCCCTCCTATGGTAAACGACACATTCTAAACTCAACGGTGCCCTCTGTTTTTCAATATGAGACACCATTTAAGAGATACTTGCATTTCAACATTAAATTAATTAATTAATTTATTTAATCCGTTTAACGTTCCAGAAGCGGGCGAAGGGTCCAAACGTCCCGTACCGACAAGTTTTATGTCGTTACTAGGGTAATCACCCCATTCCAGACCCATACGTACACTCGGATCCCTGATACGGATCACTGTTTAAGGGTTATCTCATTTATTTGGAGGTTCCAATGTGAACGCACTGAAAATTTAATTTCGGCCACTCCGGGGCTCAGAATCGCACGCCGTCTGAAGGCACTGCTCTGGAATAAAATCAAGAATCTTCCATAGTCCTTCACAGAAAAATCTGAGTTCTTACAAAATTAATCCATGAAATTAGTGTAGGATATAAATTATATCTTATTATATTTATTTTAATATTTTTAATATCATTTATTTGATTCTTCTACTAATGAAGCAATTACTACATCATCATTGTGTCACCATTTAATTTAATTATTTATTTCCTAAAAAATATAATTAAATTAACATGATATAGGTTAATATTTTATATTTATAAAAATTATTTATAGTTTAATATATCTTCTAAATAACTATATATTAAAAATTTTATTGTTATTAATACATGAGTATGTCATCTTTGTCTCTTCTTCAAAATAAAATACTATAAAGGGAATAAAGACATCCAAGTGGATCCAAGTGCACATAAAATTGTCCCAAGTAATATTTGGGTCTAAAATAACTCATAAAATAACATTATTACAAGTTTTAAGGTAATTTTATAATATTTATAATATTATTTTTACCATTAATTACCCGATTTACCCTTAACCGTGGTAATAAAAATAATTACTAAAGTTACTATACATATTTTCCAAAAATGAAGTTGATAATATTAGATTATAAATATCATAATTATTACAACCAGTTATGTCAATTTTTTAAAATTCAATTCACATAAGTGGCTAAATTAAGTTTAACATTAATCTTGTAAATGTGGTGAGAAAGCGGGTTAGAGTAAAAAATGTTCAAAAGTTCAATAAGTTTTTATATCCAATTTCAATGTAAAATTGATTCCAATGAACTAAATTGTATTAATTAATAAAAACTTGATATAGTTATACTTTAAAACCAATAAAATATATAATTTATCACTATAAATAAATTTGATGAAAAAATAGTTTTCAATTAAAATGTATTATTTTTCAATCTGCATCAAAAAATTAAACTTATCAAAAAAATACCAAAAATTCATCCAAATTAAATTTTGATACTTCAATTTCAAAGAAGAATTTTATTTTTTCAAATAGAATTTATAAAAGTGACAAAACTATATTTAAAATAGGTTCACCGTCAAAAGGCGACAAATATTACTTTTTTTGAAAAATAATTATTTTATTTGAAAAATTAGATTTATTATTATATCATGTATAGAAAATAAATAATATGAATTTAAAACATTAAATTAAATATATTTTATTAATATAATTCTACAAGAGAGATTTTATAATTTATTGGTATAAAACACACTTGTCTACATTTAAATAGTTTTTCAAAAAAAACATATCTTTTTAAAAACTCCCGATGTTATAGTATTGTAAGAAGTAGTAGTTTCCAACAAAACAAGATGGAGGTTGAAGTTAATACACTCACTGAGAAAAAATTTCTTACGTTAACAGTAACTCTAATAAAATTTCAAACACAAATATTTTTGAATAATAAAAAATTTTGGATCAAAATATTAACATTGAATGATCTAATTTCCTAGAAATATCAATCTTAGATTTGATTATTATATGCTTCATCCAATGAAAATAAATATTTCATTGAACAAATATAAGGTAAAATTTTCTATCTAACCACATTAAAGAAAATAGGGTGTTAAATAACCAAATATATTTCTAATACTTTGGAGGGATAGAATACATCCACCAATTAAATAATGATAAAAGTTATATATTTTGAGATCATAAATGTAAAAATAATCAGTGTAAAAACCCGTAAAATTCAAGGGAAGTTTTTTTTATTAATTTTCTTTGGTATTTTACAAGAACGCAGTTTCTAACGGCACCAGATTCCGAGGCTCGGTGCGCCCAGAATAATTTTTCCGAAGTTTAGCTCAGGTAAGTTCTGTGAACGAACGAGCGGGATTTCCTAACTTTTGAACCGGTGCTCAGAATCGAAATCCGAGGGCACTGATGAAACAACAGCACCAGTAATTGCTTAGGAACACCTTTTATGGAGTTGCGTTTCCTCGGGTGAGGTAATTAAATTTTGGGGTTAACTAAAGAATAAAAATAAAATTTTGTGCAACTGAATTTTATTTTTATTTAAGGTATCTTAACCCTAAGCTTGATGGTTGGAGTGAGACCCACTAATACCCTAACTCCTAGGTAGGATATTTGTGAGGTGGGGCCCACACGAGCCCCACCCCATTATTTCATTTTACCTTCCTTGTGAATTTAATATGGTAACTCACCCACACCCCCTTTTAAATGCCAAGTCAACTCTCATGTTTAATTAAATTATTAAACACCTCATTAATTTGGTCAACGCTCGATAATTAAATCGTGATCTGTTTTTGAAATTCAAAAACCATTGGCATGGGAAATAAAATAAGGAAAAGCCTTATTTTATTAAGTTGTGGTTTCGTTGTGCGAGAAGAATTGGGAGAGGAATTACTCAAGGCATTGGAACTTCATCTTCCTCCTTGAAGAACGCAAAGAACGCACAGTCATCGATGAAGAACACCAACCTCCAATGAAGGATGACGTAGAACGCCAAATCCTCAGAGATCGACGACGCGACGCCATGTACCACGACACCGACGATTCTCTCCTCTGCGACGCCTTCTTCCGTGATGTTATTTCCCGCGACAAACCTTTGTTCTATGACACCTTGAGGTAGGAGGTTTGGTTTAATTTATGTGGATTATATCCTTGGCCTTTGATTTAATTGTTGATAGTCGTTTGAGCCGCCTGTTATCGAAATAACGGGAGGAGGTCAGACCGCACGAACACGGCCGACCCTCCTCCCCCTTTGATGGTTGTTCTTGTTGCGGCACGAGTAAAGGCGGCGCAGTACAATGACACCGCACGGAAACAATTGAGGAACGGGCGAAGAAGCATGGCACCGTCGCACCGTGCTATTGCGGCAATTCGAAGGCTCCGTAGATTGTTTAATTGATAGCGGATTGTCAGGCGATGACGGAACGGGCCGTAGAGGCAGTTTGATGATTCTGTAGTAAAGTTCGAGACCCGAGATGAACGCCAGCACAGACGGAATTGAAAAAGGACCACCAGAGAAACTCTGGTGGCCCGCGGATTACACCGGCGGTGCGGGTTGCCGGCGCGGCGGCGCCCGGCGTGTCTCCAGGAAGGACCGCCGTGGCTTCAGCCGCGGCGACAGGCGGCTGGTCCCGCGGCCGCGCGGGACCAAGGGGGGGACACGGCGTCGGGCTGCGTCCACTGGCAAGGATTGGACCCCACGCAAGGGTTGCGGCTTCAATCAGGGGGCAGTGCCCCCGTGCGTGTCTGCTCGGCCAGTGCCGAGCTGACCCCGCGTGGCGAACGCCGAGCCGCCCCGGGCTGGACCGGCCGCACCGGGCCAGGCCGCCCAGGCCGGGTCGGGCCATGCCAGCCGGGCTGGGCCGCACCCACCGGGCTGGGCCGCGCCCTAATGGTCCTGACCCAGACCTAGTTCGGACCGACCCGGGGGGTATTGGGCCGGGTCGGACCGGGCCCAAACCCCCTGTTTCCAGACAGTTCCGTTCAAACGCCCATATCTTGGGCTACGAACCTCCGATTGACGCACCGTCAGTTCTGATGGGATCCTTGAATCTAGAAGGTTGTTTTTGTATATTACACTCAAGGTTTTGGAGAACTTTGAGTATGGCCGGGTTGGTTCGAACACAAAACCAACCGGGCCCTCGGAGCGGAAACACTTATAACCTGAGGTCCGGACGTCTAATTGACATGTCGTCGACTTTTTTGGATTCCTATTAGTGATACAGACCTTTTTCCTTACTCCGATCGAGGTTTGGAGGCATCTGGAGTGTGGTCAGGTTGGTTTTGACTTAAAAACCAACTGGTCCCCTCGGACAAAAAAACCAATAACTCTCAGGCCGGGCGTTCGATTGACACGCCATCTGTCGCGTTGTGTTCCTTTTGATGAGACAGAACTTTGGGATACATCAACTCCAGACTACGTATCAATGGATGTATCAACCTCTTGGATCGTGGAGTGGACCCTCCCAGAACGAGCGTGTTGTGTGCGGAAACCCTAGAGCTGGTTGCGATGACGATGAATTTTGTACGGGAATCCTCTGTGGGTTCAACGGTGACGCATACAGTACTTTAAATAATTATGAAACCCTAGAGCTGGATGAGACTTGATGACTGCTGATCGATCGACTCGGTGTGTTTCAGATATCCCAGTGGGGAGCGCTTGGTTGTAGCGGCAGACCCACGACGGAGGAGCGCTTCGTTGTAGCTGCAGACCCGCGGTACTCAACAGAAGGATTACCTCTGGAGGCTATGATGGGGAGTTCTTGGTTGTAGCAGCAGACCCACGGTGGAGGATCACTTGGTTGTAGCGGCAGAACACGATACTCAACAGAAGGAGTACCTCTGGAGGCTATGAGGGGGAGCGCTTGGTTGTAGCGGTAGACCCATGGTGAGAAGCGCTTGGTTGTAGTAGCAGGCCCATAGTACTCGACAGGTGGAGTACTACAACAGTCCGAGGTTAATGGGAAACGCTTGGTTGTAGAGGCATACCCATTGTACTCGATAGAGGAGGAGTTTCCCCAGCAGTTATGGTTTCGACATCATGATTTTAATCCTGGTTTGAGTTGAGTCTTGAATTTCAATCATTATCTTTGATATGATTGACTTGCTTTCCTATGTGGATTTGGGTGGTGTTATCCTGTGTGGATTGGTTGTGATATCCTGTGTGGACGTGATCGAACTTGGGCTCGGATGTTGGAGCCGAATTGGGATTGATGACTTTGGTATATGTATGGGCATATACCTATGTAGTGTCAAATGTTACTTCGTGATTTTATCATTCCTTTGTGGATTATCCTTTGTGGATTCTGGGAGACCTTCTGGGGTCTTGGGGTCCATACTGAGTAGAGTATACTCACCCCTGCACGGGCTATGCCCGCACTACGTTGTTTTGGATGCAGACGTTGAACAACGTTGATCGTGGCTGAGGCTTGTGAAGCGAGTCGGTACCTGTAGGTGGACCACTGGGCGGGACATACACGGAGTAGACAACTGGACTTGTGGAGCTGTGGAGACTATCTGTACCCACCCTTCAGGTGGGGATTCCAATGACAGATTGACGTATCAGTTTTACTTATAGTTGTTGCACTTCCTTTCCAGTTGTACTTTACTTTCAGTTTAGGTTTGTATTCTGGCCCACTTACTTTTCTGCACTTACTATTGTACTCAGTTTTTACTTAGTGTTTACTTCTTTTTGCTTACTCTGTCGTGTTTGTTCACTTTACAAAGGCAATGTCTTCCCCTTTTTATCAGGATTTATGCCTTGTGCTAGTCGCCAGGCCCTAGCCTATGGAAGGCGCGCTTGGGGTAGTCACGACACGGGCCCCGGGGATGGGTCGTGACAAATTGGTATCAAAGGAGTTCGGTTCTACCGCAGAACTCTGGACTCTGATCTTTCTTCTATGTGAAGCAATAATGTTAAGGGTATTGAGTGTGATTATCAGTCCAGAGAGTCCAGTGTTGGTTCAGGTGCTGATGTATCCGTACACCAGGACCATAACTTCTGATTTCTGACTCAATGCACGAAACATTGTTTGCATGTGTATTTCAAAAGTTTTCTTTTTGATTACTTTGCTTTAGCTCACCAGGTATACTGTTTTGACCGTGGCGCACCTGTATCTTTTCAGGATGGCCCCACGATGGCAGCCAGCTATGGTTCAGAGCTTTGTGCGAGACGACAGCCCACCGAGCGATGAGGCCTTAGTGTAGGGCCCCTTTTAAGCAGAGGCACCGATGGTACCTCTACCCGTCGAGCCACCGATGATACCAGCCCCAGCTGCTGAGAGTTCACGTTGCCTTAGTGCACTGCACAAGTTTCAGCGTCCGAGACCGCCTAGGTTCCGTGGGGAGATGGACCCTCAGGAAGCCGAGGATTGGCTGGAGGCGGTTGTGCAAGTTTTCAGGTTAGTGGGGACACCATCCGGCCTCATGGTGATCCTCGCAACGAGCCTCCTGCACGCGGAAACATGCAGATGGTGGAGCTTGATGCTCTAGGTGCACGATGAGGAATCTCTCCTCTGGACGGACTTTGAGGGCCTCTTCCGCTCTAAGTTCATCCCAGCCACCCTCCATGCAGTGCGCATCTAGGAGCTTCTATAGCTGCGACAGGGCAGCATGACGGTTGCCTAGTACTAGGCGAGATTTACCAATCTCTCGTGCTATTCCATAGACATGGTATGGGACCCCTTCTTCAGGGCCCGAACCTTCGATCAGGGGCTCATGAGATAGATCATAGCTTCAGTTGTTTCTCACAGCATCCCGACGCAGACAGGGGTGTTGGAGAGAGCCCTCTTAGTGGAGAGTTTCCTTGCTGAGCAGTCTCCAGCAGCAGGACCCACCACTAGCCGGCATGAGGTAGAGTCTTCTGCAGCGGGAAGTAGACAGATGACATAGAGGTCCAAGAGTACTAGACCTATAGTTGGTCAACCACATGACACATGATCGTTTGTGCGAGGAACCCAGGGTGGAAAACGACTTACCATGAGCATACATTGTTACTCCTACAGCGAGGTTGGTCACATGGGTCGTGACTGTCCGACCCGCCATACAGATGATCAACAGATAAAAGAAGGACCTCGTAGGTAGAAGAAGAGGTTCGATCGAGGCAGAATCCAAGGAGAAGGAGACCGTGGCAGGGGAGCTGGCCGTACAGTTAGATGTGGACGACGCTTCGAGGTGTTGCCACCACCACCACCAGGAGGTCCACCCCGACCGCAGGGAACAGGTGGACATGGGAGAGCTTAGCTTCAGGCAGCTGAGGCCTACGATCATGGAGCTCTGGGAGCAGATGGACAGGAGCGGGACTAGCTCCATACCTGGAGACTTTTGTTCATGTTGCTTCTAGCTTTGTTGATGTTTGTTTGTAGATGCTTTGTGTCTTTGTAATTTGAGCTTCAGTAATAAAAGACATCTTTCTTTGTGGAATTTACTTTCTTGTCCTCTCTTTTTGTTGTTACTAATAGGTTCTAGTTTAAAAACTGTTGACTTGACCCTCACCTTTGAGATACCTACTAGAGGAGACCCAGTGACCACACACTGATGCCGATAGTGTGACTCAACCCTTGGAGGTGAGAGATACGGTTGGATCTCTTGGTAGTAGCGTCGAGGCCTTACGACGTCTTCCTTGGTATGTATTAGTATCATCCATGTCGGGATTGATTGTATTAGGCAAAGAATGTGGTTCATCCAGGGGATGAGACCAGATTTATCTTATCGACAAAGAAGAAATCTTAGCAGCTCTTGTAGGACCAGAGAAGGTCTAGGTCATCCAGGAGCGGATGAGGACAACTCAGAGCCGGTAGAAATCTTATGCTGATAGGAGGTGGAGGACACTGGATTTCGAGGATGGTGACCATGTCTTCTTGCGGGTCTCACCTCGACGTGGATTATGGAGATTTGGCCAAGACGACAAGTTATCTCCATGATTCAACGGACCGTTCCAGGTCCTTAACAGGACAGGCAAGGTGGCTTACCACCTGGCTCTACCAACTCAGTTGCATCAGGTGCACGATGTTTTTCCACGTATCTCATCTGAGGAGATACGTGCACAACCCGACGCATATCATCGACCATGGGGATCTGGACTTTAACGATGAGGCGACTTTTGTGGAGGTCGCGGTGGAGATCGAGGATCGACTGGAGCAGGTCCTACGTGGATGGTCGATACCTCTAATGTGTATCATATGGAAGCACGAGAAACTCTAGGAGAGAACTTGGGAGTGGGAGGCTCAGATGCGTGCTCAGTACCCACATTTGTTCCCCTAGTTTATGATGTATCTTTACGGGGACGTAAAGCACTGAGGTGGGAGTAATGTAAAAACCCATAAAATTAAAGGGAATATTTTTTCTTAATTTTCTTTAGGATTTTACAAGAACACAGTTTCTGACGGCACCCAATTCTGAGGCCTGGTGTGCCCGGAATAATTTTTCTGAAGTTTAGCTCGGGTATGTTCAGTGAACGAACGAGCGGGATTTCCTAACTTTTGAACCAGTGCTCGGAATCGAAATCTGAGGGCACTGATGAAATCGCAGCGCTGATAATTGCTTAGGAACACCTTTTTCGGAGTTGTGTTTGCTCAGGTGAGGTTATTAAATTTTGGAGTTAACTAAAGAATAAAAATAAAATTTTGTGCAACCAAATTTTATTTTTATTTAAGGTAGCTTAACCCTAAGCATGATGGTTGGAGTGGGACCCACTAATACCCTAACTCCTAGGTTGGATATTAGTGAGGTGGTGCCCACATGAGCCCCACCCCTTTATTTCCTTTTACCTTCCACGTGCATTTAATATGGTAACTCACCTGCACACCCTTTTAAATGCCAAGTCAACTCTCGCCTTTAATTAAATTATTAAACGCCTCATTAATTAGGTCAATGCTCGATAATTAAATCGTGATCTATTTTTTGAAATTCAAAAACCAATGGCATGGGAAATAAAATTAGGCAAAGCCTTATTTTATTAAGTTGTGGTTTCGTTGTGCGAGAAGAATTGGGAGAGGAATTACTCAAGGCCTTGGAACTTCATCTTCCTCCTTGAAGAACGCAGAGAACGCACAGTCGCCGACGACGAATGTCGGACTCCTACGAAGGATGACGTAGAATGCCGAATCCTCAAAGATCGATGATCCGACATCGTGTACTGTGACACCGACGATTCTCTCCTCCGCGACGCCTTCTTCCACGACGTTCTTTCCCGCGACGAACCTTCGTTCGACGACACCTTGAGGTAGGGGGTTTGGTTTAATTTATGTGGACTATATCCTCGGCCTTTGATTTAATTTTTAATAGTCATTTCAGCCGCCTGTTATTGAAATAATGGGAGGAGGTCGGACCGCACGAACACGGACGACCCTCCTCCCCTTTTGATGGTTGTTCTTGTTGCGGCACGAGTAAAGGCGGCGCGGTACAACGGCACCGCACGGAAAAAATTGATTAATGGGTGAAGAAATGCGGAACCATCACGCCGTGCCATTGCGGCAATTCGAAGGCTCCGCAAATCATTTAATTGACAGCGGATCATCGGGCGATGACAGAACGGGCCGTAGAGGCGGTTTGATGATTCCGCAGTAAAGTTCGAGACCTGAGATGAACGCCGGCACAGACGGAATTGAAAATGGATCACCGGAGCAACTCCAGTGGCCTGCGGATTACACCGGCAGTGTGGTGGTGCCGGTGACCGGAGGCGGCGGCCAGCATTGGCCGGCCGCCAGGAGGCGGCGGCGGCCGGCGCACCGCCAAGAAGGACCGCCGCGACTGATGCTGCCGCGGCAGGCGGCTGGTCCCGCGGCCGCACGGGATCGGGGGGGGGGGGGGGGGGGGGGGGGCGTGGCACTGGGCCAAGTCCGATGGAAAGGAGCGGCCCCCATGCGGGGGGTCATGGCTTCAATCAAGGGGGAAGCGCCCCCTTGCGCGTCCGCTCGGCCAGCGCCGAGCTGGCCTCGCTCGGCCAGTGCCAAGCCGCCCCGGGCCGGACCGGCCGCACCAGGACGGGCCGCCCAGGCCGGGCCAGGCCGCACCCACTAGGCCGGGCCGTACACTAATGGGCCGGACCCGGACCCGGTTCATGCCAACCCAGGGGGGGTATTGGGCCGGGTCAGACCGGGCCCAAACCCCCTATTTCTGGACAGTTCCGTTCAAACACACGTATCATGGGATAAGGACCTCCGATCGACGCACTGTCCATTGCGATGCGATCCTTGAATCGAGACGGTTGTTTTGGTATATTACCCTTAAGGTTTCGGAGATGTTTGGGTATGACCAGGTTGGTTCGAACACAAAACCAACTAGGCCCTCAGAGCAGAAACGCTTATAATTTGAACTCCGAACGTCCTATTGACATGCCGTCGAATTTGTTGGATTCCTCTTAGTGAGACAGACCTTTTGGATTACTCCGCTCAAGGTTTGGAGGCATCTAGATTGCGGTCGAGTTGGTTTTGACTTAAAAACCAACCGGGCCCCTGGGACGAAAAAGACAATAACTCTCGGACCGGTCGTCCGATTGAGGAGCCGTCTGTCGTGTTGTGTTCCATTTGAAGAGAAGAAACATTGGGATACATCAACTCTGGACTAAGTTTCAATGGATGTATCGACCTCTTGGCTTGTGGAGTGGACCCTCCCAAAACGAGTCTGTTGTGTGCGGAAACCCTAGAGCTGGCTGCGACGACGATGACTTTCGTACGAGAATCCTCCGTCGGTTTGACGGTGACGACTACGGTACATTCAATCATTATGAAACCCTAGAGCTGGATGAGACTTGATGACTGCTGATCGATCGACTCGGTGTGTTTCTGATAGCCCAGTGGGGAGCGCTTGGTTGTAGCGGTAGACCCACGGCGGAGGAGCGCTTGGTTGTAGCAACAGACCCACGGCGGAGGAGCGCTTGGTTGTAGCGGCAGACCGCGGTACTCAACAGAAGGAGTACCTCTGGAGGATATGAGGGGGAACACTTGGTTGTAGCGGCAGACCCATGGTGGTAAGCGCTTGGTTGTAGTAGCAGGCCCACATTACTCAACAGGTGGAGTACTACAGCAGTCCAAGGTTAATGGGAAATGCTTGGTTGTAGCGGCCTGCCCATTGTACTCGATAGAGGAGGAGTTTCCCCAGCAGCTATGGTTTCGACATCACGATTTTAATCTTGGTTTGTGCTGAGTCTTGACTTTCAATCATTATCTTCGATATGATTGACTTTCTTTCCTATGTGGATTTGGGTGGTGTTATCCTGTGTGGATTGGTTGTGCAATCCTGTGTGGACATGATCGAACATGGGCTCGGATATTGGAGCCGAATTGGGATTGATGACTTAGGTATATGTATGGGCATATACCTAAGTAGTGTCGAATTTTACTTCATGATTATATCATTCCTTTTTGAATTATCCTTTGTGGATTCTAGGAGACCTTAAACGGTCTCGGGGTCCCTACTTAGTAGCGTATACTCACCCCTGCACAGGCTATTCCCGCACTACGTTGTGTTGGATGCAGATGACGGACAACGCTGATCGTGGCTGAGGATTGTGGAGCGAGTCGGTACCTGGAGGTGGACCACTGGGTGGGACATAGACAGAGCGGACGGCTAGACCCGTGGAGATTTGGAGACTCTCTGTACCCACCCTTCAGGTGGGGCTTCCAGTGACGGATCGACATTGCAGTTTTACTTACAGTTGTTGTACTTCCTTTCTAGTTGCACTTTACTTTCAATTTGGGTTTGTATTCTAGCCCACTTACTTTTCTGCACTTACTATTCTACTCGGTTTTTACTTTGTGTTTACTTCTGTTTGCTTACTCTATCGTGTTTGTTTACTTTACAAAGGCAATGCCTTCCCCTTTTTATCGGGATTTACGCCTTGGTGCTAGTCTCCAGCCCCTGGCCTATGGAAGGCGGGCTTGGGGTAGTCACGGAACGGGCCCCGAGGACGAGTCGTGACAATCAAAATCCTAGCATATTATATTGACCACATGATAAATAAATTGAATTAAAGTGAATTTCCAAAAATTTGATCATAATCCATAATAAAAAATAAGTTGGGTGGTATCATTAGAGTATATCTCAGTTGGAGAATAAGAAACATTAAAGGGTGTTGACGTAGATGAAAATTATATTATAATATCATTATAAAATTAAATTTAAAAATAAGAAGATATTATATTTAAATTTTTTATTAACCTTTATTATGAAGGGAATAATTTATAAAATATTGATAATATAAATAAAATTGAAAAACCTAGAAAAAATAATGGAAACATTATAAGGAAAATAGAATAATTTGCAGAGAAAATTCATTCACAAGGAAGGAATTAAAAAATAGATTCCATTAAAAAATTTATAAAGTAAAAATAAAAATAATATAACCTTATGAAATTATAGAATTATATATAATGATATCCATAAAAACAATATATAGAATATAGACATGGATTATAATGATTTCCATTTGAAAAAATGAGATTAATAAGGATCAACATACATGAAACAATTAATTTAAGTTCTTAAAAAAGGGGATGCTAAATGGTAAGATGATATATAAAAATCCAAATGTAACAAATAAACTAATAATACAATACAATCCAGTATCCAAACTAGTTTTCCAGTGACCCGAAGAGCTAGGGCTTCTTCTAGAGTGATTCTTCAACTAAAATCATGAGGAAAAGGGAACTAAACCTATAATTTCACAAAATCAAGGGTTCCAATAATATGAAAAAGGAATATAATCAAACCAAAACCCTTAAAATGTAAAAATAATTGCAAAGAATCAATTTTACAAGGAATCATCCATGGGATGACAAAAAGAGAGGATCAAAAATGTGTGAGGCTTACTTGAGAGATGATATTATCTATATTCAAACATGAAGCAGTGAGGCTGATGAAACTTCAGGGTTTTTAAAGATGGTAATGCAATATTAGACTCCACCATATTGAAGAAATGAGGGTCAAGGCTTTTGTTTGAGAGAAACGAGACCGCTTTTGTGAGAAAGAAATACACCAAAATGAGTCCACCCAATGAATCATAAAATATTAAAAGGTATATAATTCCACTTATTAAATAATTGATGTGAAAAATAATATTTTTACATCATTTACAAATAATCTATGTTATAAATATTTTTTCAGCATCAGTTATCTTGAAACTGATGTGCTAAACCTAATATTCACCACTGTTTTCTAGGTAACCGATATAAAAAATAAAAAACTTTTAAATTTCACATCAGTTATTATATAACTAACATGAAAAATCCTTTTTCACATGTTTTTTACATCATTTATGGATAACTAATGTTATAATGGTGACACAATGAATAGTTTTTACTAGTGATGCTTGAGATCATGACATCCAATAATTAATCATTTCCTTCATTTAGAATATATTTATTATCATTATCTGTGATATTTTCACAATGATATTATCTCTAGATGCATTTTATTCTCATATTAGTTATTAAATGACATGTTTGTTCAGTTATTTATCTTTCCATATTGATTATGTCTTATCTTATCATGATTTTCATGTTATTTAAATATAATTTTTGTTTAGTTATTGAAAATTCCATGTTGATTATCCTTGTTTATTCAAGATAGATTCTACTATACTTAACCCTTATTGAGAATTTGAGATTACCCTCATTTTTTATTATTTCTCCAGGATATGAAGAATAATTATTGGAATGAGTTTTCAAGGATGAAATTAATTTACTTTTTTTATGTTTTATGTTTTATTTTTTACTTTCCAATATAAAATGGGTATCATGTATATATATAGTTCTCCAAAACTTATAAACTAATCATACCTTCAGTGTTTGTCCCTTTGTATCTATGTAAATGTAATAAAGCAGACACAAGCTTCGGGCACTGGGGTTGGGGTCATGATAGTTGATATCAGAGTAAGTTTAGTAGAAACCTTCGGAACTATATTTAAGAAAACATATATTATGGAACATAACCTAATGATATAATTTGAGGAAAAGTATAGAATAACATCCTAATGTTTTGGTAATTAAGTGATTATGTGTCTTTCCTAGAAAATACATCCTTGTCTGGGTACTATAAGTGGATGTGTTTATGTCACAAATGTACCTAGGGGTAATAAATCCAAAAAGGGTGCATTAAGATTAACCCAATCATCACCTAGTGCATGAAAACAGGCCTTAATTCACACCTATTTTTACACTCGTAGGGGATATTCTTAAGATAATTAACATTTTATTTATAAACCATTATGAAGGATTTTAAAATAAACATATCCCTAAAGAAACCATGTTTATGATTATGAGATTATCTACACATAAATTTTTCAATTTATAATTTTTATTTCACAAGTTTTGGGATTATAGATTATGTTTCATAATGATATGATCTAATCCAGTGTATGTTATAATTTAGAAATGGATCTTATTATAAGGAATGGGAACCACATCAATGCATGTATTCCAAAGAGTAAGAATGGTCATTTATTTGATAGGCTTAAGCTAATATTTCAAAGGGAACTAGTCTCCCAAACATTATCATCATATGAGGACATAGTTTCATGTTCTAATAATACAAAAAAATAATTCTATAAGAATTATAGCTTTGAATGGAAGTAATAGAAGAAGAGGATGATAGAGAAAAATATGGATAAGTGTAATAAGGGGTAGTTGGATTTTTTCACATGTTATAATTGTGGAAAGAAACACATCAATACTTGATTAAATGGAATGGGAGTTTTTTAAAAGTGTGGAGATAAAGGCCACTATTCTCAGGATTTCAGTGGAAATAAAAAGGTTTCCAATGTTTAATGCTTCAACTATAAGGAGATGGTACATAAAAAAAATGAATTATCCAAGTGTTAAAGGAATATAACTCAAAAGTAGCTAATGGATCATGGATAAGCTTTTGTTATTACCATAGAAGAAGTGGAATGATTAATGTTCTTATTTTTGGATTCAATAATTATGCCAATTTTTTATTTTATAAATGATATACTAATTATAAGAATTATTAAATGTATAAGGATTTTATTATAGTAATTTTTCATTAAGGATTTTCAAGAATATGTTGAAAAGTATCGATGACCAAGAAAAATGATTCAGTTGAAAGTTTAGCTTCTTAGAAAACACATGATTGAGGGAAATATAACCCTTAATAGATAAATATATTATTTATATAAATAAACTAAATTGGATAGTACTGACTACCTTGGAATTGATTAATGATTTTTTAATAAATTGGTTTATTCTATCATTGATGGAGTTAACAACATTTTTGGATTTAAGGATTATATCTAATAATCTATGTTTTATTTAATGAATAAGGAATCATGCATGTTTTCAATATGGCTTTAGGGTAATTCAAGCTATTGTCATGTTTTAAGAGAATTAATGATTAAGGTATTCACATGTTTGGTATGTTATTATTAAGACAAAATTCATGTTGTTTGTGGGATTAATGATAATTTCATTTTGTAAATTTAGTGACCTTATTTATAAAGTTTTGGATCTTAATCTTTTGGAAGGGTAATAAGGTTAACCATTCCTTAAATGGTTTAAATTGAACTTTGGATGAGGTTTAAGAGATTAATATATTATATTGGATAAGTTGTTCTAACCATATTATAAAATAGTTAGAGATAGATGAAAATACTTGTCACTCTTTTATGGACCTTACGGTCCGTTAAAAGTGAGTTTTAGTGATTTAGGAATAAAAAATCATTTTGGATATTCATTTCTTATAGTAAGTGATTAATTTAAATATTATCGAATAAAAAAAATATGAAATTGTTCATATGAAATATAAATATATCAAGTAAGTATATTTACATATATTCTCAGCCTAGATGGTAAAAGAATTTCTCATATCTAGGAAAATGATATTGAAACAAAATGTTATCTTAATAATCTCATTTATTTTGAAACGATGGTATTTTTAATAATCATAGATTTATGGTTTTGATGACCTTACCTTTCCATTGATCATTCACTTTCTTGTGAACTATGACCTCTATCACTCTCTATAATGATTTACACTTTTCTTCCATTTTCATATCTTCACTTGAAAACAATGTTCTCCTACGTAGAAACTCAGTTATGTGTTATTCCATATTACCTTTATACTCTCATTTTTATCTTATAAAGAGTATGTTTTATTAACCTTTATCATGATGTGGGATTTCAAGAAGGTTATTTTAAAATGATAGACCCTTGATTATCAAGATCAAGATTAAATTGTGAGGACATAATTTATTTTGGGGGGGTAGAATGTAACACCTTGAGATTTAAACATATTAACATCATATTCAATAGCATGTATGACATGGAACACAAAGCATAGAAGGGAATATAACATCCTGAGACTTCATGACATATTTATTTTAAAATAAATTCAATCTCTTTGAGAGCTTTCAATTCTTGCAACATCGTATTTGAACAAAATGCGATACTATATTGAAATATTATTATTTAAACATTAATATTATAACCTAACCATTAAATTTGAGGGTATAAATAGTAATAACTAAATTATAAAAAATATTTGGTTTACATATGTGTAAAATAAAAAAAATTGTACCTATTTATTATAGATGAAATTAGAACCATCTGAAAGAAAAAGAAATGTTTTCTGAAAAGCTATATTTTTCTAAAAGGAGGTTTGGTCACACTTTGCATGTATAATTTATAATTAATTCTAAAATTTTTTATAAAATTTATTTGTAAAAATAAAATTAGTTTTTTAAATCATCATATCAAAATTATCTTAGGGTGAATTTTTGGGATTTTTCTTACAAGTTTCATTTTCTAATAAATAGTAAAAAATACTTATTTTTACTTGAAAATTTCCATTTCATTTAAATTATTTATATAGTTAAATTATATTTTAAACTAGTTTTAAAGTATATTTAGTTCAATTATATATCTATTAATCTAATTTATTACATTATAATTATTTTCATATTGAATTTTGATATAAAAACTTCATAAACTTTTGAACATTTTCTCTTTCAAAACCTTCTTTCTCATTGCGACTGCAGGGTTAATATTAAATTAAAATTTTCCGCTTCTATGAATGGAATATATTAAAATGGATTCCATATTTTCAATAAGAATAATTTATATTATATAATAATTTCAACTTAATTTTTTACAATAATTTAGAGTAAAAATAGTAAAAATTATTTACTACGGTTAAGGTAAAAATGGGTTTACCATGGGTTAAACTAAAAAGATAATGGTTAGAATGATGCAAAAACTTGTATAAAATATATTTTATATCCATATTTCAAACTATAATTTATTATTCTCTATAATAATTTATTTTTAACCCTTTTTTCATGTGAAAAATTTGGGTACACCTTTTTCCTTTCAAAATTTACAAGTGTGTCACACACCTCACTTATAAAAGGCCGCCCCCTCTCCTCTCTTCTTCACATCTTAACAGCCTTTTGGTTCATCCAATACCTAACCAAATAAATTCCCAAATTCTATAACCTCATTATATAAGCCTTATTTTTTTTCATAAATCCAACCTAGGAATACTTTTTGTGCAAACCTATGGAGGTTACCTAAAGAAGATGTAACGTTCTTTAACGAGTGTTTTTATTTTATTTAATCGTCCACCTCCTTAAATTATTATTAAACCATGATGATATAATAACCTTAGTATATACCATATAATGAGATATTTTTATGTTAATTTCATGACCTATAACCATCCCCACTTCCATCAAATGGGTTATGAAATCATCATTTGTGTGTATGGAGGACTACCTTCTTACGAACTGATGACATTCATTTTTCCATTACCACCTATCACAGTTGGTTATGATGATGGATAGAAAGTATATATATGATATTTATAACATAATTATAACTTTTTAATAATTATATAATATATATAACCTTTTTAATTTCAATTTCATAGTATATATGATGATGTTTCTCATGTGTACGATGGACTACCACCTCACAAAGCGATGTGATTCATTTTTTCAATAAAGGTTTACATGGAAGGTAATAAGGATAAATTTAATGATTATATGTGATATACATGAAAAAATTATAATATTAATGACATATGTATCATTATTAAAATAAAATATATCATTTTCTAATCTTTTCACTCACTGAAAGATGATAACGTTATTCGTGTACATGTGGACTACCGCCTTTACAAAGCGTTGTGACTCACTTTTCATCACTACATCACATGGATGATATATATATATATAAGTATACTTAAAGAAATAATATGTTATTTATGATATTATGATCATTATTATTGGATAAAATATTACTTACCTCCTTTCTATAATCATCGATGAAAAATGGAAACGTTACTCATGCGTATGTACAGTCCACCATCTCTATGATCGCATCATAATTCATTTTTCATAAACATATTTCATGATTGATTTTGAAAATATAATTTATGTATAAATATGATAATTATTTCATTATTATTATTCTATATATGTTTAAATAGTTACATCTTTTTCCATAATCAACCTACCAGATTCATTTTTGACACATAATCTAAATATCATCGAAACATTCAATGTAAAATTAATTGAGTAAGTAATCATATAGAACATGGTAATAAGTAAAATAAAATTAATAATAAACTTGAAAAGGGTTTTCAAGAAAGTAAATAATTAACATTAGTTTATTATTGAGGAAAATAAAGAATGTGCATGATGAGTCAGACAAAAGGTAAGATACTTCATCTCAATTTCCCTTCATTGAGGCATATCATAACGTTTGCACATAACTTATTTTATATGGTTTATATATTACCCATTTTACATGTAATTTAAAGATTACTTAATAATTCATAGTATTTTAAGTTTTAATTTTAATTATTTCATCCAATAGGATTTCACTTGAAATTTTCCAAGTGGAAAAAGTTAGCGTACAATCTCACTTAATTTTGTGATTGTTAAATTTCTATTGAAAAAATCTCCTTATTGTGATATTTTTTCATTGGAAATTAAATTTATCTTAAATATATATATATCTTTTATGATATATATTATTATTTCCTAAACTGTATACCATTTTTACATACGGTTTTTACTTTGAAAGTTAATCGATTTACTATGGAAATATTGATAAATCTATATCCATTAATCAATATAAATATTTGTCGATAAGGTACATTATTCATGAATTAAATAGATTATTTGATATATGAGGAATGTTTTAGAAATGAATGTATGGGTGGGTACTAGTTATATATAGCCCCTTCATTCATCTACATGTCTCATGAGATAAAATCAGTTGGAAAAATTAAACAGGTTTCAACATGTAGTTTTAAAATGTCTTGAGGAAAGATCTTGATGGTAGAGGTATGAGGATTCCTGAGATAATTATGTTCAATAATTAAGAATTTAATTAATTGAGAATACAGTTATTATCATTATCCATGATATTTTCTCTATGATATTATCTCTAAATTCATTTCATTCTTATATTATTGATTAAATGACATGTGTGTTCGATTATTTAACTTTCCACATTGATTATTATTTATCTTATAATGATAGTCAAGTTATTTAAATGGAATGTGTGTTTGGTTATTTACCTTTCCATGTTGATTATGCTAATTGATTTATAATAGCTTCTTCTTTACATAACCCTTAATGATCATTTGAGATTTCCCTCATTTTGTTTCCTTTCCCCAAGATATGAAGATGAATTCTTGTAATGAGTTTTCAAGGATGCAGTTCATTTTATCTTGTAATGTATTATTTTTTATTTTCTATTCCCAATGTAAAATGGTTATCATGAATGTATTTGGTTCTCCAAAACAAGTAAACTGATCAGTCCTTTTAGATTATACCCTTTGTATCTATGCCAATTTAATAAATCAAACATTGGATATGGGTTACTGGGGTTGGGGTCATTACATTTGAGGTGGGCTTAGAGTTGTAACAGCTCAGACCTCCATAGGCCAGGAAGGCCCCAGTGGGTCAGGTTTTTATAGAGTGGTATCAAAGGTGGTTCATTCTTAGGTTGGTGTAGAGACAGACCCATGATGAGGATTGGTTGGGAACTTAGGGAAATAGTGTTAGTGTCTCAAGTATGTATTTTAGACTAGGGAACCTAGTGTTAATGTAGTGGTGAATGTATCCATACTCCTAAACTCTAACTACCTACTTATTGACTCAGTATACTAAGACGTTTGTTGCATGGAACTATGATACATACATCATATAGTATTGATTCCTCCACAAAGACAGCTAATCAGGTTACTAGTTTAAGATTAGGATAATGATTCAATGAGCGATTATGCCTCAGTTCAGGGGAAATCTCATGAGATATTTCCTCTGGGTGGGTAGGTAGAATCACCCTTTCTTATAAAGAATTAGATTTTATCATTAAGTAAGGTTAAAGATGTGTGTAATATTAGATACACCATGGGTTTTAGATCCATTAGCCATTGAGGTTCCATGGTGATACATATCCCCAAGCAATGGAGGATTATCTTGAGTTAGTGATTTGAGACTTCAGGATAATGGGGAACCTGACTGATTTGATTATTGTATTGGATTCCATAAATTTTCATGGATAATTTGGGCATGGTTAGATTCTGATAACATTAGAGAATGATGATTCGTCACTTTCAAAGTCTGACTTTCAGTAGTTGTTTTTTGAGGAGTGCTACTCCTCGTTCTTGTGATCAATTTAGATCCAAGAGAGTCTAGAGAAGCATAAGGGTAGTATGATGGTTGTTGAGTATGTCATGAGATTCATTGAACTTACATGGTACTCCCTAAACATGGTGTGGTATGGTTACTTCTGGGCATGGGCGATTGTAAAAGGACTCTACAAAAACATCCATGCTAGTTTGGTTCCCCTATGAACTCCCACCTATGATAGAGTGTTAGAGTAGAAACTAGAGAAGGATCGATTTCTATCTAAGAGATTCCATGAGTCTTGGGATTATGGTGGGAATCATGGGGCTGAGTCATTTGTAGAAACTAGTAGACGTCAATTATCAGGGTCTTAGCATAATAGATTTTCCCAAAGACGGTCTCAGTCACATGGACATGTAGTGTAGGGTTTTTATAGAGGACTAGGTCAGCCCAGAAAGGATAGATTCTATGCATGTGATGGGTGTGGTCCCATGTCATGTGATTTTCTATCCTAACAAGTCAAGGAGGGGAGGAAAGCAATTGATATACTACCATGATAGAGGCAGGGTCATGATTAAGGATCTGCTAGGCCAGCCTAGGGTAGCCCTTGGGGAGGTAGTGCTAGTAGAGGATTAGGTGGGGATCTAGGAGTACGATCTATTATTGGAGGGAGACACTAATATCTACTTCCACCACTACTACTAGGCGGACCATGCCAGGCTCATGGAGTTAGCAGTCAGAGTCGCAGGCAGCTTCAGGTCATGGAGGCTTATGACTCGGTAGCACAAAAGATGATATGTGGAATAATTTGTGTTTATTCCACACTTTATCCAATACTTTTAGACATATTTATGATTCAATAATTATTTTTTTATCCCTTATGTGAGAGATATATCTCCCTATTGAAAAATTTTCTGAACAAATTTTTCTAGAGGTTCCGACTAGGTGAAATTATTTGATATCACTTATATTTAGATAATGTGACCTATCATTTTGTGGAGAGAGTTTCAATTGGGACCTCTTGTTCATCATGATGAAACCTTATAATATAATATTGGGTATAAATGAGTTTTCCATAGTTAAATAATGGATTAAATGGAATCATAGGTGATTCAAATGCCTTCATATAGATGTGGTGAAATTCTCCTTTATGGGTGAGAGAGATCTCATGGATGTGTGAGTGGGTCTTATGATCTAAAGGCTGCATCCCATCACCCATCAGTTGGTGAGTTTATCCCTTAACATATCAGGCTATTTAAGCATCTATATACCTTCAATAGTGGAGTAATTTATGGATGTATTCCCTAAGGGCGTTCTGGGACTACCTTTGAGGTGGGAGATGGACTTCTGCATTGACTTGCACATTGAGACCACATCAATATCTTCTACAGCATATCATATTTTCCCTATTGAGATCTAGGAGATGAGGGCGAAGTTAGAGGACCTTCTAGAGAAGTGTTTAATCAGACCCAGTGGGTCCCCCTATGTAGCTTTGGTTTTTTTCATGAAAAAGGAAGATGGGAGCCTACAACTTTGTGTTTATTATCATCTCCTAAATTAGGAAATGGTCAAGAAAAAGTATCCTTATCAAGGATTTATGACATATTTGATCAATTTTGAGGTTCAAGTTGGTTCTCAAATATTGATCTCAGGTCTAACTATCACCATTTGATCATTGATAAGGCTAATATTCCAAATATGGAATTATGATATCACTACAGATGCTATGAGTTCCTGGTGATTCCTTTTGGTGTGATTAATACCCCCAATGTGCTTATGGATTTGATGAACTGAATCTTCTGGCCATACATAGACAGATTGTGGTTATATTTATTGATGACATACTCAGCTACTATGCATCATAGTAGGAGGATACAGAGCACCTAATTATGGTCCTAGAATTACTCTAGGAGCACCATCTTTATGCTGAGCACTCGAAGTGCTAGTTCTGGATTTGTGAGGTTCACTTTCTACGGTGTGTCATATTTGAGCATGTATTAGATATGGACCTAGTGAAAATTGATGTGGTTCTTGGTTCAGATCCACCCAAGAGCATGTCAAGGGTGTAGAGTTTCTTTGGAATTACAAGGTACTATTATATGTTTGTGGAAGGCTTATCCAGGACTGTATCCCCTTTGACTAACTTAACGTAGAAAGGGCATCCATTTACCGGGACCAAGCATTATTAGGGAGCCTTTAAGCAGTTGAGGTTGAGGCTGACTAGTGCTCTTATATTGAGACTACCGAAGGAGGGCGTAGAGTACATAGTGTATTTTGATGCCTCTAGAGCTGGGCTCAGCTTCATTTCGATGCAGATAGAGGAAACGATCACATATGGGTTGAGGCAGTTGAGATCTCATGAGTATAACTACATGACTCGCGACCTGAATTTGGAATTGTTAGTATTCACTATGAATATTTAGAGATTATATCTTCTAAAATCATGATTTGTTGTTTACTCAGACCATCAGAGTCTCAAGTATGTCTTCATATAAAGAGATCTGAACCTGATATAGAGGAACTGGTTGGATTTCCAATAAGACTAAGACTTTTAGATAGTCTATAATCTTGGGAAGGGAAATTTGGTGGCATATTCCCTTTATAAAAATTATCATTATTTTTTGTGTAGGAGGAATTTGTGCAATTGGATTCTTTGTGGATGGCCCTAGTGGAATATAGGGGTGCATCTTATCTTTAATTGATGGTGGTGAATCCTCCACTTCTTTAGAGTGAGAGGGAGGCTCAGTTGGGATATGTCAACTATGAGGTTCATTGTGACCAGATATCCTCGGGATATTCACCAGAGGGATTTTATAGAGGGTAGTACATCATCCTTTTCCAGGGATAGATGATAGTTCTCATCACGATGTAATAAGAGATGATGAGGGGGTTTCACACTTATCCTTTGGTTGTACATACTAGTTTAGGTAAGATATAAAGGGACCTTCCATAGTAGTTTTGGTGGTCTGACATGAGGCAGAGTATAATCAAGTTTTTTCTCTCAATATCTCACATGTTTGCAGGTGAATTTTGAGTACCACGTTCTGATAGGTTTGACACATCCTATTGAGATCTTGAAGTGGAAATAAGATGATATATCCATGGAATTTTTTATAGATATTCCGAGGAAAATGAGAGTTCATGATTCCATCTAGGTGATTGTTGAACAAATCACAAAGTCAGTGCACTTAATTTCTATTAGGGATCTGAGTTCAATAGAGATTCTGGGATAGTTGTATATGCAATAGATTGTCTAGCTCTAGGGGGTACCCTCAACAATTGTCTCTGATCATGATGTGTTGTTTAAATCATGGTTGTGGAGAGGCCTGTAGGATTCATTTGGGACCCAGTTACAGATGAGTATGGTGTTTCACCCCTAAAAGGATGGGCAGAACCAATGCACTATCTAGGTGTTATAGGACATGTTAATATCTTGTGTTTTGGACTTTAGTAAAAGTTGGGAGTATCTCTTTCCATTGGAATATTTTTCTTATAATAATATATATCACTCTATGACCAGCATGACAACTTTTGAGGCCTTATACAGGAGATCGAGTAGGTCACCCTTATGCTGGACTGAGATTGGAGAGACATATCTTGTAGGGATTGATATGGTGCAGATGATGATGGAGAAATTTTAGGTGATCCATGAGTGGATGAGTAAAACACAAAGGGAGCATAAATCTTATGTTGACCAATGTCATAAGACCTTATATTTTGAGTAAGGAGACCATGTTTTCTTGAGAGTCTACCCATGATGAATATTGTGGAGGTTTGGTTTGATAGGAAAGATATCCCTAAGGATCATCATACTATTTGAGATCCTACAGAGGGTTGTATAGGTTGATTACTACCTATACTTACCCCCATAGTTATAGAGGTTTCATGAAATCTTCCATGTATTATAGTTGAGGATATACATTCATGATACTACACACATTATTAACTTGGAAAATATGGACATTGAGGATAGATCCACCTTCACGGAGTACCCGATGAAGATCGCGGATCAACATAAGAGGATCCTATGAGTATAGAACATCCCCTTAGTTCATTTACTATGGTGGAATTAGAATATATAAAAGAGCTCCTTGGAGAAGGATATCCAGATGCAGGCTCAGTACCCACACCTTTTTGTTTAGCTTGTTCTTTTCAGGGATGAAAATATTTTTTGGGTAGAATAATGTAGTGACCCTATTTTTTCCTTGTATGAATTTTAAATATATTAATAAATTTTTTTGGATCCAGGTGCTAAGACGGTGCCAGATTCCAAGGCCCATTCATCCTGAAATTGATATTATAAAACTATTAAATATATTAATATCATGCATGTGTAGTTTTCCTAAAATGGTGTAATAACTCCCAAAGGGATCCTCATATCAAAAATTTGAGACCACATTTAAATCTTGAATATGGGGTTTACCCTTGGTATGACCAAAATTTGGTCAACATCGAATGTTTAGATGAGGAAGCCATTATCAGGTATGTTTAGTAGATTAAATAATGAATTCATTTAATACCCTTAACATAATTTCCTATATATTTTTTTCTAATATAGAAATTTATAGGTTTAGATGAATAACCCTATGAGCTTTGAGAGGAAGTTCAAAGAATTCATCATTGGCGAATCAGAATCGGATGATGAACGATGATCGAATCAAGGTGGATTGAGAGGCAGTGAATGAAATAGTTTTTCTCCACTATTATAGAACATGTTTTTTTACCAATGGTCGATCAATAATTGATGTAGGGATCATCAATTATAGTTTCTTCTCCTTTTTATTGAAAATATGGAGTATGGATTTTATCTATTCTTAATCTATGATTTATTTATTCCTTTGCATGAGACCTACTGCCTTGTTGTATAATTGATATGTCAAACCCCTTACTGCCTTGATATCACCACATTTATATGATTTTTTCCAAGAACACATGGAAAATGATGGTTCACTTTTTTTTGCTTTTCCTCTCTCCATTCAAAATTTTTTTCGTTGTTGGACCATGGGGTCACGGTTCAATGTTGTCGGGGTGAGTTCGAGTGGGATTAAACCCCCAGATTCATTGTAGAAATGTGAAAAATGAATTATTTACGGATTAGTGGATGGATCAGGATTTTTAATGAGTTTTTTATGGAGAAATATACCAAATGTCAGATTTAATTTCCTTCAGTTGTGGTAGTGGCGTAACATAGAGAGAGAGCCCCACGAGTATATGGGTGACAATAATTCAGCCACTAGAGACCGATATGGGGTGAGCAACCATGGATCCACACTCCCTAGCATGATTTTTCAATGAAATCAGTCGTGGTTGAGGTGAAGTGATCATGTGTGAAAGAACTTGGTTTTTTATATAAAACCTGACTATATGGCATTTATACTAGGAACACACCCTATGTAGACCCCCTGGTTGTGGCGCTAGGGTTTATGAGAAGATAAGGATCACACACTGTGTGGCACGGTCCACACGTTATGTGACCCTAACTGGGGGTCCAACCAATGTTTTAGTTGTAACACACCTAATACCCCATGTGGGAGGATACATCATGTACTATGGGAGTACATGGGCATAGGTTGGTACCCAATCATGACCAAGTACACAATCGTGATCCTATGAACATGGGCATGACCAGGAGCACACCTGTAGGCCTCGGGTGGCTGATACATGCTTTTTGGTCCCCTGAAACACCATTTATGGTGATATGGCCTCCAGTAAATGTCCATATGATAACAGGACAAGGCAGAAGATCGGGACCCCACTTTGTGCGGTCCCTATACACGTTGTGTACCCCTATGAGAAACTTCCAACTTGTATATCTCCTTTTTCTGTACTCATATTTTGTCCCATGAGTAACCTATCCTATGTTATTTTCCATGTTGAACATTATGGTAGCCTTCATAGTAGATTTTGAGATACTATATGGAATTTTACGAGTGTGAAACTTCTTTAGGTGACTTTTGATGGTGGCGGTAATCAGGAGGGATCATTAGAGAAAGGTTGGGGTTAATAACCACCTAGTTTCATAAAGGCACAGGTCCCCCATACTACTTACACTGGTTTATGTGGACCCCCCAATGTACTAGTGTGTGGATACTCTACCTATTGAGTGACACCCCCTGACACACTAGGTAATGGGTCCTATACCCAATGAGTGGCACCCCCTAACATACTAGGGTTTGGTTACTCTACCTACTAATTAGAACCCCCTGATGCACTAGGGAGTGGTTTCTTTACCAATTGAGTGGAACCCCTCTGGCTCACTATGGTGTGTGTCCTCTACCTACTGAGTGTAACCCCCTAATGTACTAGGGAGAGGGTCCTCTACCTACTAAATGGAACCCCCTAACATACTAGGGCGTGGGTCCTCTATCTACTGAGTAGAACCCCCTCACGCACTAGAGAATGGGTCCTATATTAATAATTGTTCCCCCTTTACTTTTTTGATATAGTGTAGAGGTGTGGTTCCTCCACATGATTACCTATATGGATACATGTGATGTTGGGAATCACAAATGGACCCTTTTGAGTTTTTGAAACTCTCATTGGCCTAGGATAGATTGTGAGATGGAGATCCCATTTCTCTCTTTTCTAGGTTTATTTATGATCATGTGTGTGTGTGTGTGTGTATATATATGTGTGTGTCTGTGTGTTTTTGGGTTTCCTTTCCCTCTTTCTTTGGGTTGATATGACTACTCCTATCATATATTCTATTACTCCCTCTTTGGTTTTTGAGGCATCCTACTGGGTATATATATACTCACACCTACAATGGATTTTCCCACATGTGATGTGTATTAAGTAGATGATGGATAGATCAATGGTGTTTTTGGTGGAGTGTAGGGATACTCATGTGAATAGGTTGTGTACGGTGGTTGGGATTTGAGATCAGGAGCTGGGCTCTCTCGTCTATTTTCTTCCAATTGTTGTCAGGTTGGGACTTCTTTTCTTGTTAGGAATGTATTTTTCTCGTTAACAATTTGATTTTATTATGTTTTACTCCAACGTATTCCCTATAGTTTATTGAATGTATGGTTTATCTATGGATATTATGGTCTTTACCTTATATTCTTCTACGCTATTGTGTGGAGATGGTTGGGTGTGTGCATACATGTATATTTTGAAAAGGCCTCTCATTATAGTTATTTATTATCAGTTCTTATCACTAAAACCAATCCTATTGAAGGAAGTATTGGGGTTGTTAAATATTATCCCTCCATATTCTAGGCAGTCCCTAGTGGTTCAATTAGTTACAATCTATATGATTTGGTGATGAAAAATAAATCACATCACTTTGTGGAGGTGGTAGTCCACAAGTACGCATGAACAACATTTTCATTTTTCAGTGAATAATAAGGTGAAAAAGTAAATGATATATTATCTTTATATAATGATAAATATGTTATTCATATCATATATATATATATATATATATATTAAATAAATCATTATAACCAATAATTAAAGGATGTGATGGAAAATGAATGACATCGGTTCGTGAGGCGATTGTCCACCGTACACATGAATGATGGTCTCATTTCCCATTTTATGGAAGATGAGATTGATATAGGTTATGAAATTAACATAATAACATCTTGGTATATGTAATATATATTTTTTTATTATTTCATGGTTTAATAATATCTTAATGAGGTATAAAAAGAAACAAAATGAAAATGATTTTTTAATAATTATACCTCTTCTTTGGACAACCTCTTAAGGTTTACACCAAAAAAAAGTCTAGGTTGGGTTTTTGATAAAAAAATGACTCTTGGGAATGGGGAATAATGTTAGGAAGGGATTTGGGTAGATGTTTTCTAAATAAAAATCCTTTTTAAGTGTGAGGAAAAGAGGAGAGCAGGTGTCCTATTATAAGTGCGGGGAGGGGCACTCTTGGAATTACTTAAAGTATTAAATTAATATAAATTAATGTTCATTCTCAAATGGATAAAAACTAATTTATTTAAAATATAGAATGATTATTGGTCTAAACACTCTCATATAATATATTTTTTTTAATTTTAGGTGATGTTTTCACCCTTATATTTTGGTTTTAACCTCATGTTAACCCTTTTGGTGATTACTGCGGAACAAAGTTTTTTTTACTCCTTAGTGTCAATATAGTTTTTATGAAAACACAAAAGGCCAATAAATAGATCATGGTTGATATATTCAGGTATACCAAATTCACTTCAATACAGATAATATTTTTATGAATTTTAAATCATTTAATAAAATATTATTTATTACAAAATATCATTAATGTCATTTTTGATACTATTCATTTAATTTGAATTTAAAAATATATATAAAAATATGGAATTATAATTTAAACTTTTAAAATACATAAAATATTTTATAAGTATATAAAAAATTCATGGAAAATTATAACTCACTCAAATAATACTATTTTTAGATTTTTTAAAATCATTTTTATTGATTTTTTTACTTCTTGGAAAAGCATTGTGTTAACATTTCATAAGCATTTAAGGTAGATATATCATCCCTAAAAATTATAAACAAATTACTATGATGAAAAAAATAATTTATATTTTAACTAAATGTTTATAACCAAACATATAGGTTTTTTATTTTCATGTAAAAAAATTAGTGATAATAAAAAAAATAGAATTACATTTTTACTTTTATTTGTATAAAATAATATAAAGGCCAAAATCATGGAAAAACGGAAACAATGTCATATATTATAATTTTGGATGATTATGGATGAATTATATTCATCTAATTAAATTAATTCAAGTGTTAGGGTCATTTTTTACTCCCTACCATTTTATTTTTAACTTTAATTACTCGATTCAGCCTTTACCATGGTAACAAAAATTACTAAAGTTGCATTTCATAATGACTAAAAATAAAAGGTAAATATTTAAAAAAATATACCTTATTATTCCAAATAAGGAATCTATTTTTCAATATTCAAAACACAAAAGTTTCGTAATTTAATTTAAAATTAATCCGGAAAAAAATGATGAAAAATGGTTTTTCATAAAAATTATATTTTAAGTATCAAAATATTTGTATAATAAATTAAAGTATAAAATTCATTAAAAAGACTATAATTGAATTTTTTTAATCAAAATGAAAAAAATTAAATTTTCAAACAAATCCAAAATATAGTTTTACTTTGTAAATATGTGAAATAGAAATACAATTTTCAATAAAAATTTGTATTTTTCACTATTTATTAAAAAATAAAAATTTCTATACAAATATAAAAAATTCACTCTAAGATAATTATGAATTTTTTATTTAAAAAATGATATAATTTTTATAAAATACAGATTCTGAAAATAGTGAAAATTTATTATATTATCCACTCACAAAAAGCAATAAAAACATTTTTAAAGTAAATGTATTTTTGAAGCATAAAATGACTACTAAAAAATGAGTGATTATTCCTTAATCATTAATCAATGTATTTTTATTAATTAGGATATATATATATATATATAAATATATATATATCATAATGTGGTTAATCCTATTCATACCCACTAATTCAACAGATAGGTTATATCTGTAATATTTAAATAATAATATTTTGGGTTTCATTTAAGCTTGATGTTGCATGTCATATAACATTAGTGGTAATTGAAATTATGGATATTGAAGAAAATAATAATTTCTAGATAATGATATCGAGTGACAAAGATCATTGACCAAAATAAAGTTAATGATCATGAGAAATTCAACGAACAAAAAATCAGAAACCAAAAAGGTGTGATAAAGGTCATAGAATCATCAGAAATGAAGGCAATATGATAAAATATTCATTTAAAGATAATTTTTCTTAGAGTTTAAGAATTATTTTACCATATAAATAAAGTACATAAGAAAATATACTTACTTGATAAGTATAATTTCATCCTTTAATTAATTAACACTACAATATCATCTTTTTCTCCAAAAGATGAGTATTCAAGATGAATTTTTTTATACCTGAAGCATTAAAATCAACTTCCATCAGATCATATACTTCTAAAAATGGATAACAAGTTATACCTCCTATATTTAAACATCAACTGAACCCATAATGGTTAGAGTAAGGTAAGATAATTCCCAAAATTAATAAACCTTCATATGAAGAATTAATACATTAAACTCAAAAATTCAACAGTATCACTAATTGTTTAATATAGATCATTCCATAAATAAATATCCTTAAAATTCATCAAATTATTTTTTACTATGATCAAAAACCAAAAATCATAAGAATTTGATCACATAATCTTCCAAGATTAATTTATCATTTATCTCCAATCAACATTGGTCACTTATAAAGTCATATACCAAAAAATGCATACACCCTCATCATATAATCTCCAAAATGTGGTATTAATTTTCATAAACAACTTGAATCTCCGTAAAGTCACAATAAAATAATATATTCTTCCAAAAAATAATTCAACATTTATTCCACAAATAAAATCCCATAATGTTATGTTTACCTTAATCATATGAGGTACAGAAAATTGTGAACTTATTCCAAAATAAAATTAATCACCTAATCACAAAATCACTTTTAAATCGCATGATTATCTCTATGATAAAATATATGTTCCCAAAATAAAATTAATTTTTATCTAAAAAATTACTAAAAAAATGTCATAATAACCAAGATATCATGTAGGCTAGTGGTAGGTGTTGCACTCTTATCACCCTTCAGTTGTGGGTTCAAGCCCCACAAACTTTCCGGATTGTCTTTTTTTCTAAAATTATATCAATATAATTCCTAAAATGTTCCCATAAATATGATGAACATCATAAAAAATAACCTTAATAAAAAATGTTCATATAAACCCTAAAGGTTATCTATACCTTTAAACTTATTTCCAAACAATGAAAAGATCATTCTTCCTCAAGTAACTTTTTCACACGCTAAACTTAAGGGATACATATAGCTCAAACATCTATCAAAACTCACCAAATATCTCCCAAAGTACTTCCATCACACAAAACAGAGAAAGAGTATTAATGTTTTTTGACTTATGGTAATCCTTAAATCTACCACTACATTATAACTCTTGAATTAGTATATGTAGACACCTTAATCAATAAATATTATTCATAATCCATTAACCATGATTTTCCATATTATTCCTTAATATTTATTACCTAAAAAAATATAAATAAGTTCCTAAGATTCAAAAATATAAAAATTTAAGACAATATATAATCCATACCTTTTATATGTCTTTTTTAGTTTCCTCATCTTCAATTCTAATAGAATTATACATTGCTAAACATTTATATGTATGGTCTTGCGGATCCCGTTATTAAGATTTACACCTAGGGAATCGATTTTCATAATTCTCGTACTCCCAAAATTTAAAACATTCAATTGATAATTTGGGAATTAAATTTCCCCCTTCATGGATTTAACAGACCACTTCCATTTTCCTTAGAATATTATTTCTTTGTGACCTCCTTTAACACATACAAAACATCTTCCCATTATTTTAAGACATTTTTCTGGGTTCTTCTTCCTGCATTCTTGACACATAGGTGATTGAATATTTTTACCTTTAACATCTCAATCACCTAAAATTACATATATCTTTATTTATCTCTCATTTCATGCATTAGTAAACTCACATGGGGTCAAATTTTTAATCATAAATCATGATATATAGTTAAGAATGACCATATGATTTTTTATTACATCTCTCATTCTATTCAGTTTCTCATTCAAACTACCATCACATTTTCCTTTATATCTATTGTTAACCATAAGAGTTTTCCTATTGGATCTACCCATTTACTTAAACCAAAAAGGTTAGTGTGATAATATCAATAAAATCATAATAAATCTTCTTATGAGGAGGATAAACACTAATATATATTTAACCACGTTATCTTCAACTCTTTTTATTTTTTCAAAATAACTATAATTCTCCCTAACATACTAACCATTTTGGTTATAAAGTAATTTTAAATTATGATCAAATAATATCATATTATCTGAAGTTATCTAAAACTTTCCTCTGATAGAAAATGCAACAACCTGAGATCCACACTCCTAGATTTAATGCTCTGATACCAATTGTAAGGACTCATCCTTAAAAATACATATTCTAGTATCTTTAGACAACAATTCATTTTATTGAATTCCGTAATATCTTTTAGGTTTAGAGTTTTAGAGAATTATTTCATCACCCTCACAAAAATAAATTTTACATAAAAAAAGTGGACACTCCCACTTAGTATCCATTTTTATCAAAAAGCAAAACTTGTAAGATATAACAAGTTTTATTTTCATGAAATATCTTCACAAATTTGATATTGACTTCATCATTGTACTTACTCATACATAAAACCCTATGAAAAAAAATTAAAACATGAAATATGGATAAAACTCTAAGTAAGGGACATAAAAAATAAATAATTAAACCATTAATACATGGATACTTATCAAAAAGTTCTTATTTCAAAATAAAAATTGGGTTAAAAATAAACATTTTCTTACCAAATAAATCAAATTCTCCTCCAAAATATTTTCATAAAACATTTATTAAAAAATTTAAAAGGAAAAATAAAACTCATAAATATTTCATTTCAACGATGAAAATTCATGTAAACTTTTTCAAAAAGTTATAATTTTCACCTATAATAAGTAGAAAATTATTTTTTAAAATATAAAATCATTAGTTTTCCTTATGAAATCAAAATATTTATGTAAAAAATGTAGAAATAATAATTAAATCATGTAGATAAATTGAGGATTCATTTTCATATCACTCTTACATATGGAGTAACCTTAATAGTTACAGATGTAATAACCCACACAATTACACATGAATTAACCATCATGGTTACACTACGAATAATCATCACTGTTCCCTTGGAATAATCCTTGTGTTCAACTTCCAAACTTAAATCTTACCCAATGCATTAAAGGTATATCATGGACCCACCCATCCTTAGTATATAATGAAACCAATCTTTATCATCAAAAATTACCAAGAACTATAACATAATCATAACACATAAAATATTTCATTATAAAAACATTATTTTCACCCATAATAAATCATTTTTGGATATTGATATATTTCTTTCCTTTAAAACCCAATTTTCCAAACTAAAATTCCCAGAAAAATGGAAAGGGTATTTTATTTTAAGAAAACATGGAAGACTATAAAGGAAACCAAAAAATAAAATAATGGTTTCAGTGGTGGAAAAATCCATTGATGACATATATGTAAAAATAGAACATTCCTATTGTCATTTAAAAATAATTTAAAAAATTTCCATATAAAATATGTTAAACAGATTACTTTTTAAAACCTTTGAAATAAAGTCATAAGTGACATAAAATTTCTTTTATAATTAATTAATTTCCATATATATTCATCCGTAAAATAATTTTTAAGAATATGAACTTAGAATAAAAAAGTGTTTTAAGGGAAACTTTAAAAGATTGTTTTTAAAAGAAAATCAATTACCTAAAGTCCAAATCATCATTTATGTTATTTATCTTCCTAAATAAAAAACTTATGATAATGATTTAATTTATTAAGAAAAAATTTCAAGTTCCTTGTTTCTTTTATTTTATTTAATACCATTTTATATGCAATTACTTAATCAATTAAGTTCACATTAGATGTTTCAATGATATTCAGATCATATGTCCAAACTGACTTCGATAGATTGACTATGGTTGAAGAGGTAATTATTAAATAATATCTAGTATAATAATTATTAAATAATTATATTTTTTATATATAAATTATAGTTTTAAATCCAACCATGAAATATGGTTATGAAAAATGAACTACATTACAATCATGGAGACAGTAAGCCGTATGTACGCATAAGTGACATTTCTATTTTTCAATGATCATTATAGAAATAAGGTAAGTATTATTTTATTTTTATATAATTATTATTATGTAATAAATACCATATTATTTTTCTAAATATACTTATATATATCATCCATGTGATTTGGTGATTAAAAATGAATTACATCGCTTCGTGGATGTGGTGGTTCACATGTACGTACGAACGACGTTACAATTTTTCAATGAATAGAATGGTAAGAAAGTAAATTTTATATTATATTTAAATAATTATAAATATTTAATTAATATCATATATATATATTAAATACATCATTACAACCATCCATAATAGTAGGTTATGGAAAACTAAATATATCGGTTTGTGAGGCGGTAGTCCTCCGTACACACGAACAATAGATTTGTTTCCTATTTGATGGAAGGGGGTGAATATAGGTTATTAAATTAACATTATAAAATATAATTATATGTAATAATTTTTGTTATCATGTTTTAATAATATTTTAATGAGGTATAAAAAAAATGAAAACGCTTGGTTAAAAACTAAACCTCTTCTTTGGACAATCTCTTAAGGTTTAGAATAGAAGCTTTCCTATGTTGGTTTTATGATCAAAACAATTAATCTAGTAAATTTAGAGATATTTTTGGAATGGATTTGGGTAGGTTTTTTCTAAACCAAAATGATTTTGAAGTGTGAGGAAAAGAGGATATGAGGTACCATTTTATAAGTGAGGTGAGGGGATCTCTTGGAATTACTTAAAGTATTAAATTAATATAAATTAATTTTCATGTAAAAATGGATCAAAATAATTTATTTATAATATTGGATGAATATGGGTCGAACTTATATCAACAAATAAAATTTGGACTAGTTTAGGTGATTTTCTCGCCCTTATCTTTTTTGTTTTAATACCATGTTAAACCATTTTGATGATTATTATGAAATAAAGATTGTTTTTACTCTTTAGGGTCAATATAGTTAATATAAAATGAAAAATTCTCTATAAATGAGAAATTTTTGATATTATAAAATATATCTCATTCACTTGGATGAAGATAAGATTTTTATGAATTTTAAATCATTTAATAATAAATTAGTTATTATAAAATATTATTAATTCCATTTTCACAGTATTCATTTAATTTGACATTAAAAACATGAAGACAAAGATTCAATTATAATATAAACTTTTAAAAAACCTAAAACATGTTATAATTATCTAAAAATTATTTTTTCATTATAAATCAGTCAAATAATATTATTTTTAGGGTTTTGAAAATCATTTTTAATTAGTTTTTTACTACTTGCACAAGCATTGTGTTAGTGTTTCATAAGTATTTAAGTTAATTACTTCATCCATAAAAAGTAGAAATAAATTATCATGATGAAGAAAATAATTTATATTTCAAATGAATATTTATTACTGATTATATCCTCTATTTATTCTTATGTCAAAAATTTATAGATAATAAAAAAAAGAGAATGAAATTTTTTACTTTTCTTTATATAAAATAATATAAATGTAAAAATCATGGAAATATAGAACAAATTCCATATATTCTACATTTTTATTATTTTGGGTTATATATACTCATAAAATTATATTAATACAAGTTTTAGGTTCATTTTTTAGTCTTTATCATTTTATTTTTAACCTTAATTACTCGATTTACCCTTTACTGTGGTAACAAAAATTACTAAGGTTAATATTTATAAAGAATAAAATAAAAAAGAAAATATTTAAAAAATTTATAAATACTAATTAAAAATTTTTAATCCCTCTTTTGAGATTCAAAACATAGAAGTGGTAGAATTTAATTTAAAATTAAACCAACAAAATGTGACGAAAACCAGTTTTTCAGAAAAATACCTTTTATGTATAAAAATATTTTTACACCAAATTAAAGTATAAAATTTATTCAAAATACTATTATTGAATTATTATTAATAAAAATTATCTAATTAGATATTAATAATAATCCAAAAATATAATTTTACTTTGTAAATACTTGAAAAGAAAATATAATGTTCAATAAAAATAGTATTTTTCACTATTTATTGAAAAGTCAAAATTTTCAAAAAAAATATAAAAAATTAAATTTAAGATGATTTTAATATGATTATTTAGAAAATTATAACCTTTTTATACAATAACATTCCCAAAAGTTTCATAAATTCTTTATATTATCCACTCATAAAAGGTAATAAAAATCATTTTGAAGAAAATGTAATTTTGAAGCATAAAATGTCTACTAAAAAATGGGTGATTATTCCTTAAGAATTAATAAATAAGTTTTTATTTATTAGGATGTGTATATATATATTTCATAATTTACTTAATAATATTCATACAGACCAATTAAACGTCTAGGTTATAATGGTCACATTTAAATAATAATATTTTGTGATTAATTTATGTTCGGTGTTGCGTGTTATATATGATATCAATGATAATGTCCTTTTTAAAAATCTTGGGGTGTTACAAACTTTCCTTTATTTATAAAATAATTAGTGTTTTCATGTTTTAAATCAGTTTTTGAGTAATATAAAATTTATATTTGATACTTATGGTGATGTTAAGATAGTTATATTTTCATTTTACCTTGGTTTTCATTTCACAAGGAAAAGGTTTTCTATTTAAAGTATAAATTATGTTTTTGTATAAAGTTTTTACACAAATAATTTGTGTAAACATAATTTTTTTTATTCAAATAATTGAAATCAATTTTATAGAAAAACATATCATGAATTATAAATAGTAGGTAGCATGTGTTGAGTTTAGGTTTTAAAAGATAAAAATGTGCTTGGCTATCTCAAAATGAATTTATTGTGTTGGTTATATTTTAATTGTTACTACTTGTTTTCAGCATTTTGAAATGTTTTTATTGATCTATAAAAGTAATTATTAATAAATTTATTCTTATTTTACAAATATTATGTTTTTTGAGATAGTATATGAGGATTTACATAATATTGATTTATTCTGTATACTTGAAATCATGCCCTTAGGATGTTGGTTGTGTAAAGGTGAATCATGGTTTATTATATAATATGTATGGATGATGGGATAAAGTTATTATGGATAGGGATGTTTCTTTAAAGGGTGTTTATAAGTTATTTATGAGCTTATAATTTTCTATTATCTATTCTTTATTATATTTAATTGATTACTCACTTATATTTATAATACTATGGGAATCCTTTGGTAACTAAGTGTGAATTATATGGATGAGTGTTTCACTAGTTGAGATTATACACTGTATAGTATACCCCTAGTGGATGTTTATAATTTAGATAAATGGTTTTATACCTTAGGAGGCTTGATGAGAGTGAACCAGGTTGTAAGTGTAGTTATGATCACATTGGCTAGTTATATAGATAGATTAACCCTCAATTATATCCTAGTTTGTCTCCCCTGTGCCTTGGTATTCCACCCATGATACTTGAGATATGATTATCAATTATTTTTACTTCATTATAACTCATTATCATTTCCTTCATTTTTTATTTTCATGAATTATGATTTATGTGAAAGTAAGGAGAAAGGTACTCTTTATTTTACAATTAAAGTTATTTCATTATAAGTTAAATTTATATCATTATTTTCTATTATCCTTTAATTTTCAAAGAAAATCCCCTGAAATTCACATGGATTTCATCTATGATTCCATGTATGAAATGGTATAATTTTTATTTAAAACTTAGGTAACTTATATTATTTTGTAAGTTAAGTATAGATGAAATTCCCTATTATCCTTTTCTTCATGTTTTTATAAAATAAATAATATTTTTTTACATATATTTCAAACTAGCATTGTATAGTTTATTTTATAAAGGTTGTTCATAGAGAATTGGTAGTATCATACTAACCCATTCACTCACACTCTACATACACACTTTGTGTGTGTACAGGTTTGATTTCATATTATATAGAAATTATCATAGTTTTTTTGGATCTATTGGATCATTATATATCTTGTTTGGAATTAGAGGAGGTGATAAGTGGGGTTCGTTTTCTTGTCACATGGAGATTAGTATTTGGTTTTTTATTTATTTATATTTGTTCCATTTTGGTCATGTATCTTACTATTATCATGTACTAGAATTATTCAGCTTTTCATCATCTTTGTTTCTCATATTTTCGATCTCTTTAGTTTTATTTATGATTTTTAGATGTATATGATGTTCCTGGATGTATGTATGTGGATATATTTATGTATTATAGTTTATTTGGAAATTCATATTGATGCTATATCTTATTTAGTTTGTTTTAAATTCCAAAAATGATTATTTTATATAGATGATACTTCAAATATATGGAGTGTTCATGAAGTATTCCCAGTTGGATATCATTATTTGGTTTTATATTTCATCAGGTGAAATTATTCTTAAAATAATAAAAGTAATGCCTCGATACTTATTATTATCCCACAGTGATCAAGAACTCACTCTGGACCTTATGTTAGATCATTTCAGGTATTGAGACACGGTAACATAGGTTGGTTCATTATGATTCCTTCTTTTGATCTAATTTTATTCACCTAGATATCCACATCATTTGATTGAATAATAAAATTTATTGAATTGACCTTATACCCATTTATTCTATGTGGTGTGAATACCCTATACTTCTTGTTTTTTTATTGATGGATATTAATCAAGAAGCTATACTATTACATTATCTGGTGAAACCTAGATAATCCATATATCCATTATTTTTATAGCTATAATTATTGATTACATAGCAATGCTGGTGTAAGAGGTTCCTTCGGGACCATTACATACAATATTTTTTAGCCATTCTTTTAATATAATTAATGTGTTGGACATGTTTATTACATGTTATCTTTTATTGTACTCTACCCCTTATAAAGAGTTTGAGATCAAATTTTATATTATTTTCCTATTTCCCAAATAAAAAAGGAATAATTCTATGTATTATCTAAGGAAAATATAGGAATAATAAAGTTTCATGTATTCTTATGATGTAATTTATGCTTCTAATTTAATTCAATGATGAAGTATATATCTATTCTACTGAGACTATTAAACTTTATATCCTATATATTATAATCTATGTATTCTATTTCCATTATAATAAATAACCATCAGCTTTGGGTTATTAGAGTTGTGGTTATTATAGTTAGTATCATGGTAAGTTTAGCAGAAACCTTAAGAACTAAGCTTATAAGTACATAACCAGAGAATAAAAATTTATTATAAACATTTATAAAATTCTAGAATTTTTTTCTAGAATGGATAGAATATTTGATATGAATTTATAATAAATGAATATGAATTAAATACTATAATTCATAGTTTATAGTTCTATTCATAAACTAATTAGTATAAGTCATTATTTAGACATGGTTATTAATATAAGGTTAAAAAACTGTGTTAACACCTGTAATCAATGTATAGATTTCTCAACAAAGAAAACCAATGAAACAGGTGTTAGAGTTGAGAAAATTATCACTATATCAAGTAAGTTGACTCAGGTTGTGAAAAAAAAACTTGCATGAAATAATTTTTTATCCCTAAAAAAGGTGTTTCAACTTTGGATCATTTCATATTGTAGAAACCTCCATTATTCAATGGATCCACAAATCCATTAGTGGAAGAATAAAAGATTATGTCTCTGGAAAATATATTCATCACACCATGAGGTAGTGAAAACAAGAGGTTTATCATGGTTTTATATCTTCTAAAAGGAGATGCTCATAAATATTTTCCATTTATTCAAACACTAAGAAGGAGGAAAATATAAAAAAAACATAGAATATAATTATTTTAAAAAAAATATTCCTTAAGTGAAATGATATGATGTAGAAAGGAAATTTATGAATTTTGACAAAAGGTAGGGGAAAATATTAATTATGTGGTTAAATTTACATACATTGTGAGACATGTTATGAATTTTGTACATAATCAAAAAAGATATATCGATTGCTTCTTTGGTGGACTAAAGAGAATTCTTAAAATGACATTATTCTCTTGAACCTTTTCATCATATAAGGGGATAGTGACAAGTTTCATCAAGACTAAGAAATATTTATCCATGTTATATATTTTTAAAGGAAAGAAAGTAAAGAATAGGATAACTAAGATCATGTGGAAATAAATTTGATAAATAATAAAGAAAGGAAGTGTAAAATTTCTAACATGTAATAATTGTGGGTAGAAACACCCTAGGGTATTCTTAAAGGGATTTGGAGTTCGTTTCAAGTGTGGAGATAAAGTCCATAAAGATCATAATTGAAAAGGTAATAGAGATATTACCAATGTATAATGCTTAATTTAAAAGAATATGAGACACTATTCTAATCAATACCCCAATTATTAATGTAATCAACCTTATATTAGGCTGATGGGGAGAGGTCGGGCTTACGTAATTACTAAAATAAAATTTTAATTCCCAAATGGGATAATAGCATGTACTTTGATCATAAAATCAAAGTGAGAAAATAAATTATTTGATTATTTATCTAAAAATACTTTTATATTTTTTAAATTTTATATGAACATTGAATCATCCCCTGATACATTAAGGAAGGTGTTGTTAGTTAAAACACTAACTAAAAATATTTTTGTAAAAAAATATATATTAGGCTATTTCTATTATAATGTAAGGAATTTATCTAGTAGAAAACCTATTTTTTATTCCAATAACTAACTTTGATATAATTATTTGGATGGATTGAATCTAAAAGTATAATGCAAGAATTTTTTATTGGAAAAAAATCGGTTATAATTAATGAGGAAGGTATATAATAACTTATTTTTAGAGGAGATACTTCATTAACAAAGTATTGTTTGGAACCATCTCCAACAAATCATCGTAATAAAATTCTTATAGAAGAATAATATGAAATAAAATATATAAAATATAAGTATATACTAATAATTAAAGATGCATTGATTGAATAGGGTCACATTAATGTATTTCCTAAGGAATTACCTGAATATCCACCTAATCATGAATTTGAGTTAACCTCATATCTAATGTAAAAATTATATCTAATCCACCATATAGAATGGATCCAACTGATTTTGTGTAATGAAAGAATCAATTACAAGAGTTGAGTGATAAGGGATTTATACACCATAGGGTATCACCATAGGGATCGCCTTTTTTATTTGGAAATAAGAATGATGGGTTTATGATGTTGCACATAAATTATAAGGAAATAAATTTCATTAATATTAATTAGAAGTATCCTTTACTACACATTGGTGATCCATTTTATCAACTTAAAGGGTCTTAATACTTCTCAAATATTTATCTTTATTCTAATTATCATCAATTATAAGTTAATAAGGATGGTATACTAAAGACAACTTTTCATTTGAGGCGTGAACATTATATGTTCATAGTAATGCCTTTCGGATTAACAAATACACCCTCGATGTTAATTGATATGATAAATAGAGTATTCAAGGATTATATTTGTAAATTTAATGTGATATTTATTGATTATATTTTGATATACATTAAGAGATAAAAAGAGTATGAGAACTGTTAATTAATATTATTGAGAGCATGAGATGGAAGGAATTATACATGAAATTTAGTGTGTGTAAATATTGGATTCAAAAGGTTTATTTTTCTTGATATATTATCTTCAATGATGGAATATATATTTATTATTTAGATATCAAGGTAGTTAAATAGTGTTCAACACCAATTAATATAACTAAAATATGTAGTTTCCTTTACTTAGATGGATATTATCAGTGATTAGTTGAAGTTATTCCCAATAACATAACTTGTTAACCAAGTAGACATGTAAAGGAGTTAAATTTACATGGTTGAAAGAATGTGAAGAATGTTTTAAATAACTAAATAAGTGATTAATAAATTCATTAATATTAACAATATTAATCTAGTATGGTTACTTAAGTGATGAACCTTCTTATACAAATATGAAAAGGGCATGTAGAGTAGGTGATCTAAACATAACATTTTCCTTAGATGGATGGGAAATACCATGGGAAGGATCCAAAACATTGGAGTAATTAGGATGAATTACATCCTTCCCATTTATACACCTCAAGAATCATCTCATGTACCTCTATGCTACTATTAATCTACATTGGAAACAATGATATACTTATTATAAAACTCACACACCCATTAGATTATTGATGTTCCTCCATATATTTTATTACATTGATCACTTTTTTATTCTCATAAACAAAGGCTCGTATATTAATATCTACATATAATAAACTCACATGTAGTGTCACATCACTAACTATAACCTTGGGACATTTTACAACACATGGAATGTGCTAATACACCAATTCTTATACTAGTAGGATCATTTCCAACTGAACCATGACTCTCATTTGCAACATCATTTCATTATCATTCTCAGTACAATGATATATTAAAATTGTTCATTTATATATTATAAATATGAATATTAAATTAGTTAATATTTTTTTAATTTTATGTGTTTTCTATGATTTATAGAAAAATACAGTATAGAAGTTTCTTCGGAGAATATGTGAATCTTTTGAAAGATATATTTGAAAATCACCCCATGATAGAGTAATATTATGATGTAGTATTTTTGAGTAAGGGAATCGTGAATATCATAGAAAAATTATGGTGTAATGGTAAATACTTATGGAATGATTTTTTCATATGATTGAAAAGTAAGGCCATAAAAAGAGGACTGAGGTGTGGTGAGCTTATGGTGAAGAATAGTGGGCTAGTATTTACTCTCCCACATACTGATTCAATACCCACCCCAATTCAATGGCCTATAGACAATGGTGGGCCCCCTACTAACATGTGAGTTGTCTATGTGCCCACTTCTATGACTCGATCCCACAACCTAAACACACAAGGAAAACTAGGCTAGCTAGTATGGAGAATTTTCTTGATTCATATATATATATATATATATATATTTATATGTTTAAATTTATATATAATTTAGTTTTATGTATCCTATTTATAGATTTACATTTATATATATACACATATATATATATTATAATAATTTTATATAACTTGCATGTATATATATACACAATTAAAAATACACATACTTAAATATTATATTTACATATAATGTGTAACGAACCAACCTGGGTTGACATTTTACCTCACCCGAGATGACTTGCCACAAGGTGAACATCAACACATAAACTAAAACATGTCTCAAGAGAAACTGAAAGGAGAAAAAATAAATAGAGTAAAACAAAGAAGAAGAGTACACATTCATGAGACATACAAGGATTATCCTAAAAGGATAAACCTTAAAGTAAAAAAAACATGAACAAAAATACGTATCCATTTGACCAACTATCATTATCAACCCATATCACTAAGAATGCAACAATATATAAGAGAAGTATTCAAACTAAATGATTCCCTTCCCTTTACTAGTGCCCTGCAAAAACAATCCTACATATACCTTAAGGCATATATAGAGTATGAGAAAACTCCCAGTAAGATACCACCATAAATCTATATAATGTCTATCTCTATGAAACCATTGGTTCTATCTTTTAAAAAACTAGTTTATAAATCATTTTCATATGAAAAACCATTTTGAAAAATATCCTTTAGTTTTTTTTAAAAAAAATAATATTCATATAAACTAGTAATATGAAAAGTACATGAAAGATAATATAAATGCATAAACATAAGTATCCATAGAAATATTATATGATAAACATGTGAGGAATCAAACATAAAATAATACCATCATGTATAAAACCAAGAACAAGTGGGTGATAACCTATGAGAATATGAACTTGAACACATGGAATAAAACTAAGCCTGGAATAAAATGAATCTTACTGATATTGGGTCCTACCACAGTATATTGATATCATAAGAATAATCCCCTAGTGCCTCCACACTCAGTACATTTTTTTATATGTCCATAACCCAGTGCACCCATAATTCCCAATGTGCTATGTTTTCCAAAAAAAATTGAAAAACCATGCTCAAAATTTTATTTAACATTTCCACAGAAAAACATCAGCACTCCCATGCTTGAAAATCAATTTTTGAGTCAAAACAATCATTGAGGCATTTCATCAAACACATAATGTGCATATACTATTTTAAAAAAACCCATTTAAAAAAATTCTTTTCATGACACCAAAGATCTTTTTCAAAAAAACTTGATATCAAATAAATCAATTTCACAAACCAAAGTAAAGTAATTTACAAGAACATTAATAATTTCATAGGTTAGTACCATTTTATAGAGACACCTACCTCACAAAAAGAGAAAAACTAGTCACCTTTGAGAATAAAGATTGGAAACCAGGAGATCTTGTCCTCCTCACAAGACTATATCTATAAGAAACATCATCAATTCCCCATAAAAACCTCTAGATCCAATAATCAAAACCCAATTACATTCCAATATAATAAGGGGAAAAGATTAAGAGAGATATAGAAAGATGAGACAATATTAGATCAAAAATGCAATGTACCTTGAAGAGACCCACCAAGAATGAAGGTAAATCACCAAGGATTCAAGGAGAGAGCTCTATAGAGTGGTAGGGATAGGTTGAGTTATGACTAAGAGAGATTATGTGAGGATTATACTTAAAAATGACTAATGTAATTAGGCTAAATTATAATTTTAAGAGATCAATATTCAGTCACATGGTTAGGACACACAGTTTAATAAACCATGCGCCAACCATACAGTTCCATTTTTCCTTTGAAAATAAAGGCACATAGTTACATAGATAAATCCAAATAGTTTAAAAAACCATGTTCAAGCCATGTAATAGGCCCTGGACCTCCCAAACACCCACACAGTTTGTATGAGGATTCAAAAAGTTTGAAAAACTGGGAAAAATTCCACTGGAACTCATAGTTCCATACTATATGGTTACCACATGACTAGTATTAATAGTGCACCTAAACCATGCACCTAACCTTTTTTCTTGAAACTACAAATTTTCAACTGCAAAATCTCAAGAATCTTTAGAACCTATTAGGAGATAAAATAATCTCAAATTAAGGCATAACTACGACCAGGGTGTGTTGAAATTATCTATACCATAAAATATTTATTCCCCCAAAAGCACACAAGATTCTGGAATCAAAATAAGAGAAGACCACTACTGCCTCATTAATGATTCCTAATCCCACATCTCATGGTTATCCCATCTACATTGTGACATTAAATGGACCAAAGGATTTTTTTTACCACATAGTACCTTATCTTAGAGATCTATAATCTGAATTGGATATTCAATGATAGAGGTATCATGATCAATATCTACGTATTCCCATTTAATCACATGATAAGAGTCTGTTTGATATCTCCTCAGATAGGAAACATGAAACACATTGTGAACTGATGTCAATTGAGACAACAAGTACAATAAATAATCCACCTTTCCAAGATGTTCAATGTTCTAAGAAGGGCCAACAAACCTTGGTTCCAACTTACCCTGCTTACCCAATCAATGGTGTCCCAAGTGATGTGAAACTTTAAGAAAGAACCAACTACTTTTCTCAAACTCCAATGACTGAAAATGATGGTTCACATATGATTTATGATCAATTTGAGTAGTCTGTAATCGCTTTCGGATCAATTGTACCTTTTCTATCATCTCTTGAATAAGGCTCATCCCAACTAAAGACCATTCTCCCAATTCCACCCAAAACAATAGAGATTGACATGGATTCATATAAAATGATTTGAAAGGTTCCATTTTAATAAAATATTGATAAATATTGTTATAGGAAAATTCAACCAGTGGGTGATGATTTTCCTCTAAACTGCTAATGTCAAACATGCACACCTGAAGCATGTCCTCAAGAATCTAAATGTCTCACTCAGTTTTCCCATCATTCTGAACATGATATGTCATGATTAATTTCAACTAGGTAACCATAACCTCTGGAAAAACTTTCCAAAACTTGGGTGTAAACTAAGAGTCTCTCTTAGAAACAACTACAGTAGGAACTCCATGGACCTTCATAATTTATCTGACATAAAAGTGCCCAAGTTTATCCATTTTTATTGTCTCTTTAATAGGATGGAAATGAGGTGATTTTTTAATTTGATCAATGATAACCCAAATTTTATACTTACCTATAGGATTCCTTAATAAACTAAAAATTATGTTCATGGATATCTTTTCCCATTTCCAGGGTGGAATAGATAAAGGTTGTAATAAACCAGCCGGTCTCTAGTGCTCCACCTTGATTCCTTGACAAGTAAGGCATGTTGACATGAAATCTATAATTGACCATCTCATCCCTAATCACCAATAATGACATCTCAAATCATGATACATCATGGTATTCATAGGGTGTATGGACTAACAATACCGTTGTCCAATATTCATCAATTCCTACCTCAGAGATATCATAGCGACCAACCAATATTGGAAACTCAAGGAACCCATGGGAGACTAAGTCCAAACACCTGAGGTATCCCCACCATAAAATATTTTACTTAATCACTAACATTTTAAGTCCATTACCTATTGAATCTAAATCTGATCATCAAATGATGATTCAATATTCATATAGTCAAATAACACCTTTCCACCAACCACTTCCACTCCCAAGATCATCTCATCAAACAAACTCATCAAAGACGAGTCTTCTACTAATTCATTCAAGGCTTGAGTCAGTAACTTCCTACTCAATGCATTGGATTCCACATTCCATTTTCCCGGTGTATATGTAATATAAAAATCTAATGTTTTAAGATAATCAATAAAATGTCTCTATCGTAATTTCATATCCCTCTATGTAAAAGTATAATTCATGTTCTTATGATACGAATACACCATAAATCGCTCCCCAAAGAAATAGTGGCACAATGATTTTAGATTTTTCATTATAACAGAAAATTGAAGATCATGCGTAGGATATTTCTTCTCATGAGGGTGAAATTGGAGAGAGTAATATGCCACCACCTATTTAACTTACATCAATACACACCCCAATATTATACCTAAGGCATTACATAATACATCATAGCTTGAACATGGTTCTATAAGAATTGGAACTTGATTAAAATTCAAACTCATCCTTAGTTGCTTAAAATATATCTAAAGTTTTTTATTCCACTCAAACTTAACACCCTTATGGGTTAATTATATCATTGGAGATGCAATATTAGATAAATCCTGAAAAACTCACCATTAATAACCAATTAAAAGCAATAATCTCTAAATATGGAATGCATTTATAGGTTTCTCCCATGATATCACTACCCAAATATTTTTAGGATCCACTGAAATGACCCTCGTTGATATAGAATGGCCTAAAAACATCTCCTATTTGTTCCAAAATTAACATTTACAAAGATTTTAGTATAGATGATGTTCTTTCATGATTATAAGGATAATATAAAAATGATCCCCATATTACTCCTCTAACTTTGAGTACACCAACATATCATTCATAAAAATGAAAATGAAAGAGTCCAAGAACCAATGAATGATCTTGTTTATCAATTCCATAAATACTATATGAGCATTTAGTGAGACTGAATGGTATAACTAGAAACTAAAAATTCTTATAATGGCTCCTAAATATTGTATTTGGTATATTCTATTTCCAAAATCTCAAACTATTATACCCCAATCACATGTAAATCTTCGAAAACTATCAGGATTCTTTGAGTTGATCAAAGAGATCATCAATCCTAGGCAAGGGGTATTTTTTCTTAACAATAACATGATTAAGCATTCAGTAATCAACATAAAGTTTGAGGCTTCTATCTACCTTATTTTCAAAGATAACCAACAAAGATCGAGGTGACACACTCAGAAAAATAAATCCCATGGACTCAAGTTCCACAAGATGAACTTTAAGGTCCTTTAACTTGCCAGTTTATATATGATATGATGTCATAGAAATGGTAATCATACCAGGGAGCAGGTCAATAGTGAACTCGACCTCTCATCGAGGTGGTAACCTAGAAATATCATTAGGAAATACCTCAGGGTTGTCACTCACCACTAAAGGAAGTGGAATGCTCAAATGTTGATCAGAGGTGTTAAGAAATATCTATAACAACTGGCATGAGATCACTCTAGCATAAAGAATAATTGGCCCCACTCTCCTTGATCTAAAATCTCACTCACCCTGAAAGACATGAGGGACCCCATCAGAAGATATAAATTGAAATCAATGGTAGTAATAATTAATCTAGTAATTAACTCTAATCATCTAATACATGTCAATGATAAGTTCAAAGATATCAAGATCAATAACTTGGAAGTCCCGCAAAACTTCAAGGGTAAAAATCATCACCCAACACATAGGACATTTAAAACCTTATTCCTTCCACTTTCCCAGGGTTATGAAAAAATACAACATGGATGACATAAGATCTGAGCACAATACTAACAGTTCAATAAACTCAAATGATATAAAATAATGAGATTCACCTATATTGAACAAATCTAGAATCATATGGAATGAAATGAACATCGTATCTCTCATAGTAGGCGACCCCGCTTCACATTCTTCTGGTGAATAATCTACTACATGAAGACATTAAGTCTAAGCTCCCCCCCCCGAAATTTATTTGTTATGTGAGAATCCCCCCATGGAATGAGAATGAGATACACCACCATTTGATTTATCATAATGAACCTAAGATCCTTTAGTAAGAATGGATCTATGTCTACTACCTTGGGATTTTTTTTCATAAAAATGATAAAGGTGACCAGATTATCCACAATGATGGAATGTCATGGGTGATTCCATACAATTAGGCTTGGTGTGACCATGCCTCCTATATTGATAGTAAACCACCAGATTTTATCTTGAAGAATCCCTATAAACTGGTCCTGATGTAAACTGGGCACCCTCACACTTCATTTTCTAGATAAATGACACACCCTAGGGATCTCCTACAGCAACTGAAGCTCCACCTAAACCCATTTTACTAACCATGTATACTTTATCCATAACTTCTTTATCAACCACCTCTAAAAAGGTCGGTAGGTATAAGAGAATCAGTATCGAATGAATATCGTCCCTCAAACCCATCTTAAACCTTTGATCTTTAAGTTAGTCATTAGAAACACGAGCAGGTGACAAGTGAACCAACTCAGCAAAGTGAGTGGAATACCCCATAACTAAACATTCCCCTTTCTCCAAGGTCAACAAATTACCAAGTATTTTCCAATCACAATGTTTCTGGACAAAACGTTTGGTTGAATAGCCTCTTAAAATAAGTATAGGTAGTATCCTCAAGCAAATGATCTTGCATGATATAGTCCCACCATTTTCTACCCAATCCTTTAAGCATATAGGTGAAAAAACCCACCTTAGAGTCCTATAGGGTTTTCAAAATATGGAGGATCCTATCAATCCACTCAAGCCACTCTTTCGGTACTTGTGGTCCCTTGAAACCAGAGAAGATAGGTGGATTCTGCTTGGTAAATTTTAAACCATGATCCACCACTTTTCTCTAGTTTCTGATACCCACCTAACCCAAAGTCTAAATTGTGTTGATAATAACTTCCACCGAAAAGGGGTGTACAAGATAATTCTCCCACAAAAATGTCTCGAAAATTATTCTCCTAGATTTTGGAAAATATATTCTAGGATACATTATCTAATAGACAAAAAAGACAACATCTAATTAGATTAAGAGAAAAACTCTGAATCAAACGATGAATTCAAGAATCTATAATTAATATTTTAAACAATAATAATTTAAAACAAACAAAAATTAAATTAATGAGAAAAAAGCATTGAAAAATAATATGTTCATCTAAATAAACCCCAAATCAATTTTATTTAAATAACCTCAAAAATCAAGCTCAAGCTTGATAAAAAAACCCTAACCATCCATGGTAAATTGAGTTCATCCACAAAAGTGAGCTAGTCAGCCACCCTTTTTCACCTACTACCTGAACTCTAATGTCCCTAACCCATGTCTACCAAAAACCTTAAAAAAACCCAAGCAATGTCATCATACTTTTGGTTGGGTATTGGATATGATACTATTTTTTAATGAACCAACCCAGGCCAACATGTCACACTATCTGAGGTGACCCGCCATAAGGTGAAGATCAACTCATAAACCAAAACATGTCTCAAGAGTAACTAAAAGGAGATAAAATAAACAAATTACAATGCGAAAGAAGAATACACATCCATGATACATGCAAGGAAAATCCTAAAACGATAAAACTAAAAGTAAAACAAAACATGAACAAAATCATGTCTTTATGTGACCAATAGTCACCACTAACACATCTCACTAAGAACGCGACAATATCCAAGAGAATCCAGTGTACTACATGACACCCTTCCCTTTACCTATGTCTTATAAAACCAGATCTATATATGCCTAAAGGCATATGCAGAGTGTGAGGAATATATCCAGTAGTATGCCACCATGAATCTATACAATTCCCATCTCCATATAACCATTAGTTCTAGCATTAAAACAAAACTAACTTATCAGGTACTTTCATATGAACAACTATTTTGTAAAACATCCTTTGGTTTCCATAAATGAATTTAATATTTATATAAACTAGGAATATGATAAGTACATGAAAGATAGTATAAAGGCAGAAACAAAAGTATCCATGGAAATATCATATGATAAACATGTGAGAAAAACATGAAACCATACCATCATATATAAAACCAAGAACAAGTGGGATCTAGTGTACAAGAATATGTACTCAGAGACATGAAGGAACAATAATCTAGGAATATTGTGAATCCTATTGATATCGAGTCCTCCCATAATTTATCAATATCACAAGAATAACCCCCTATTAGTGTCACACTCACTAAGGTTTCCATATGTTTATAACTAGACACACCCAAGGTTCTCAGTGTGATATATTTGTCGAAATCATTTGAAAAATGATGATCACGATTTTATTAAACATTTTCACATTGAATAATGATCACTCCTATGCTTGAAAATCCATTTTGAGACAAAATTATATTTGGGGAATTTCATCGAACACATAAACTACATAAAATGTTTGTAAAGAAAAAACCCTTTACCCCCCCCCCCTCATGACATCCAAGACGCATTTCATAAAAAATGATATCAAATCAATAAATTTCACAAACCAAATCAAATGAATTTACAATACCATTAAGTATTTCATGGGTTAACACTATTGTATTGAGAAACCTACCACGCTAATAGAGGAAAATTGGTTGTCTTCGAGAACAGAGATTAGAAATGAGGAGATCTGGTCCTCACAAGCTTAGATTCATAAGAAACATCATCAATTCCCCATAAAGACCTCTAGATCTAGTGATCACAACCCAATTAGGTTCCAATGGAATAATGGAGAAAGAGATCAAGGAGATATATAGAAAGGTGAGAGGAAATCAGATAAAAAATGGAACGTACCTTGAAGAGATCCACCAAGAATGATGGAAAATCGCCAGGGATACAAGGATAGAACTCTATAGAGATATGGGAAGAAGTTAGGCCTGAACTAAGTAGGATCATGAGAGGTTTAGACTTAAAAACATCTAAGGGAATTAGGGTAAATTCAAATTTTAAGAGGTTCGGATTTGGGTGCACAGTTAGACCACACTGTTTAACAAACCGCACACCAACCATGCAGTGACCTTTGCCCTTTGAAAATCGAGGTTAATGGTTACATGAGGAGAGATGCATGGTTTGAAAAGCCATGCTCAAGCCATGTGACAACCCCTGAACCTCCCAAACACCCGCACAACTTGTCTGAGGACTCACGTGATTTGACAAACCATGCTCAAACCATGAAAAACACAATTGGAAGTCATAGTGTCACACCGCACAATTATCAAACGATTAATACTAATAGTGCGTCTGACCTGATTTTTTTTTAAACTCCAGATTCTCAACCCTCGACTCCTTAGAACCTCTAAAACCTTTCAAAAAATAAACCATGATCAAATTAAGGCATACCTGTGATCTGGAGGGCGTCAATTAATGTTGTTACACACACACAAAATTGTTATTATAATTTAAAATGTATTGATAAATATATTTTTGTAATGTAATTATATATTTAAATATATTATTATTGTTATGAATTTAAATTAATAAAAATGACTTATTATTATTCTATTATTATTAATAAAAGTAATTTTAACTAAAAATTATTGGTGGTTTATATTTACCTATATAGGAGTTAAAATTTAGCGGGCTCCTCCTGCTAACGGTGATGGTGGAAATGCCCTAATAGATCTATGATGGAAGAAGTGTCCCCTCCCTCGACACAGGGGAAGGGGAAAACTAAATATTCTCTTCCTAATTGATCTATGAGTTAGTCCACCAATCGAAGGCGAACCAGTAGCGGAGCTCTCCCTGTCTGAGTTTTCTTAAGTATCGAAGATACATGATCTCTCTCTGGTGGCTAGGTTTAGTCATCGTCATCCCTCTATGCTATATTTTGATCGCCATAGCTCTTCGATGAGGCAGATTTCACGAGGGCCTGGTCTCAAATATCTCGCCTCTTCCACTCATTTAATTTCTTTATGCTGAAGTGGTATTTTGTTTTTTCCCTTAACAAAGACCCTCTAACAGCTAATATCTGGATCAAGTTACCCTACTACCTTTACCATTCCAGAATCCATTGGTAATGAAACTTCTTGGAAATACTTTGGGGAATTTTTTTTCTTTTTTTTTCTAATTCCCATACTCACACACTGAAACACCTGATCGTGTATCAGATTTGTATCAAGGTAAATATCTCTAAGCCACTCCCGGATTATATCTGGATTATTATTACAAGATAAATTTGATATAGACAATGAATAATGTATAAATCAAGTATTGTGAAGACAAATCTAACATATATTCAACATTACCAACCCGCTCGGTGATCTCGAAAGGTCCGAAATATCTAGGAGTTATCTTCCCTTACTTCCCCAAATGATGATGACCCAAATTAGGTGCCACCTTTAGTAACACTTGATCACCCATATAAAACTCTAAAGCTCGGCGCCTTTGGTAGACATAAGATTTATAACTACTCCAAGCTGTCAAAAATCACTGCCTAATCAACTTGACTTTCTCAGACATCTCTCTCACTAAACTCGGTCCCAATAACAAGGTCTTGCCAACCTCATACCAACATAAAATAGATCGACACAACTGGCCATAGAGCGCCTCAAAAGGATTCATTGGAAACTGTTGTTATTTGAAAACTTGAACAATCTCAAATGGCTATCCCATGATCATCTAAAATCCAACACACATTCCCAAAGCATGTCTTCCGAAATCTAATTTTCCTGTTCCATCTAACCATCCATTTGAGGATGGTATTTCATGCTCAATTTGAAATGTGACTCCATTACTTTTTGATGGCCTTCCTAAAATTGATAGGTAATGCAGTGGGTCCCTATCTAAGACGATTGTCGAAATCACACCATGAATCCTCACTACCTCCTAAACATACAACTAGCCTAACTCATTTACCTTTGTAGAATCTTTGATTGGAATGAAGTTGGATGATTTTGTTAGAAGATCGATCACTACCCAAATATCATTCTTTCCTTGGGGTATATGTGGTAAACCAATAATTAAATCCATGAAGATTTTATCTCACTTCCAAGTAGGAATGGGTAGCGACTGAAGTTAACCGGAGGGTCTTTGGTGATTTACTTTGACCTGATGACATGTATAACACCACAATACAATGTCAACCACATCCTGCCTCATACCTAGCCACCAGAACTGTCGACGTACGTCACAGTACATCTTGGTAGCACCAAGATGAACAACCCACTGAAACTGATGACTATACTACATTACAACCACTCTCAATGATAACAGAACTGCAAAGCGACCCTTGAAACATAAAACTTCTCCAAGAGACATCAAACAATCGTAAGGTGTCTCCCCACCATGAAGAAACATCATGGACTGCTGACATAACTCATCATTAGGCTAATCCTACTGAATCAATTCCAGAAGAGAGGGTGTCAACTGAACACTAGCCAAGAACTCACCTCCACTGTGCTCTTTGGTCTCCAAGTGCATTTGAGCAATGATCCCTATCAAGGTCCATGCATCACTATACTCTTTTAGGGCTTGCACTAGCACTTTTCTTCTCAAAACATCTGCCACAACGTTACCTTTATTTGAGGTGTAAACTATATCAAATTAAAACCCCTAAAGGTATCCACCGAATGATGTTTCATTAGATTCATATATTTTTGGGAGAAAATGCAGGCTAAGCTCACACGTTCAGAATAAACCACAATTTTTTCCCCGAAAAGATAATGGTGCCACGTCTTCAAGGCATGCATCACTACTGATAACTCCATGTCACGGGTCAAGTAGTTCTTTCCATGCGGTCGGAGTTGGTGAGAGCCATACACCACCACATGGTCATTCTTCATAAGTAAAAAACTGAAACCCATACCCGAGGCATTGCAAAAACCACATAGCCCTTCCCAGATTCAGGTAGGATCAAAATAAGGGTGGTGGTTAACCACCGCTTAAGCTCCTCAAAGGGCGCCTGACATTCTGGGCTCAATTCAAACTTTACCCCCTTATGAGTGAGTGCCGTTATAGGAGAAGCAAGATAAGATAAGTCTCGAATGAATCACCTGTAATAACCTACCAGACTTTGAAAACTTCTGATCTCAAAAACATTCTTCGGTTGTTCCCATGAAATTACTGCACTAATATTCTTGGGGCCCATTGAAACCCCATGTTCCGAGATCACATGGCCCAAAAACATTACCTCTTTAATCCAGAGGGTGCATTTAGTGAACTTAGCATAATGATGATGATCTCAAAGGGTATCCAACATGATCCACAAATGATGATCATGCTTCTCTTTGATCCCATAATAGACCAAGATGTCGTCAAAAAATACCACAAAAAAATGAGTTGATATACTGACGAAGCACCCTATTCATAAGCATCATGAAGACTGTTGGAGCATTCGTCAATCTGAAAGGCATGACTAAATACTCAAAATGGTCGTACCTGCTTCAAAAAGTTGTTTTTAGGACATCCGCTTCTCTAGCTCTGACTTGATGATAACCAGAACATAATTCAATCTTAAAAAACCACATTTCCCCTTTAAGCTGATCAAACAAGTCATCAATGTAGATAAATGTATACTTGTTCTTTATGGTTACCTTATTCAACTTTTGGTAATCAATGCATAACCGGAGAGATCCATCGACCTTTTCGTGAAAAGAAATGGGATAGTCTAAGGAGTGACGCTTGAGTGAATAAATCATTTGGATTATAAATCATAAAGTTGTATCTTTAATTCCCTTATCTCAGTAGGGTCCATACAGTACAAGATAAGAGATATCAGTTATGTTCCTGATGCCAAATCAATAGAGAACTTCACAACCTGCTCCAGAGGCAAACCCAAAAAATCCTCTGGGAAACCCTATAGAAACTCATCCACCATGGGAGGTAATTCATTATCAAGAGAAGAAACATCATCCTCCAACATGAGCGATGACATCTGAAAAACAAGATTTCCCAATTCCGGAAGTGGAGGTCTAGCACGTCTCAACTGAGGATCCCATTCTCCATGAAAATATTGGGTACTTCCATCAGGTTCCACAAAACTCACTCGCCACCTATAGAAATCGTTGTGTGCCTAAAAGTGTGTCATCCAATCTATACTAAGGATTACGTCAAATATGTCCATTTTCAAAACAAGGAAATCTCATTCCAACTCGACCCCTAATACGGTTAGTGCACAAGATGGACACCTGAAACTCTTCTTTTGATTCTTACCAAGCGGTGTTACAAACTCCACCGCATATGACATGAGCTCGGTTGGAAAATTCAATAGATTCAAAAGACGGGGGGAGATAAATGAAACAGAAGAACTAGTATCAAACAAAACAATAACTATAGATGATGCAATAAGAACGTTACCTCAAACTGTCATAGGCCCTGCATTTGATCCCACCGGTGTCTGGTCTACAACATGAATATGTTTTGCCTCAGCATGAAAATGACCACTACCCTATGGTTTGAACCTTAATTGAATATGCCTAGAAGATGATACGACGTTTTCACTGCGACCACCAAACCGAGAACCTTCTGAATTGGATGATTTTGACTGTTCTGAAATCCCCCTAAAAGCCACAGATTATGCACCACTCTGATAAGGACGCATCACTTTGCAAAAGCATTGAAAGTGTCCCATAGTTCCCCATTGGTGACAAGTTCTGGGAGGATATGTCCAGGTTGGTTGTATGTGTCTTGTCTTCCCAAACTGATGGAACACAACCAATCCAACATCAAAAGCCATAGATGAAGACTATTGGGAAGGATGGCCTGAACTACCACCTCCCTCATTCCCCTGCTCATCCCGCTTCCTCTTCTTCTCTGATGAGCTGCCACTGCCCACTGCTGTCACAACTCCAGAGGAACCAAACTTTCCCTTGTGATCAATCTCCACCACACAAGCACAATAAACAACCTTGGAATAGGTTTTCATATTAAACATAAATACTTTTTAATAAATATCTAGCTTCAACCCCCTTTATAACCTTTGAGCCTTCATCTGCTCATTAGAAACGATTTTAGGTGGGTGTTGAACCAGCTCTACAAAGCGGTTATCATACTCCATCACTATCTTGTGTCCCTGGGTAAGATCCATGAAATTCCAGGATATATCATAGGCTAAAAACTTAGGACAGTACTACTCATCGAAAATGACCTTTAAATCTTTCCAACCCATCAGCTTATTTTTCCAGTTTGGACCATTGAGTCCCACCACCTCTGACTGAGACCTTCTAGCAAGAACGAAGCACATTTCACCCCGATTGCCTCAAGAGTGTCGTGAAACTCAAACATACACTCTATATTCTCAAGCCACTTTTCTTGAACCCTCCCCACAAAGTGTACCCCTCCTGGGCTGACAATGTGAGAAGAGAAATAATGACCCCTCGAGTCCCACCTCCAGTAGGGCCCATGTTGGCGACTAGCACTGAGGGTATAGTAAACACACTGATGAGATACATTACCCTCTAAGAGAACACATGCAAAAGATAAAGATAAGACATACACAAACCAACTCCCACTCAAAATAGAATATAAAAGAAACCCAAGTACACATATGTAATTTCATGTAAGAACTACTACAAATGAATGGAAAAAGCTGTAAGTACAAAAAGAAAGTAAAACAGCAACGACCACGTAGCCTGAACAACTCCTGTAACCCCAAGATTGTAGTAACTAGTATGATCTCCAACCTGCTCCAAGTAACCTAAAAAATAGTTTATATAATGTAGGGTGAGTATAATAGTATACTCAGTAAGATCCTACTTGGAGCCTCTCATGCAAAAGTAAATAAAGAATGTGAAATCACAGTGAACAAAAATTGAAACTAACTCGTCACCTAAATAGGCATACCAAGTTCTCATCCTCACTATGGATACTCTCACCAAGTATCTCATACAAGAGTATATAATATTATAAAGAATGTTAAGGGTACTCTTCTACCACTTCCCCGCTAGTTTGTCTCTTTTCCCCAACACCACACGTCCTAAGAATCTCTCTCCAAAAAGGCTTGATCATAGACACCTGGGTGAAGCACCACAACATGTACCTCATGCCACAAACCACCACGTCCACGTAACCAAAGTAACCAAGTAGTTTCTGGGAGCCACCATAGCACGCATAACGTTTATCACACGTCGGGTATTATACCTCAAGCCATTATGCCCATACATAGAGTAAGGATTCTCAATCCATCACAACCTATACACATTACACATATAATAGTCTATAGGAAACTATATCCAGAATATATGTGTGTGAATAACCCCAAGCCATTATAGCCCTCTACACACATATATGGGGAAAACTAATCATCATGTCTACTAGAATAAGTAACTACCAAGAGAAGAGAGTGTGGCCAAAGGGGGTAGTTATCCATCCATCCTCTCATCAAGATGTTGGGGAAAACACCCCTAGGGCTCAGAATCCTTGAGGTGTTAGTTTCCCTAACTGATAGAGTAAGTAGCATATAGAAACACAAAACGTATAGAATATAATATAGCTCGCAACCACACTATAGACATAACCTAGTCGTAGACTCAACTAAAGCTAACGTCTCTCAGACTCCTGACTGCCACTCCTAAGACAAGATATACTATAAGCACACAACCATTTAAAGAGCTACATTAGGTTACTTTATCCATTTTTATCAGTTATTCATTACGTTATTTAATTATCTAACCATTAATTAACCATTAACATTTACCACATTACATCCCATTACCATTCCAACCAAGATCAATGCCCTCCAGGCATAACCAAACTGATTCTACGGCTTCTTAGAAATATTACCTCGACATTGAATTCCACCAAGCTCCAACCCCATGGGTTAACATCAGTCATTTATTAATAGCATTATCAATTTTCCATAATTACAGGTATTCTAGAAAATAATTATAAGCTTCCAAACACAAGGGTATCAACACGGTGAGTATACGAACTACCCGTCGAGTATTTTCCACTTATAGCTAGAGCACAAGCTCATCCATCCTTGAGATTCTAAACACAAAAATCACATGGAATACCCTGCGCGTCTTTGCCTCTTTTGGAAGGAGGGTAAGAAATAACATCTACCTCAAGTAGTGGGGAAATTAAATAATATAAAAAAACATTATATTCAACAACAACCACATTCATATCAATAGGTAAACCCGACTTCAACCTATTCCATCATCCCCGATGTCCTCCCCAACACCCATATGCATAATCCGATGCATCTCGCCACTCTAGGAGTCAACTGATGCCACCAAAACTAGGCCTCCCTGCACCCACATATCACAACATCCTAAGATCACACCATAACATAAGCAACAAGAAACAAAAAACATAGAAACTAGACTCTTGTCCATAAACAAGGCATTCAACCTTCTCACACTATGAGCAATTACAGCTCCAAAGCATAAGTCCCTTGAGCTTTACAAGCAAGAGGGTAACACAGAACCCGTCAAGGCATTATCTTTATTGCAAAACCGGTTCTTTATTCCATCTTTAATTAACTGATTCAATTAAACATGCATAAATGCATCCATTTTATTATCATCAAATCATAAAAACAACAACCAGATTCATTAAACAAGACTCTTTATCTTTGTCCAATTAATTTACAGTTAATACTGAATTTATGATATTTACTAATTTCTATCAAGAATGACATGATAAAAAGGTAAAGAATAGATATCAAATGATCTATCAAATCAAGAGGCAATGGCATCACTAAGCAATTGATACAAATTCTTTAATCCGGTTCAAATATTTATTATATCAATTCCATTGTGATCTAGGGGATAAACCATAATAACTCTACAATTACACGTAAAAATAATAGAGAATCCATGAATCCCCTACCTCAAAAGGTTTCCAACATTCTTTGCATAAGAACAGTCCAAAAAAATGGATCACGATCACCTCTTCCGCAATGACTGTATCCACCTGAGGATGTTGCGAGGGCTTGTTCCCAAATCTCTCACCTCTTACACTCATTTTGTTTCTTTAAACTGAAGCAGTATTTTGTTTTTTCCCTGAACAAAGACCCTCCGACGGCTACTATCTAGGTCAAGTTACCTTATTACCTTTACCATTCCAGAATCCATTGGTAATTAAGCTTCTTGGAAATACTTTGGGGCGTTTTTTTCCGGATTCCCATACTCACACACTGAAACACCTGATCGTGTATCAGATTTGTATCAAGGTAATATCTCTAAGCCACTACATGATTATATATGGATTATTATTACAAGATAAATTTGATATAGACAATGAATAATGTATGAATCGAGTATTGGATACTGTAATCGGTGCCTTTTTCAGGGCATATTTTAAATGATTTCCGCAGGAAATAAAAATCTGGCGATCCCTCAGAAGAGGTATCTGAAGCTATGATGGTGGCCGCACAAATTGAAGTTTGAAAGGTAGGAGTCAGTGTGATTGGGTCTGATATGAGGAGAGGGAAAGGTGCGAAATCTGACCCACCATGGGAAGCTAGTGCATTTGGAGAAGTCTTTAATGTCCCTTACTGTTCTTGGTGGGCGGTGAGGATGTTATAAGTAGGTTGCCATGGGTGGATGGGGAGGCAGCGATCCACTTGGCCTAGCTCTCAAGAGTTTCTTTGGGAAAGGTGGATACTCCTAACAAAGTTGCCTCTATAGAGGAGGAAGTGGTTACAATGCTTGAATGTGATGTAGATGCCCAGATCAAGGTTAGACTCGGCCCATATTTTTATAGCACATGCTGCTCAATTATGGACTTCCTACTCTGAATGAGCATCCTTCTAAAGACTATGAGCCTAAATTACTTTAGACCATCTCCAGTGGAAAAGACAGAAAAGCAAGCCATCGAGGACTTCACCTTCCCTGGTCACTTCTCTAAAAAAATGAAAGCAATCTATGACAAGTTTATTAGGGATTCTTCAAAAGAACATAATAGAGTGCAGTTCTCATCTATTGACCTATCATCGGAGGAGGTTCTCAAATTGAAGGGGGAATGTTGTCTCCACGATGAACTTAATAAATGGTACAACATTCAACATGATGTTGTATTGAATTTGGAGGATGAAATAATCTCCATTGATGATTACCTTAAGGTTGTCGAATTTATAACCTTTATGATTAAATAAAATCTACAGATTTTCCATAACCTCAACATAAAGGATCTATCTTTGAAACACTACTGGAAAATAAGTACTTACCAACGGTTCAAAACCATTGGTAATTGCTGGATAACCGTTGGTATAATATATACCAACAGTTATCAAAACTGTGGGGAAGTAAGGTGTAGGGAAAGTGATTTTCCAATGGTTTCTGGAAAACTGTTGGCATATCTTAGGATATCCACCTTATAACAACGGTTGTACATAACCGTTGGTATAAATTTTTCACTAACTTTTTGAAATTGTTGGGAAAGAGTTCGTATAAAACTCCCTATGCCAACGGTTTTAAACCATTGGCATAGTCCATGCTAGTATAAAACTCCCTATGCCAATGGTTTACAACCGTTAGCATAGGGCATGCTAGGAAATTGCAGCAGCAGGCTGCTTTGAGCTGCTGCTGTGACTGGTGAGGTGCTGTTGTCCAGCCCTCTTTGAGTTATTTCCAGCCTTACATTTCCAGGCATGAATTGAATACATATATAGAATGAAAACATATACAATGAATAAAATAATTCTAAATCAATTAGTTTCCACCTTCGATAAACTATACACATATAGAATGAAAACATAAATCATAAGTCAATTATAAACATAAATAATTGATTTAGAATTCAATTCTGAGAGACAATTACATGTGCAATCTGAAATTCAATTCATAATTTAATACTGAATTGAATACATACATAATTTAATTATCAATTATGAATACAATACATAAAAAACCGAATACGTAATTATAGGTTTGATACAGAATTAATAATACATACAAAATTTCATTTTTTATAACACATACATGATTGAATAAAGAAATTAGAAGCTAATAACCCCAAAATAAGGAAATGGATAAATGAATTCAACCAAACACAAATATAATGTCTCATGGTTTGGGGCGGGTGTCTTTTAACTTAGTGATGATGGTAATGGGTGTGTATCAATGAGATTGTGTGAATTATGGAATGTAGTTGTCCTTGGCGTAATAAATGACATGTGTTTTAGAATAGGGGTAGGAGTTTATCACATGAGAAGTGGATTGTGTGAGGCTGGACCATGGATCATTGTGCTCAAGTATCAACACAATCCGAATACGTTTGGTCAGTTTTTTGTATGCTGGTTTTTTTACTTAATATGATATCCATTTTAAACAAAAGACATACAATTAGAGTAATATGGGACACAACGTGCCTTGAATTGAGATGGGGTTGACTTGTACATGTCACAAATGACATATGGATCATTGTCCTGAAGTATCAACAAAATACGAATACGGTCGGTTATCCGTATGCCAGTTGTTGTATTCACTTAAATCAGTGTCCATTTAAAACAAAAGTACGACAGTTTGAGTGGTACCGGCCACACCATGTCTCGAATTGAGGCGAGGTTAACTCTTAAACGTCACAAATGACCCATGGATCGTTGTCCTGAAGTATCAACAGAATCTGAATGCGTTTGGTCAGTTTTCCATATGCCAGTTGTTGTTTTCACTTAAAATATTGGCCATTTCAAATAAAAGTGAGACACTTTGAGTGGTACCAGCCAAACTGTGCCTTCGATTGAGGCACGGTTGACTCGTACAAATCACAAATGACCAATGGATCATTGTGCTAAAGTATCAACACAATCAGAATACATTTGGTCAGTTTTCCGTATGGTTGTTGTTTTACTTAAAACAGTGTCCATTTCAAACAAAATTGCAGAACATTGAGTGTTACCAGCCACACCATGCCTCGAATTGAGTCAGGGTTGACTCGTACACGTCAAAAATGACCCATGGATCATTTTCCTAAAGTATCAACAGAATCTGAATGCGTTTAGTCAGTTTTCCATATGCCAGTTGTTGTTTTCACTTAAAATGTTGTCCATTTCAAATAAAAGTGAGACACTTTGAGTGGTACCGACCAAACCGTGCCTCAGATTGAGGCACACTTGAGTCGTACAAATCACAAATTACATATGGATCATTGTTCTAAAGTATCAACACAATAATAATACGTTTGGTCGGTTTTCTATATGGCTATTGTTTTTACTTAAAACAGTGTCCATTTCAAAAAAAAGAGTGACACTTTGAGTGGTACCGGCCACACCGTATCTCTGATTAAGGTGGGGTTGACTCATACATGTCAAAAATGACCCATGGATCATTGTGCTGAAGTATCAATAGAATCCGAATGCTTTTGGTCAGTTTTCCATATGCCAGTTGTTGTTTTCACATAAAATGATGTCCATTTCAAATAAAAGTGAGACACTTTGAGTGGTATCGGCCAAACTGTGCCTCGGATTGAGGCACGGTTGACTCATACACATCAAAAATGACCCATGGATCGTTTTCTAAAGTATAAACACAATCAGAATATGTTTGGTCAGTTTTCCATATGGATGTTGTTTTTTCTTAAAACAGTGTCCATTTCAAACAAAAGTGTTACACTCTGAGTGGTACCAGCCACACCGTGCCTCAGATTGAGGCAGGGTTAACTCCTAAACATCAAAAATGACCCATGTATTGTTTTCCTGAAGTATCAATATAATCCAAATGCGTTTGGTCAGTTTTACGTATGCCAGTTTTTGTTTTCACTTAAAATTTTGTCCATTTCAAATAAAAGTGAGACACTTTGAGTAGTACCGGCCAAACTGTGCCTTGGATTGAGGCACAGTTTACTCATACATGTCAAAAATGACTCATGTATTGTTTTGCTAAAGTATCAACACAATCAGAATAAATTTGTTTGGTTTTCTGTATGGCTGTTGTTTTTACTTAAAACTGTTCCCATTCCAAACAAAAGTGTGACACTTTGAGTGTTACCAGCCACACCATGCCTCATATTGAGTCAGGGTTGACTCTTACACGTCAAAAATGACCCATGGATCATTTTCCTAAAGTATCAACAAAATCCGAATGCATTTGGTCGGTTTTCCATATGCCAGTTTTTGTTTTCACTTTAAATGTTGTCCATTTCAAATAAAAGTGAGACACTTTGAGTGGTACTAGCCAAACCATGCCTCAGATTGAGGTGTGGTTAACTCGTAGAAGTCATAAATGACCCATGTATTGTTGTGATAAAGTATCAACACAAGCATAATACCTTTGGTCAGTTTTCCATATGGTTTTTGTTTTTACTTAAAACAGTGTCCATTTAAAACAAAAGTGTGACACTTTGAGTGGTACCGGCCACACCGTGCCTCAGATTGAGGTGGTTTTGACTCATACCTTTCAAAAATGACCCATGGATTGTTTTCCTGAAGTATAAATAGAATCGGAATGTATTTGGTTAGTTTTTCATATGTCAGTTGTTGTTTTGACTTAAAATGTTGTCCATTTCAAATAAAAGTGAGACACTTTGAGTGGTACTGGCCAAACCGTGACTTGGATTGTGGCGCGGTTGAATCATACATGTCAAAAATGACCCATGGATCGTTATGATAAAGTATCAACACAATCCAAATATTTTTGGTCAGTTTTCCATATGGCTATTGTTTTTACTTAAAACAGTGTCCATTTCAAACAAAAGTGTGAAACTTTGAGTGTTACTAGCCACACCATGCCTCAGATTGAGTCGAGGATGACTTGTACATGTCACAAATGACCCATGGATCATTGTCCTGAACTATCAATAGAATCCAAATGTGTTTGGTCAGTTTTCCGTAAGCCAATTGTCGTTTTCACTTAAAATGTTGTCCATTTGAAATAAAAGTGAGACACTTTGAGTGGTATCGGCCAAACCATGCCTCAGATTGAGGCATGGTTAACTCATACACGTCACAAATGACCCACTGATCGTTTTTCTAAAGTATCAACACAATCAGAATGTGTTTGGTTGGTTTTCTGTATGGCTGTTGTTTTTACATAAAACAGTGTCCATTTCAAACAAAAGTGCGAAACTTTTTAGTGTTACCGGCCACACCGTGCCTCATATTGAGTCGAGGTTGACTCGTACACATCAAAAATGACCCATGGATTGTTTTCCTGAATTATTAAAAGAATTTGGATGCATTTGGTTGGTTTTCTGTATTCCAGTTGTTGTTTTCACTTAAAATGTTGTCCATTTGAAATAAAAGTGAGACACTTTGAGTGGTACCGGCTAAACCATGCCTCAGATTGAGGCGCGGTTGACTCATTCCCATCAAAAATGACCCATGGATCGTTGTTATAAAGTATCAACACAATCCGAATTCGTTTGGTCTATTTTACATATGGATATTGTTTTTACTTAAAACAGTGTCCATTTCAAACAAAAGTGCAACACTTTGAGTGTTACCAGCCACACCATGCCTCAGATTGAGTTGGGGTTGACTCATACACACCACAAATGACCCATGTATCATTTTACTGAAGTATTAAAAGAATAAATATGTGTTTGGTTGGTTTTTCGTATGCCAGCTGTTGTTTTCACTTAAAATGTTGTCCATTTAAAATAAAAGTGAGACACATTGAGTGGTACCGGCCAAACCATTCCTCAAATTGAGGCTCAGTTGATGACTCAAACACTTAAAAAATGATCGGAATGAATATGTTGGGATTCTATAGTGTATTATAAGTTTCACAGAGGTATTACCTTGGTTTCATTAAATAAGATATTGAAGTAGCTTTTTATCATGAAACTTTACCCGTTTAAAATACTTTGGAGTTTCTAAAGTTGTAAAAAGTGAAGCATACTCTTCTAGAGTTCTCCAACCACTTTGTTGAGTTGGTAAATCTTGCACTATATCTTTTCAAAAATGATTACATAAAAGCTTGTAGGTTTGAGATGGGACTAAGGGATGATGTTTGGTTAATGCTAGTTATTTTTAGCCTTCCAACCTTATGGTGGTATTGGATAATGTTTATTTTTCTAAAGAAGACATATTTGGAAGGATAGACTTGGGAGGAGCTTTAGTGGATGCAATAATTATTCAAAGTTGTTATTTTGGTTATAAAAGGAAGTACAAAAGTGTCCAGTATTTGGTAAAAAATAAAGAGTTATAATAAATTCAAAAATATCCATACCAGAGTGAAAAACCAAGTTAAAAAATAAATAGTTTTACAGAATTCAAAAATGTAATGGATAAATATGCCCCTGATCACCATCACCATCACCACTATCATCATCAGTCTCATCCTCTCTTCCATCTTTGTCCTCGTTGTCATCCTCGTCCTCATCCCCATGCTCATCCTCGGCCCCATCCTCGCCCTCGGCCCCATCCCTGCCCTTATCCCCATCCTCGCCCTCGTCCTCATCCTCATCCTTGCCCTCATCCTCTTCAGCATCCTCGTCATCACCAGGAATGTCATCATCTTGACCGCCACTAGATCTACCACCTTGTGTGTTAGATAATGCACCCATCGATGACTTATATGTATGACAATCCGCGTTGGCCTCTGGTGGATGTGATGAAGATAAAGATTTGATCAGTTTCATAATTCTTTCTCCCTCGTTTGAACCTATTCTTCCAACTCTGTGACCCTTTTATCATACTGTCTTGAATACTCCTTGACCTGTTCCTACTCTGTGGTACTATAATGGATACCTGGAGAGGACCAATACCTCGTTGGGACTATATTCTTACCAGGTCAGCAGTGTACTCGACCATAGTGCTCATCTCCCAAAACCTGATATAAATGACCGTGTGGCCCAAAATTGTCAGGCACCTAGGCATAAAGGGCCTCTAAAGAAGCCTGTTAAAAATATTAATAGATTATTAAATTTCAAAATAGATATTAAACTTTGAAATAAACAAATTAAAACTTACAATCTTTTCTTGTGTCAGTTCATTAACCGCAGTTCCATATTTTTTCCTTCTACTCGAGAAAAACAATTTTTCTCGAGGAATACGTCCTTCAATATTCATTTTGTGCTTCTGTAATGACATTGAAACAATATAAAGTGCAAGTATAATCATATACTCAATATTCAGTAAATCACATAATTTAAGTACGAAATAATAAAAAGGTAAAGTCATAAAGAAAAATTATAAACAACTATATCGTACCAGCTGTCTCTCATGATCTGGCATAGTAGTGCACCCCAAAGTGTGGAGGTATTGCTTTGAATCAATGTTTTTTTTTGTTTTTTTTCAGAAGATTCATAAATAATGTTTAATAATATTTAAGATAATATTAATGAAAAATATGAAAACTATCATTTAAATACCTCAAATGGGATTAATACCTTAAATTTGGCAGTCACCCAATGGGTAATCATTTGGAGATATTGCTCTATCAGGCAGTCATCCATGATAGGTAATGTCTCCAACTCTGTGCCCACTCTATCACACCATCCAACATATATCTCATGTTTATAATCTCTCCAAAGCTCTCTGAGCTCCTTTAAACACACTGGTCGTGCACCTTTTCCATTAGGAAAGTTAAAACGAAGCTGACAACCAACATATTAATTAATATAAATATAGAAAAATACTACATTAAATCCAATAGATTTTTTACCCATATTTGTGCCCATGCATTATCCTTAACTTTGTGTGGCAGATGTCTCCTAGAAAGCGGGATGCCCGGAATGATGTCAGAGTATTTGGCTAGCGTCTCCAAAAAACTTCGACATTACTGCCCAGATTTATCAATCATCTATCCATCATCATTGTATTCAACCATTAACTGTGTCTAGCGGTTCCATACTGCACGCAAGTGAGTACGACCCCTCCCCTGCCTTCTATCAGTAGATGAATATGTTATTAATGAAAAAAAATATCAGTACAAGTTATAATAAAAATAAATTTTGGTTTAAAAATTTGTTAGAGTTATATAAATATATTTGTGGTAGTAGGATCAATGGGCGTCACTGGATGTGTAGAAGATGAAGGAATATCCTGTATAGGTGGAGTGTCCCTTAGTGAACGCTCTTCAGCCACATACTGTGTTAGATCAAGAGTTGAAGAAGGTGGAATATAATAGCTCGGAGATAATGAACCAGAAGCAAAAGATGATGACACAGACGTCTGGCCAATTGGTAATCTAATCATTTGAGGCCTAAGTACCTCATGTGTCCCTAAAGACACACTAGGATCAAAATGGGTCATAGAAATATGTCTATGGTAGGGGCATAGTCCAATCGGGTACGACCAGTGGATCATCTAACTCTTGCAGCACGAGCCCTCGTACCACCGGCCTCAGTACTGGGACCACCCGATGATCCTCTAACTATGACACCACCCCCTCCTACCACCATCCTCTATACTAGGAACAATATTAGGCTCCTTGCCAGATATCTCTAGTCTAGGGGGTGGATCCTGAAAAAAAGTTCAACAAAAAAGTAAACACATGATATTATATGTTATTGATATATATATATATTTGAAATAGAATACTCACAACAGGGATGAGTGGAGGAACGCCCATCTGTGTCATGCGCCGATTATTTTCTGTCATCTTTTTCAGCCGCCTCTCTTCAATTGGTGTCATTTCCTACAATGAAAAACAAATATGGAAGTAATTATAAATAGATAACTTATGTGTATCCCAAAAAAAATATATATATAAAACCATTCTGATAAAAAACATAAAGAAATAGAATATTTATAGTGGTTTGAAGGTAAGTACTAGGATACACACTCTGAATGATGTAGGTGAAACATGTAGGTGAGAAGATGACTATATGATTCTATATATTTCCCACCACAACTTCAGGTTCACAATCAACTCTAAAAATTGAGCTATTGGAGTCATCATAAGTAATAAACTGATTTCTTCCAAATGCAGTAGGGATAGTGTCAACTTCATCATCACCATCATAAAAAACATGTCTGGGATTTACTTCAATAATTACAATGAATTTCGGATGATTATGATCTTTGACATAAAAAACTTGTTTCACCATTGATGCCAATACATATGGTTCATCGGTGGCAAGAGTGCGAGTCATGTCAATAAATCCAAATACACAATCATCAATAAAGGTGCCTTACCTCGTCATTGAATCAAACCATTGACATTTCATCATCGTGACTCGATCATGCGAGTAATAATCCAAAATTATTATTTTCTCCATGACTCTATAATAAGCTACATTTTCAGAATGAGGCCTATTATCTGAAGAACTAGCATAACAACCTATTGTGGAAGTTAGCATAACACCATCATGCTGTGTTTTCATGTTTCTTGCTCGTTCAGTGATAATAAATTTGTATCAATTGATCACAAGTGATTTACAAGAATGAACCAGGGTATTAGGACCAAAAGCCAAAGCTCTTATTTCCTTAGAAACAGAGTCTGCGGGAAAACTCGATACCTAAAATATAAACAAATAGTAAACATAATTAAATATTATTTTTATTTAGTTATTACAAAAATATTTTTACCTTCAATTTCAACCAAGCAGAAAACCCTTTGCTATGAAAAGTCTCTTTCCTTCTCAAAGATAAAGAATGATGCTTTCTATATATCAATTATTTATGTTCCCTGTAGATAAAAATAATAATAGTTTAACAAATATTTAAAATTATGAGATATAAGATAATAGATACATGTACAATTTATTTACTTGATATACTCATCAAACAAATCACAATTGAACAACATTGTGCGATGTGCCATATCTCGCTCTTCAAGGCTTAATGTCGTTAATGTATATGATCCCAGAATTCCTCCTGTCTGAAGAAGTGATGGAAAACTGGGTTCAATTTGCTCATTTTGTTCTTCTTCATTTCTCATTGGTCTGTTTATTCTCGTAGTAAGATCAGACAAATACATTGAGCAGAAATCCATACATTCATGAGCCAAGTAACCGTTCATAATAGAACCTTCGGGATAATTCCTATTCCAAACATATGATTTCAATGTGTACATGTTTCTTTCAGTTGGATACATCCAATGGAAAGAAACAGTTCCTCCAAGAAGTATTTCGGTCAGAAGATGGACAATCATATGCAACATGAATGTAAAAAATGATGGAGGGAATATTTTCTCTAACTCACACAAAATTAATGGTGTCTCTGCCAACAGTTTTTGTAAGAAGGATTTGGACAACTTCTTAGCACAAAGATCTCTAAACAAATAGCACAACCAAATAACCGAGACTCTGACATTATTGGAGAAGAGATGAGGGATTGATACTGGAATCAACTCATGAAAAAGGACGTGATAATCATGAGTCTTCAAAGATTTCAGCTTCAACTCTTTTTTGTTGAACCATTTTTATATATTGCTTGAGTAGCCATCATGAACTTTAATAGTCTCTAGAACTTCTAGAAATTGATTTTTTTCAGTAGGTGTAATCACATAAGAAGCACATGGAACTTGCCATTTATTTTCACCGATACATACAAGATGCAATTATGGTCTGATCCCGCAATCTTCCAAGTCACGTTGAGATTGTAAATCATATTTTTTCTTCCCCTTGACATTTAGAAGAATAGAAAGCAACATTTCACATATATTCTTTTCAATGTGCATAACATCTAATCAATGACGTAAAAAGTTTTTTGACCAATATGACAACTCAAAGAATATACTCTTCTTCTTCCAATTGTAACCGGTATCATTGGAAACATTTTTCCTCTTTATAGATTTCATTACACCCTTCACAAATGAATAACTGGAATCTTTCAATTCATTAAGAACATCAGTTCCAAACATATGCTGAGGTGGATCGTCAGTCTCTATGGTATTGTCGAATCTTCGATGATTGTTTCTATATGGATGGTTCATTGGAAAGAATTGTCGATGTCCCATAAAACTAAAACTACGACGATATTTTATTCTTCTCAATCGAGTATTATTCATACAAATAGGACATGCCAATTTTCCTTTTGTGATCTATCCAAACATCATTGCATAAGTAGGAAAATCATTGATCGTCCACATAAGCGCAGCACGCATCTGAAATATGTCTTTCAAACATGCATCGTATGTGGGAACACCCACATCCCAAATAAGTTTCAACTATTTTATTAAAGGTTTCATGTATAAATATATATCATTGCTAGGATTAGAAGGGCCAGATATCTGTATACTCAAGAAAGTGTAAGGCTTTTTCATACACAACCATGGGGGATGGTTATAAATGTGTATGAAAACTGGCCATGTGCTGTGCGAAGTAAGTATTTTTCCAAATGCATTAAAACCGTCACATGAAAGACTTAGTCTCACATTACACATGTCAGCTGCAAATTTAGGATATCGAGCATCAAATCTTGTCCATGAAAATCCATCTGCAGGGTGAACCAACTCTTGATTATTCTTTTTTCTCTCGGTGTCATGCCATCGCATTTTTACTGATATTTCATTAGACATGAAAAGTTTCTATAATCTACGGATCAATGGAAAGTGCCACATTACCTTTTTTGGCACACGAGATGGTGTTCCATCATCTTTTGGCTTCCATCGGGATGTTCCACATTTGATACAATAATTTCTTTCAGTAGTTTCCTCCCAAAATAAGCTGCAATCATTTAGGCAAGCATGAATTTTTTTTTGAGAATCCTAGTTCATCAACTAACTTCCATGCCATATATTGGTTTGAGGGAATATCTGAATCATCTAGAAGTAAGTCCTTAAAAAAAGGTAAGAATGTAATCAATTGCAGTATTTGAAATCCCATACATAGTTTTCCCATGAAATAATCGGATTAAAAGTTCCAACATTTTCATTTTACCACATTGCCGATATACTGGAGTCGTCACAACATCATTCAATTTTTTCACCCTATCAACATCATCATTTTCATTAGACGCATAATGTGTGCTTGTATCGAAATCTTGTTGGTTGGACATCCTTTCCTTCTAATGATGCCTAATAAATAGAAATTGATCATATATCAAACTCTCCAATTCAGTCCTATCATTTGGATCATCAACATTTTGAGATTCCATTTTCTCTCCATTGTGATACCACACATAATAGTTTGTTTGGAAACCATATTTGGTTATATGATAGCTAAATGATTCACGAATCAACCAAGGTCTTCCAATACAATTAGAACATGGGCAGTATATACGAACACTATCTGAAGCCTTTTCAAATGAAAAATCTAAAAAGCTGTTCAAATCATTTTGAAAATCTGTTGAAATCCAGTCAGTTTCATACATCCGACTTCTATCCATTCTGTAAAAAAAATTCAATAGGTCATTTCAAAGAAATTAAATAATATTTAAGTTCAATCAAAAAAATATTTAGGTAAATGACAATTGTTTACTTTAAATAAAAGCATAACTGACACATTACTCTATATGAGAATAATATTAAGAAATACAAAAAAAATATAGTGTATATAATAAAATAAGATACAAAATTTCTAATGCCTATATTTAAGGATTCCCTAGTAAGATATTGGAAGTGGATCAAGGAATACATAATCCTTAAGGGTCTTGTTGGGAGTACATGAGTTTTATACTTTAAATTCTTCTGGGAGATCAGGATGAGGAGTAGGATGAGGGTCACATAAAAAGTAGTTATGGCCTCATCAAGTTTCACCTTAACCATGGATTAAAGGATCCCGGGTTTGGGGCCATAGATCATAAGTAGGTATGGTGTATTCATTTAATCATGTCCCAATTGATTTTGGAGAGGGACCGTCAATAGTTATAGGTATGGATTTGATTAGAAACACATATAAAAAGGATATCCAAGAATTATGACGTCCAAAACTAGGATTCCACTCATTAGTGACCCAAACCCATATGGACACTCATTGGAGAGGGACCTTCAAGTTCTATTTTGTTTTATCTCACATACGGATAATGATTTTTGGGATGTCTGGGGTCCAGGGAAGAGGGTGGTGGGATGTCTAGGGTCTAGGGAGGAGGGTGGGGGGGCTGTCCAGGTTCCATGAAGGAGGGGGGGCTGTCCTGGGTCTAGAAAGGTGGGTGGGGGGCTGTCCGGGGTCTAGGGAGGAGGGGGGGGGGTGTCCAGGATTCAAGAAGGAGGGTGGGGGGATGTCCGCGGTCCAGGGAGGAGGGTGGGGGGCTGTCTAGGGTCCAAGAAGAAGGGGGGTTATCTTGGGTCCAGGAAGGAGGGGGTTGTTCTGGGTGGACCGCAAAACACCGAATGGGGTTTCACTCTATAGTTATGAGAATATATTATCCAAATCTACAAAGATTCCACCTTTAAACATGACAACTTTAAATCAGTGCCTACTATAATTTCATGAAATTTAAGGTATATGTGTTTTTGAAAAGCCTATACATTATAGTGATGTTCGTGAATGATGGTTTTTTTCCCAAATGTGTATGGAAGTCAGTAACGAGGATGATTTCTTCCATTTAAGCAATGTTATAGTGTATGTTTAGGATGAATTCTTTCATTTAACCAGTGTTCTAGTTTATTTTTAGGTGAGGTGAGTTAGAAACCATGTTAGGAATGTCATTAGAACATGGGTTCTTCCATTTAACCATGTACTCTTGAATTACAGGGATGAAAGTTTTTTGACTGAGCTAATTACTACCTACTCTATAGTATGGCCAATACATCATGTGGGAATACCCATGAAACAAAGCCATGTGTAAATGGGACAGTTTCAGCACCCCATTTTTCCAAACATACTTTTAACCATAAGGGATTGGCCATGTATATTTACATGGATAACCAAGTCATGTATTGTGTGTACATTCCCATGTACATTCCCAGGACACTAGATTATCGTAGACACCATGTAAACTGTTACACACACCATGTGAACACTTATACCATATCATCATTATTACAACCATTAATAACAACTTTATAAACAACATAACTTGTCAAAGATAATCAAATTGAACATAAATCAATAATAATATTGGATATATCAAGTAAAATTAAGTTATACTATCTTACATCTTAAATGACCACCCACAACCATGATTAATGACCACAAAGCCCCCCTTTCGGCCAAATCAAAAGTGAAAACGAAAACACATAGTTGTAGCAAATAAATTCATTTGTGTGAAGAATAATAATTCTATGGTTCTATTGATATTTGAACCATGCAGTAATGATTTTTAAGATGAAATTGTATCCATGAAACCATATGAGAAGAACAATTCAATACATGTGTTTTTCTGATTTTCCCAAGCATTTTGAGGATCCCCAAATTAGTGATAATTCTCATTGTGTTTTAAAAAGGCGATTGAATAACTCATGTATGATGTTGAAGGTAGAATGATTAATGGTTATATTAGAAAAACTAATATTCATTAATATTGCGAATTTAACATTCTGTGAATTAGTTTCATGAAGAAGGAAGAAGTACTACATGGGAAAAGTAGAGGTCCCACCGAGAGTTCCCTTTGTAGATATTTTATTCATAAAGAACATTGGATTGTACGGTTAAGTATTTCTTATTTATTTGGTGAAGAATAATTAGGGACCACATACTATTTTACAAAGTTCAAGAAGATACTCCATATGTTCTATTGTGCAAAGGATAAGTGAACAGTGTGTCATTTTATATATATATAGATTTTTATAGAAACATGATACATACTTGTTATGTAATAAACATAGTATACAAAAATTATGATAAATAAGATCTTCATGTTTGACATGATCTTAATGAAAGGAGTGATTTTCATGAAATAATATGAATAAATATTACAAACAATTTCTTATGAGTTTATATACATGAAGCTGTAATATTTGAAGAATTGAGATTAAAAAAACTATGAATCTTTAAAATTAGAACACAAGAAAGATACACCATGCCCTTATAAATGTATTTGTGTAATGAAAACATTAATTGGACAATGTGTACACCGATGTAGTGATTTGAGTACACAATTCATGGAGTTGTGAATCATAAAATTTTCCAAAATCCCTAGAAATAGGGAATAACGATATCCTTGAGAATATAAGGATATCCTTGAGAAGAGGTGGAAGGATATACTTGAGAAGAGGTGGAAGGAGTCTAACCTGGCAGCTAGGATGTAAGAGGTGCACCTGTGCTGGGGCTTCTCAAGGGCTTCTGGGAGTCAGGCAGCGCTCACGCAATCTGCATCTACAATTGATTCTGGAATCAGGGAGGGTCTCCCACCTTAGTTGAAATTGGGGTTTTTTTGCCAATGGTTATTAAAAACTGTTGGTAAAAAAATTATTTCCCAGCAGTTTGATGAAACCGTTTGTAAAACTCGTCTAAACACCATCTTTACCAACGGTTCTCATGAAATATTGGTAAATAACAATGCTTTCCCAACAGTTTGATGAAACTGTTGGGAAACCTCATCTAAATTCCATCTTTACCAATGGTTCATGCAAATAGTTGGTAAAGAACACCTGAACCAATAGTTCAAAAGAACTATTGGTATAAAAGTGTTGGTAAAACAATGATTTCCAGTAGTGAAATTATAAAACATACCATGTTGATCCTAATGTGTTTGTTTTGTTTTGTTTTGTTTTTTCTTTTGTATGGTACTTGTGTTTGCTTCTAATTTTGTGGTTTTATTTGAAGAGAGTTGGTTATATTTGTGTGTATGTATGTATATCTATCCAATACATATATGTATATTGTAACATCTTGACTTGAACCACTGGGTTTGAGTCTAAGAGCCACGAGATATCATGCATGCCTCCCTGTATGCAAGAGGGTGTTGATTAACAGTGAGGGTCTGAAGTCTCTCAGTTGAGAGGCTATACCCTCAATATCATATCCTTGCACCAATAAAATAAATGAAATATAAAATAACATGAAGTAAATAATACGGGAGGAAATAATATCAAATGACATATATGTCATACAATAAATAAATAAACGGGATCCCAATGTGAAAATCCAAACCAATGTAATCATGATGGTAAGGAAATATAATAAAATGTAACAACAATAGTCCAAAGTGTATCCCAACATTGCCTATGACTCCAAGACTTTGTCTCCTCACGTCTCCATTATATGGCCATTTCCCTTCACTGAATCCTTATGGAATCTTCATGCGCATTGCTCATGACATGTGTGAGTGATAAATTTAGTTGGGCACCACCAATGCATCATTAACATAAGTTCAAAAAATATATAACAGTGTATGTCATGACATAAGTAAATACTCAAATAAACATACAACCACACATGTTTTGGGTCGTCGTGCTCTAACTAAGCCGCCATAAAACCTGACCCCAGTTACATCAGCTTGATACTGATAATGATGTCAAAGACTATCAACCAAGTAACACCTTTAAAGAAACATTGCATGCCCCACCCTAAAGGTAGTGGTTATTAGGAACACTATATGCTCCACCCTGACGATGGTCATTATTAGGGACTCTATATGCCCCACCCTGATGGTGGTCGTTATCCTTGAATGATGGTAAGTCCGACCTCACATGATTGACATAAATGGATAATCACATCACCCTTGCATGGAATTATCCCACTTCAGCCTGTATCTGACAGATTATCAATACATGCATGGTCTACTCCTTTTTCAACAACATGTTCATGATCCGACCCATACCATCAAATGAGACATAGTCTGTAGCCATCATCACATCGTCAAGCTCCTCTTCCAAGTGGTTGTTTATCCAGAACTGAACAACCCGATCATCCAGATACCTGAAGCAAGGTTCCACAAACTATACAATTTCATAAGAAGCATGTACTAGAACAAGGAACAACAATACATATCAAGAACAACTTTCAAGAGTCTAGTAACAACAATATAATCACAATCAAGAAAGGTCCCAAGGCCACTCACACACCCACATACAAACACAAAACAAACATGGATTATCAAGCATAAACAAACATGCCATGAAAACATCATACACAAGGCCCAACATGGTAAAGAGATTCTTAACTCAAGATTATCGATGTTATCATTAATGTTCATCAAAGAATCATCACCTGATTCATGTCTACATATTAGTCAGTTCAAACTACTCACCAAAGATTCGTAGAACTGATTCTGATTATTTTATTTCCAAAGGAAATAGAAACACCACACACGATAACAAATTTATCACTCTTGGATAATTTTGAAATTATAGATTTAAACCATATCATTTGTTAACGATTTCTTCCTTAAAAAATAATTATAATTCCTCATGCGAATCATCTCTTTTTAATAGTCCAAGATAAGCATGATAAATATTTATTATTCTTTGATGGTTCCAAGTTATTACAATTTAAGTATTTTCTATCATTTTTCTTTATAAGGATTAGGAAATATTATTTTTTAAATTGAACAAGAAATAGAATACCTGGAATTTATCCCTTGGAAAACACTGCTCAAGAACATAGGAGAGAGAGAGAGAGAGGATTTTTCCATGCCTTGATGCCGAAAGAAAAATTTCAGATTACTTGAAGAAGATTTTCATATATTGGTTTAAGAGTTTCTAGAATGTTTAGATTCAAGAGGATACAAAATGTCAATGAAAGCAAAGGTTTGGGTATTTTAAGAAAAATACCCAAGAGTTCTGATTCACAACATTTGGAAACCCCAATATTAAATTTCCATTTAATTCATTCTTACACATAGATCTTGAAAGAAAAGTGTTTAAAATCATTAAAATAGGTGTTACAGACTATAACGAGTCATAATAAATCAATTCCCATGATTTTTAGCTTTTAACATTTTCAAAGTGCGTTACCAAAATGAGTTAGAAGAAGAAAGAAAAAAAACTAGGAAAAAGAACTACCCTTACATGGGAAAGGATGCTGCTCAAGGGTAACTAGGTCTTACCCTTATGCAGGTCACATCCTCAAGCATACCCTTACTATTATGAACCAAGTTGGAGTGACATCTAACCTGACACCCAAACCAGTTCGTGGCATGGCCCGAAGGGCATTCCGGATCCCCACTGGCTAACAACTAGTGCATGGGTATCAACAATACATCATGAGAACGATTTCACCCATTTTCATAACCATAAACAACCCACAAAAATAAACATCACAAGGCTGAATAATCATAACCAAACATAGTACAAAAATTTTCAAATTCATGTTTGACAACATTAAACAAGACCCAAAGGTGCTAAAAAAAATAGAAACAACAAACTATCTCAAAACCCACCATGTGACATGAGGGACGTGACCCTCAATCCACCACCACCACCACCACTTGTATGAGGAAGACCACTAACAACCCAAACCACCATCTCCATACATATTGTCTTTACCTGAGTCAAACACAACAAGGTCTATATATACCCAAAGGTGTATGTAGTGTGTGAGCCAAATACTAGTAGGATATCACCCAATAAAAGAGATCCCATTCCAAAACATTATAAGACAAGTTAACATGCAGGTTTTATAAAAAGGAAAACTAGAGACATTCTTATAGAAAACATTTTAAAAGGAAAACGTGCTTTGATTTTGAAATAACCAACAAAGTGTACTGTATACCGACAGTAAGTACAATATGAATAAAATATTTAAGTCATGAGAAGAACCTATAGGCACTAGCTAAAGTGATACACTAGGAACCTCGCATCTCGATGAAACATGGTATAGAGACCACAACCAACAATGTTCTGATGCACGAGCCACTATGAGGGAACATACTAAGGGCCTAGTGGTCTCCAATCATCATCATGATTTAGCTAATGTTGTAATCTTCAATCCTAATAGATGAATCAGGGACAATCCACTTCTGATTCAACTAGAGTACTAGTCCTAGTCCACCCACCTAGATACACCTATTTCCCTTCGTGCTCAATTTTCATTTCACAAGTCACATAAATCACTACATTCACATGCAAACATGCCAATCAATATAAACACACTTGATAAGTCACCATTCCCACAACCAAAAATTCTTTCAAATCCAAACGCAGACCATAACAATTAAAAAACATGTTTTACACCACTTGCAAAATTTATTAAACCACTTGCACCATTTATGAAACACCTTCAAAATTCACGACAATGAACACACTTGAAAACCAACCAATTTCCTTTAGAAACCCCACTTTTCATGCCATATGCACCTTAAAACCATTAAAAACACATTTTTTACCTCATATAAAATGAATATAGCAAAACCAAGAAGCAAGGAAGCATATCAAAATCAACAAATAATGTTTAAGCATGGAACCACCTACCTTAGGTGCAGAAAATTCTGAAAATTGGTGCTAAATCACAACCACACCACCAAGGGACCCTATAAAGGAAAGATCAAACCATAAAAATAAATATTGAACCCTAAAAAACTTGATCAAACCTTAAATAGGTCACCCCATCTGCTGGAAGTATGAAACCCTAAGAGAGAAGAAGAGAAACCCTAGAAAAGAGGAAGAAACCAAGAAATGAAGGACTTACTTGAAGAATCCTGAAGAAACCACACCAAATCCGCCAAAAAATGGAGGTCCAAGGGTTCCTAGGGAGGAGGGAGAGATACCTAGGGAGAATAATCTCAAGTGTGGAGGAATATGGGTGTTTAGGGTACACAATTGGGGGATCAAAAAGATAAAAACACAATTTTTAATAACCTAGAGAAGTCGCACGGTTTTCCAAACCATGCGACAACCGTGCACCCATTACTGTCCAAGAAGGACATGCCGTGTGGTTAGACTGCTCAATTGACAAACTATGCACTAACCATGCGGTTAGACACTGTCCAAAAATACCAAATCGCAGCACAATTTCCTAAGCAAGGTGTGCGATTTTTCAAACCATTCGCAGACTGTGCGCCACCTGCTGTCAAGCCCAAAAACATCCCTTTTCACCAGAAACACAAAGGAATTTCAAGGGATAAACATGGGATAAAAAATAAATAGGATAAATACCTGAAAATGAATACAAGAGTGTGACAATTATCCCCACCATGAAAACTTTCTATCCCCAGAAAATCAAATCAAACTTTGATCAGAGAAAAAAACAGATACTCCATCTCAACCGTAGACTTCCACTCCCAAGTCTCATGTTCATCATTTACATGCTTCCAAAAAAATGGGCCAATGAAATAGACTTCCCACAGAGCACTTTCTCTTGAGAATCTACAATCTGCACTAGCCATTCAAAGACTAAAAAATCTGACTCTATTTCCAACTCTTCCCAATTCAATACATGAGATGAATTTGGGTTATACTTATTCAATTGAGAAACATGGAACACGTCATGAATCGATGTTAACTACAAAGACAAAGCAAACCTGTATTCCAACTTACCAACCCTCTCAATGATCTCAAAAGGTCTGACATATCTAGGCGTTATCTTTCCTTACTTGATGACCAAAATGAGGTGCCACCTTTAGTAACACCCGATCACCCATAGAAAACTCTAAAGCTCAGTGCCTCTAGTTGACATAAGATTTATAACAACTCTAAGTTTTCAAAAACCACTGCCTAATCAACTTGAATTTCTCATAAGTCTCCCACACTATGCTCAATCCCAATAGCGAGGTCTCGCCAACCTCCTCCCAATATAAAATAGATCGACATGGTTGAGCATAGAGAACCTCAAAAGGATCCATACGAATAGAGGATTGGAAACTGTTGTTATATGAAAACTCGACCAATTTTAAATGGTTATCACATGATTTTATAAAATCCAAAACACATGCCTGAAACATATCTTCCAAAATCTAATTTTCCCATTCCATCTATCCATAAATTTGAGGATCGTATGTCATGCTCAATTTGACATACGTCTCCATCACCTTTTGAAGGCCTTCCCAAAATTGAGAGGTAAAGAAGGGGGTCCCTATCTGAGACAATTGTCGACAGCACACCATGAAGCCTCACTACCTTATGAACATACAACTAACCTTACTCATCTACCTTTATAGAATCTTTGACTGGAATGAAGTTTGTTGATATGATCAGAAGATCAATCCCTACCCAAAAGTATTATTTCCCCAGGGTGTATGAGGTAAACCAATAATGAAATCCATGGCGATCTCGTCCCACTTCTAAGTAAAAATGGGTAGCGACTAAAGTTAACCAGAGGGTCTTTGGTGCTCTGCTTTGACCTGATGACATGTATAACACCACGATAAAAAGTCAGCCACATCCCACCTCATACCTGGCCACCAGAACTACCTACGTACGTCATAGTACCTCTTGGTAGCACCAAGATGAACAACCCACTGGAAATGGTTACTATCCTAAATTACAACTATTCTCAATGATAACGAAACTTCAAAGAGACCCTTGAAACATAAAACTTATTCAAGATACATCGACCAATTGTAAGGTATCTCCCCACTATGAAGAAAATTCATGAAATGCTGGCACAACTCATCTTTATGTTGCTCCTGCCGAATCAATTCTAGAAGAGAGGGTTTCAACTGAACAATAGACAAGAACTCACCTCCCTATGCTCCTTGGTCTCTAAGTGCATTTGAGAAATGATCCCCATCAAGTTCCACTCATCTCTAGACTCTTTCAAGACTTGCATTGGCACTTTTCTACTCAAAACATCTGCCACAACTTTACCTTTATCAGGGGTGTAAACTATATCAAATTCAAACCCATAAAGGTATCCACCCAATGATGTTTCCTTAGATTCATATATTTTTGAGAGAAAATTTAGGCTAAGATATCATGATCATAATAAACCACAAATTTCTCCCCAAAAAGATAATGGCGCCACGTCCTCAAGGCATGAATCACTGATACTAACTCCAAGTCACAAGTTATGTAGTTCTTTTCATGCGGTCAGAGTTGGTGAGATCCATACACCACCACATGGTCATTTTGCATAAGAAAAAACCTGAAACCCATAACCGAGGCATTGTAATAAACCACATAGCCCTTCTTAGATTCCGGCAATATCAAAACAGGGGTGGTGGCTAACCACCGCTTAAGCTCCTCAAAGGGCGCCTCACATTCTGAGCTCAATTCAAAATTCACCCCCTTCTGGGTGAGCGCTGTCATGGGTGAAGCAACATGAGAGAAGTCCTGAACGAATCGACTATAATACCATACTAGACCTAGAAATCTTATGATCTCAAAAACATTCTTCAGTTGTTCCCATGAAATTACTGCACTAATATTCTTGGGGTCCACTAAAACCCCACATTCCAAAATCATGTGGCCCAAAAACTTTACCTCTTTAATCCAGAGGGTGCATTTAGAGAACTTAGCATAATGATGATGATATCAAAGGGTACCCAACATGATCCACAAATGATGCTCATGCTTCTCTTCGATCCCATAATAAACCAAGATGTTGTCAACAAATACCACCAAAAAATGAGTCGATATACTGATGAATCACCCTGTTCATAATCACCATGAAGACTTTTGGAGCATTTGTCAATCCAAAAGGCATGACCAAATACTCAAAATGGTCATACCTACTTCAGAAAGATGTTTTCAGGACATCTGCTTCTCTAACTCTGACTTGATGATAACCAAAACACAATTCAATCTTATAAAACTATATTTCCCCTTTAAGCTGATCAAACAAGTCATCAATGTAATTAAAGGGATACTTTTTATTGATGGTTACCTTATTCAACTTCTGGTAATCAATGCATAACTAGAGAGATCCATCGGCCTTTTCGTGAAAAGAACTAGGGTATCCCAAGGAGTGACACTTGAGTGAATGAATCCTTTGGATTCTAAATCGTAAAGGTGTATATTTAATTACCTTAGCTAAGTGGGGTCCATATGGTACAAGAGAAGAGATATCAGTTGTGTTCCTGACACCAAATCAATAGAGAACTCCACATCCTGCTCTGGAGGCAAACCCAAAAAATAATCTGTGAAAAACTAGGGAAACTCATCCTCCATTAGAGGTAATTCATTATCAGGAGAACCGACATCATCCTCCAACATGATCGATGACATTTTAAAAACAAGATTACCCAATTTCATAAGTGGAGGTCCAACACGTCCCAACGGAGGATCCCATTCTATATGAAAATCTTGGGTACTTCCATCTAGTGCCACAAAACCCACTCACCGCCTATAGAAATAGATGTGTGCCTAAAAGTGCATCATCCAATATATACTGAGAATTACGTCAAATATTTCCATTTCCAAAACAAGGAAATCTCATTCCAACTCGAACCCTAATACAACGAGTGCACAAGATGGACAACTGAAACTCTTATTTTGCTTCTTACCAAGCAGTGTTACTAACTCCACCGCATATGACATGATGTCTGTTGTAAAATTCAACAGATTCAAAAGATGGGTGGAGATAAAAGAAACATAAGAACCAATATCATACAAAACAATAACTATAGATGATGCAATAAGAACAGTACCTCAAACTGTCATAGGCCCTGCATTTGATCATGCTGGTGTCTGGTTTATAATAAGAAGATGTTTCCCCTCGGCCTGAGAATGACCACTAGCCTACGGTTCAACCCTGAACTGACTCTGCTTAGAAGATGATCCAATGTTTATGTCGTGACCACAAAACCGAGAACCCGCTGAATTGGACGATTCTGAATATGCTGAAATCCCCCTAAAATACACATATTGTGCACCAATCTAATAAGGAAGCATCACTTTTCAAAATCACTACAAGTGTCCCATAGTTCCACATTGGTGAAAAAGTCTGGGAGGATATGTGAACATAGGTCGTATGTGTCTTTTCTTCCCACACTGATGGTACACAACCGATCCAACATCAAAATCCAGAGATGAAGACTATTGGGAAGGATAACCTGAACTACCACCACCCTTCCTCCCCTGCTCATCCTGCTTCCTATTCTTTTTTGATGAGCTACCACTGCCCACTGCTATCACAACTCCAATGGATCCAGACTTTCCCTTGTGATCAATCTCCACCACACAAGCACAATAAACCAAATTATCATAGGTTTTCATCTTAAACATAAAGACTTTAGAATAAATCCTTAGTACAACCCCCTTTCGAACCTTTGAGCCTTCATCTTCTCATTGGAAATGATTTTAGGTGGGTATCGAACCAGCTCTACAAAGCGGTTAGCATACTCCATCATTGTCCTGTCTTCATGGGTAAGATCCATGAAATCCCAGGACTCAGCATAGGCTAAAAACTCAGGATAGTACTGCTCATTGGAAATGACCTTGAAATCTTTCCAACTCATTAGCTCATTTTTTCTAGTTTGGACCACTGAGTCCCACCACCTCCGACTGATACCTTCTAGAAAGAATAAAGCACATTTCACCTCAATTGCCTCAGGAGTGTCAAGATACTTGAACATCCACTCAATATTCTCAATCCACTTGTCATGAAACCTCCCCAAAAAGTGTAACCCTCCTAGGCTGACAATGTGAGAAGAGAGATAATGACCCCTCAAGTCCCACCTTCAGTAGGGCCCAGGTTGGCGACTAGCATCGAGGGTATAGTAAACACACCGATGAGGGACATTACCCTCTAAGAGAACACATGTGAAAGATAGAGATAAGAAAGACACCAACCAAATCCTTCTCAGACTAGAATATAAAAGAAACCCAAGTACACATATGTAATTTCATGCAAGAACCACTACAACTGAAAGGAAAAAACTGCAAGTACCAAAAGAAAGTAAAATGGTAGTGACCACGTAGCCCGAACAACTCCCGCAACCCCAAGATTGTATTAACCAGTCTGATCTCCATCCTGCTCCAAGTGACCTGAAAAATAGTTTATATAATGTAGGGTGAGTATAGAAGTATACTCATTAGGATCCTACCTGGAGCCTCTCATGCAAAAGTAAAGAAATAATGTTAAATCACAGTGAAAAAAATAAAAATAACTTGTCACCTAAATAGGCATACCAAGTTCTAATCCTCACTATGGGTATCTCACCAAGTATCTCATACAAGAGTATATAATATAACAATGAATGTTAAGGGTACTCTGCTACCACTTCCCCACTAGTTTGTCTCTTTTCCCCAACACCGCACGTCCTAAGAATCTCTCTCTAAAAAGGCCTGCTCATAGACACCTGGGTGAAGTACCACAACATGTACCTCATGCAACACAACCACCACATCCACATAACCAAAGCAACCAAGTAGTTTCTGGGAGCCACCATAGCTCGCATAACGTTTATCATACGTCAGGTATTATACCTCAGGCCATTACAACCCATACACAGAGTAAGGATTCTCAAGCCATCACAACCTATACATGTTACACCTATAGTATTCCATAGGAAACTATATCCAGAATATATGTGTGTGAATAACCACAATCCATTACAACCCTCTAGACACATATGCGGGGAAAAATAACCAGCATGCCTACTAGAATAAGTAACTACCAAGAGAAGAGAGCAGGGCCAAAGGGGGTAGTAAACCATCCATCCTCTCATCAAGATGTTGGGGAAAACACCCACCAGGGCTCAGAATTCCTGATGTTTCATTTTCCCTAACCAAAAAAGTGGAGTAGCATATAGAAACACAAAAAGTATAGAATATAATGTAGCTCAAAACCACACTGTGGACATAACCTATTCTTAGACTCAACTACAACTAATGTCTCTCAGACTCCGGGCTGCCACTCCTAAGACTAGATATCCTATAAGCACACAACCATTTAAAGAGCTACATTAGGTTACTTTATCCATTTTTATGAGTTTAAAATTACGTTAATTAATTATCTAACCATTAATTAACCATTAACATTTACCACATTACATCCCATTACCGTTCCAACCAAGATCAATGCCCTCCAGGCATAACCAAACCGATTATACGACTTCTTATAAATATTACCTCAGTATTGCATTCCACCAAGCTCTAACCCCATGGGTTAAAATCAGCCATTTATTAATATCATTATCACTTTTCCATAATTTCAGGTATTCTAGAAAATCATTTTAAACCTCCAAACACAAGGGTCTCAACGTGGTGAGTATACGAACTACCCATCGAGTATTTTCCACTTATAGTTGGAGAATAAGATCATCCATCTTCAAGAATATAAACATGAAAATCACATGGAATACCCCGCACATCTTCACCTATTTTGAAAGGAGGGTAAGCAAGAACATCTGCTTTAAGTAGTGGGGAAATTAAAGTAGATAAACAAACATCAGATTCAACAACAACCACATTCATATCAATAGGTAATCCCAACTTCAACCTATTCAATCATCCACGGTGTCCTCCCCAACATCCACATGCATAAACTGATGCATCTCGCCACTCTAGGAGTCAAATGGTGCCACCAACACTAGGCCTCCCTACCCCCACATATCACAGCATCCCAAGCTCACAACATAACACAAGCAGCATGAAACAAACAACATAGAAACTAGAATCTTGGCCCTAAACTAGGCATTCGACCTTCACACACTACGAGCAATTACAGCTCCAAAACAAAAGGCCCTTGAGCTTTACAAGAAAGAGGGTAACCCAAAACCCTTCAAGGCATTATCTTTATTGAAAAACTGGTTTTTTATTCCATCTTGAATTAACCGATTCAATTAAACATGCATAAATGCATCCATTTGACTATCATCAAAGCATAACAACAACAACCAGATTCATTAAACAAGCCTCTTTATCTTTGGCCAATTAATTTACAGTTAATTCTGACTTTACATTATTTACTAATTTCTATCAATAATTACATGCCAAACAAGAAAAGAATAGATATCACATGATCTAGAAAATCAAGAGGCAATAACATCACTAAGAAATTGATACCAATTCTTTAATTTGGTTCAAATATTTATTATCTCAATTCCATTGTGATCTAGGGGATAAACCATGATAACTCTACAATTACACATAAAAAGAATAGAGAATCCATGAATCCCCTACCTATTATGTTTTCCAACATTCTTTTCACAAGAACAGTATAACAAAATGGATCAAGATCACCTCTCCCACAACGACTGCATCCACCTAAGGATGTTGCGACACCACCGCATCAACCAACACCCAAGAATGATCCATTAGAAACATGGAGATCACATGCCATAAAATGGAAAGGAGAATATGAGGAAACAAATTGAGGAACCTAGAAGATGGTGGTAGAGCATACCTTATATCGAAGACGGATCGACACTTCTTGGTTGCACCAAGATAGGGGGTGTGCATGTAGTAGGAAAAAATCCAAGGGGAAATGATCCATGGATATCAAAATCAAAAAACTCCTTAGGACAAAGGTTTATGGTGCCTCACACCAAGATAAAGGAGAAGAAAGAACAAGGTGGAATATATCTTGACCCTTTTGAAAATCTAAACATAGCTGCAGTTTAAATACAGTTTAGATTTTTCATTAAAGGAGGATCTGGTCAAGACTACACAATTTGACCGAGTAAAGGCACCTAGAAACTTAGGAATATTAAGATAGGAGTTATGGGATTTGAATCATGCTTAAATTACTTAAAATAAGGCTTTGAATTCATTTATCATCAAAGGGGTAAAACTATAGGAAGCTGAAAACACTATTCACAAATGTATTGCTGATGACACTGTTCACAAATGTCTCACCAAAGACACTGTTCACAGATATATCACTGAGGACACTATTCACAAATGTCTCACTGAAGAAACTGTTCAAAAATGTCACACTGGAGACACTTTTCACAAATGTCTCACTGGAGACACTTTTCACAAATGTCTCACCAAAGACACTGTTTACAAATGTCTCACCGATGACACTCTTAAAAAATGTAACACTGATGACACTATTCACAAATGTCTCACCGAAGACACTATTCACAAATGTCTCACCGATGATATTGTTCACAAATATCTCACTGAAGACAATTTTCAAAAATGTCTCATTAAATACATTGTTAAAAAATATCTCACCGAGGACACTGTTCACAAATGTCTCACCGACGATAGTGTTCACAAATGTCTCATCAATGACACTATTCACAAATGTCTCACCTATGACACTATTCACAAATGTCTCACCGACACTGTTCACAAATGTCTCACTAATGAAACTATTCATAGAATTGGAAACACTGTTCACAGAACTGGAAATTTGGAAAAGTGTTAGAAATAAGTCATATTGACCTCCCAGAACACCTCAAACACTAGATCTTCACAAAGGAATGGACCGGAGAGGTCCGAGACATTACATTAGATACCTCTTAAAACATTCTCATCCTTGAGAATTCAAAACCAACCCAGAGAGGAAAAAGGAAAAGGGGTTCATACAACCACCCTTCAAGATACCTCTCAAGGCTCTCACCACCAAAGGAGCTCAACCACCTTACTATAGGAACAAGCGTAAAGCTAGAAAACAATCATAACCAGCTCCAAAACACTCTCTTGTGGGAGATACCTCTCTAAAGAGATAAAGACACAAAAAGAAACACAATAAATCCATCTCATAAATAGGAAATTTCTACAGCCACAAAATTAACATCATTATAAGAAAAGAGTTAAACATTAAAAAACATAGGGTACTGAATGCATATCTGTGACTCACATTCCCAGGTACTCTTCTCTATACCACCATGGTACCACAAGACACGAACCAAGGGGATATAATTCCTTCTCAATACCTTCTCCTTACGATCCTAGATCTCTATAGGCCACTCTTTGAAGGTCGCTTCATCATCAACATCGATCTCGCCCCAATCGATGATGTGAGAGTCATCATAAAGATAACGAAAGAGCTGCGACATGTGAAAAACATCGTGTATCCTGATCATCTGTGGGGGAAGTGATACCTGATATTACACAACTCCAGTACAATCCAACACCTCAAAAGGCCCAAAAAAACCTAGGAGAATGCTTACTCCCATAGCCAAACCTTCACTGCCCATAATGGGGAGTCACCTTTAAAAACACGTGATCCCCAACATCAAACTCCAAAGGTCTCCTCCTATGATCAGAATAGGATATCTGATGATCCTGTGATGCCTTAATCCTCTCACAAATCACCTAAACCATCTCTATTGTATTCTTTACTAGATCTAGCCCGAGAATTGCTAACTCTCCGACCCCTGTCCAGCACAATGGAGAATTATAAGTTTATCCATACAAGGATTCAAACGGAACCATACCGATGGTGGAGTGGAAACTATTGTTGTAGGAGAACTCTACCAAGGGTAAGTGCCTCATCCAAAAACCTCCACAATCTAGGATAAATGAGCACAACAAGTCTTTAAGAGTATGGATTGTCCGCTCTGTCTGAACATCCATCTGCAAATGAAAAGAAGTGATAAGGAATAACTGAGAACCAAAAGCATGATTGATACCTCTCCAAACCTTGGAGGTAAAATGAAGATCTCGATAAAAAATGATCATCCTAGGGACCCCGTGGAGTCTCACCTCCTCTTCCAGATATTACCTTGAAATAACCTCCACTAAGATTGACTCATTGATTGCTATGATGTGGGCTGATTTCATCAAATAATCCACTATTACCTATATAGAATCATAGCCTCCCTGAGCATGAGGTAAACTAGTAACAAAGTCCATTTAGATGTCCTCCCACTTCCACTAAGGAGTATCTAATGACTGATGAAACCCACCAAGAACACGATTCTCTACCTTCACCTTCTGGGACACCAAACATCGTGACACAAACAATGAAACAACAAACTTCAAACTAGGACATTAAAAAATGAATCCTAAAATCTTGGTACATCTTTTTCACACTAGGATGTACTAATAAGTGAGAAAAATGTTACTCTATGAGAACCACCACACACATTTCTAAAGGAACAAAAAGTCTTCCCTGAAACAACACCCGGTTTTGTTCATCCTTAGAACAGCCATCAGGGGCCTCACTACAAACAACTTAGTCTCTCCAGACCTCCACCTCAAGATCCCCTAATTGGGATTCTTCCACCTACTGCACCAAATATTTCTTCCCCGTCATCTAAAAAAGAAAACCTCTGCCCCCAACTTCTTCCATATCCAGATGTAATGCTGGAATTTCTTCCATTACTCTCCATGAATCACCGGATTCATTCTCTGCATCACTATGTTAATTCCTGCTTAGCACATTGGCTAAAACATTCCCCTTACCAGGTGTATATGATATTTTAAATTCATAATCCTGTAATAACTCTATCCACTGATGTTGTCAAAAGTTTATGTCACATTGGGAGAAAACATACCTAAGGATTTTATGATCAGTGAAGACCAAAAAGCACTCTCCGATGAGGTAATGGTTTCACAAATTCAGATAAAACATCACCACCACCAACTCAAGATCATGGATAGAATAGTTAAATTTATGGGGATGCAACTACCGAGACCCATAAGAAATGTCTGATCTATACTACATTAGAACACAGCCTAACTCCATACACGAAGCATCACATAAAACTTCAAACTGAACTCCTTCTACTGGTAGAAAAAAAAATCGTAGCACTAACCAACTTCTCCTTCAGATACTCAAAATCCACCTAACACTAAATATTCCACATAAATTGTTGATACTTCCTGGTCAATGTTGTCAGAGGAGTCACAACCTAAGATAAATCAGCTATGAACCTCCTATAATATCTTACAAGAGCAAAGAATCTTTGTACCTCTTCCACTGTCATGGGGGATTCCTAAGACAAAAATGCTTATATATTTTATGGATATATATCTATTCCCTACCAGGATATAGCATTCCCCATGAAACAGACTTCTTGAGCCCAAAACTCACACTTTGACAACTTCCCAAATAGCTACTGTCGTCGAACTCCCAAAACGGCATGCAGATGCTTTTCATGATCCTCCTCAAATGCAGAGTACACTAGGATTTCATTGATGAAAACCACTAAAAACTTATCCTGGAACTCATGGAACATATCATTCATCAACCCCATGAACTCAGTTGGAAAATTCTTTATACCGAACGACATTACCAAGAACTCATAATTCCCATGACGATAACAGAAAGCAGTCTTCGGAATATTCTCTTCCTTCACATTCATCTAATGATATCCTGACTATAATTTGATCTTCAAGAACCAAATTGAACCCTTAAGTTGATTGAATAAATCATAAATCCGTGGAAGAGGATAGTGATTCTTCACTGTCACTTTCTTTAAGCGGTGATCATTGACACACAACTGCAAACTGTCATCAGCCTATACAAAACCACACTAAAACAGACCATCGAGCTATATACACATCTCCCAAAATTTATAAGGTGTCATCCTATATGGAGACATCAAGATATCAGACACACATGGTTGTAGCTCGATCCAAAACTCAATCTCTCGTCGAGGGGGTAACACTACAACCTCTTCTATAAAGACATCAGAGTACTCTTCTACGACCCTAGGAAATGCCAACTACTGAACCTCCAATGAACTCAGCATCATATTAGTCATCAAGGATGACAAGGCTGAAACATGCATCTAACCCATATGAGGGTCTCGCTTTCCAAAAAACACTGCTGGATCTCCATCAACATCGAAGAACACCACCTATATCTTGAAACAATAAATGATATCCTACACTGAATAAAACCAATCCATGCTAAGGATGACATCATATGGTTTTATCCATATACATAGGAAATATACCCAAGAGAGATGCTACCCCATCACTAGTACACAGTCTCTATATACTTTAAACAAGTCATTTTGGCCTCTAACTAGAATAGTCAATGCCAAGGGAATTGTTATCCTCTCTACCTCAAGTCCCAAAGAATGTACAAGGGAAGGTGATATGAAGGAGTGTGTTTCTCCTAAATCCAAAAAGGAATACACTCAAGTAAAAAACAAACAAAGGGTACCTAAAATGACGTTTGGCTTGCCCAGTGCTGACAACGCTAAAGCATGAAGCGGACCACAACCTGATCCAAAACCTCTCTGACCCTGATGAAGACCACCACCATAGTCGTGCTATGCTCTCTGAGGACGGGGAGCATCCCAGGGTTTTCCTCTACCTACCCCATCTACTCTCTACTGATCCAAAAGCTGGTGAAACCCCCATACTGCTACCTCAGATGAAACTGCCTCAACGGAGGAACTTGAAGCGGAACATCTAGTTCATACTGACTACCCTTAAAGGTTGTTTACTCTCACTACTTATGACATCGACCTACAAAAGAAAAACAAATGCATGATACCTTGGAATAGGTATAAGATCCACTACCCCTATATAAATGAGATACTGAGGGCTGAGACCTACCCCTTGCCAATCGGAAACCCTTATACCCTGAAAATTAGGAACCACGGACCACTGCTCTGTTTCGTGAATAATCTCGACGACTCCCCTCTCATGATGAAATGGTTCGGGTTAACATCCTCTCAATGGCCTCTGCCCTCACCAACACCTCAAGATATATATTCATCATAAACAGGGTGACCTGGTGCTGGATCTCTGGACGCAAAGCCATCTCAAAATGCCTCGCCCAGGCCTCCTCATCTGAAAACAGATCCGAAGCATATCACAAAAGGTTCCTAAAACGGATTCCAAACTCTCACACATTGGAGCTCCCCTATTGAAGGGTAAGAAACTATTTATGACTAGACACCTTAATGGTTGAAGAAATAAACGTGACTTTAAACTAGTCTCAGAACTTCTCCCACAAGACTACCAACTCCTCTTGATCCTTAAGAAATAAGAACCACCACTTCCTCACTGCCCCACACAACATCGTTATAACCAATGACACCCAGTTCTTCTTCCAAGAACGGATCAAACTGAAAGGTATCTTAACCTCCTTTAACCAGTATTTCATGACTATATATGAAACATAGACCTCATACTTCTAAAGACTCTGGTGCTAAAATTCTTGAAGTTTCCTCCTCCAAGTTTCATCATCGTCAACCTCTACTCTTCAGCGATCAGTTGGCATAACCTACTGAACATCTTCTGTGTGAACTTGATGAGGACATCGACCTAGAGCCATACTTGTAAAAGAAAAAATAGTTATAGCTCTTAAACCTGGAATGCCGAAGAATTAACATTAATTAATTGTTTTCTTTTATTTAGTTTAGGTTAACCTATCATAAGGTCTACCCATTCAAACACATGTGAAAAGAAGAATGATTCATGATCCTTTCCTAGGTCTCTACCTTGAAACAACTATCACCTCGTTTAGTATCCACTGTAAACTTAAAGGTCTATGCATCAAATCACAGAGGGGGCCTAAATACCTGTGTATCTGTCGGTCTCCCATGTTTACAGTGTTTTCTAAACTTATTCGACACTATTTCCATAACAACCCATGTAACCTCACATGTTCCTAACTCTAAAATCCATCCTATCCCCCAACTAGACCTCAAATATCACTCTATCATGACCCCTCCCCACAATGTGTACCCCTTCTAGATCGACAATGTGAGAATAGAGATGATGACCATTGAGTCCTGCCTCTAGTAGGCCCTGGGTTGGAGACTAGCACTGAGGGTATAGTAAACACACCTATGAGAGGAATTACTCTCCAAGAGAACACATGTAAAAGAGAGAGATAAGACATACACCAACCAAATCCTACATAGACTACAATATAAAAGAAACCCAAGTACACATATTTAATTTCATGTAAGAACCACTACAACTAAAAGGAAAAAACTAGAAGTACCAAAAGAAAGTAAAATGATAGAGACCATGAAGCCTGAATAGCTCATAAAACCCCAATCTAGTATTAGCTATCTTGATCTCCAACCTGCTCTAAGTGACCTGAAAAAATAGTTTATATAACATTGGGTGAGTATAACAATATACTCAGTAGGATCCTACCCAGACCTTCTTGTGAAAAAGTAAAGAAAGAATGCTTAAGCACAGTGAATAACAAGTGAAACTAACTCATAACCTAAAAAGGAATACTAAGTTATCATCCTCACCATGGACACTCTCATCAAGTATTTCATACAAGAGTATATAATATGATAAAAAAAATTCAAGGGTACCCCACTACCACTTCCCCATTGGTTTTCCGCTTTGTCCCAACATCGCATGTCCTAAGCATCTCTATCCAAAAAGGCTTTCGCATAGACACCTAGGAAAAACACCACAACATGAACCTCATGCAACACAACCACCACGTCCACATAACCAAAGTAACCAGATAATTTTTTGGAGTCACCACAGCTCACATAACATGTATCATACATCGGTTATTATACCTCAAGCCATTACAACCCATACACTGAGTAAGGATCCTCAAGCCATCACAACCTATACACATTACACCTATAGTAGTCCATAGAGAACTATATCCAGAATATATGTGTGTGAATAACCAAAATACATTACAACCCTCTACACACATATATGGAGAAAACTAACCATCGTGCCTACCATCACAAGTAACTACCAAGAGAAGAGAGTGGGTCCAAAGGGGGTAGTAAGCCATCCATCCTCCCATCAGGATGTTGGGGAAAACACCCACCTAGGGCTCAGAATCCATGGGGTGTCAGTTACCCTAACTGATAGGGTGGAGTAGCGTATAGAAATACAAAAAGTACAGAATATAATATAGCTCACAACCACACCATGGGAATAACCTAGTCTTAGACTCAACTGTAGATAACGTCTCTTGGACTCCTGTATTTCACTACTAAGACTAGATATCCTATAAGCACAAAACCATTTAAAAAGATACATAAGGTTACATTATTACTTTTTATTAGTTTCACATTACGTTAATCAATTCTTTAACCATTAATTAGCCATTAAAATTTACCACATTACATCACATTATCATTCCAACCAAGATCCATGCCCTATAGACATAACCAAACCGAGTCCACAACTTCTCAAAAATATTACCTCGTTATTGCATTCCACCAAGCCCCAACCCCATGAGTTACCATCATTTATTCAATCATTTCTTAACAACATTATCAATTTTCCATAATTCTAGGTATTCTAGAAAATCATTCTAAGATTTCAAACACATGGGGCTCAATATGGTGAGTAGATGAAGTACCAGCCAAGTCTTTTCCACCTATAACTGGAGTGATGAACCATCCATCCTCGAGAAGCTAAACACAGATTGCACATGACATACCCTACAAATCTTTGACTCTTTTGGAAGGAGGGTAAGAAAGACCATATTCCTCAGGTAGTGGGGAAATTAAAGAAGATAAACAAACATCTGATTCAACAACAACCACATTCATATCAATGGGTAAGCCTAGATTCAACTTGATCCATCATCCCTGCATCCTTCCTAACACCCACAAGACTAAACTGATGCATCTCGCCACTCTAGGTGTCAATTTCTGCCACCACCACTCGGTCATCCATCCCAAGATCATACAATAACACAAGTAGCATGAAACAAACAACATAGGAACCAGGATCTTGGCCCTAAACAATGCATTCATCCTTCACACACTATGAGAACTCACAACTCCAAATCATATGACTCTTAGCCTTTACAATCAAGAGGGTAACTCAGATCCCTTAAAGGAATTATCTTTATTGCACAACTAGTTATTTATTCCATCTTGAATTTACCGGTTTAATTAAACATGCATAACTACATCCATTTGATTATCATCAAATCACAACAACAACAAAAATATTCATTAAACAAGCCTCTTTATTTTTGGCCAATTAATTTACAATTAATCCCAAATTAACATTCTTTACCAATTTCTATCAATAAAAACATTATAAACAAGAAAAGCATAGATATAACACGATCTAGAAAATCAATAGGCAATAGCATTACTAAGTAATTGATACCAATTATTTAATCCAGTTCAAATATTAATTATGTAAATTCTGTTGTGATTGAAAGGATAAACCATGATAACTCTAAAATTGAATGTAAAAATAATAGAGAATTCATTAATCCAGTACCTCAAAAGGTTTCAAATGTTATTTTCATGAGAACAGTCCAACAAAATGGATCACGATCACCTCTCCCGTAACAACTGCATCCACCCGAGGATGCGGTGACACCACCACATCAACCAACACCTAAGAAAACTCTATGAAAAACATGGAGATCATATTCCATCACATGGAATGTATAATGGGAGGAAACATATCGAGGAACCAAGAATATGGTGGTAGAAAGTACCGTATATCGAATACGGATCAACAATTCCTGGTTGTACCAAGACAGGGGGTGCACATACAGCTGGAAAAAATCCAAGGGGAAATGATCCAAGAAGAAAAATTACACAACTCCTTAGGAACAAAGGTTCGGGGTGCCTCACACCAAGAAAAATGAGAAGAAAGAACAAGGCATAATGTGTCTTGGCCCTTTTTAAAATCTTAACAGATCAGTGGTTTAGATACGGTTTAGATTTGTCATTAAAGGTGGATTTGGTCAAGAATACGTGGTTTGAATGAGTAAACATACCCATACACTTAGAAATATTAAGAAATGAGTTATGGTCTTTGAATCGGCCTTAAATCCCTTAATACAAGGCCTTGAATGCGTTTAACGTCAAAAAATGTCAAAGGGGTGAACTGTAGGAAGCTGGAAACACTGTTCACAAATGTCTCACCAATGACACTGTTCACAAATGTCTCACCAAAGACATTGTCAAAGAATGTCTCACTGATGACACTATTTACAAATGTCTCATCCAGACATTATTCAAAAATGTCACACCAATGAAACTGTTGACAAATGTCCCACCAACGATACTATTCACAAATGACTCACCGACGACACTATTCAAGAATGTCTCACCAACACTATTCACAAATGTCTCACTGATGACACTATTTATAGAACTGGTAACACTATTTATAGATCTAGAAATTTCAAAAAGTGTTAGAAATAAGTCACCTTGACCTCCTAGAACATCTCAAACTCCATATTTTCACAAAGGAATAGATTGGAGAGGTCTTGGACATTACACCACTCCTCTTATTCCTGAGGTTTAGTACTGCCTCAAAAAGAAGGAGGCTTGTTCTAAAGAAACATTTTAGCTTTGTCCTTTATAAGACCTGGTTTAGCTTCTCTAACCAGAGTAGGACCAGAACCCGCTCCCTATCCAAAATCTTGGACAACCTAGACCACAACTTTCACTAGTCTCTGATCAATTGGTGAGGGAGAAATCTATTCAGCCTCTTCCTTCAGTTTCATAGGAATTCTATGTGGAGGTATTTTTCTACAATAAGAAATAACCACAAGAAAAATTATAAATACAACCATTCTAAAATTTTCCGGCAAAATCAATAAATACCAAAATTCTATAAATCCAAACAAATCAAATTCGCTATAATAACATTCCAAACCAAACAAACCACTTTACCACCACCCAATGTCTATATAAAGTCTGCAACCTTTACATCTCACCGAGAGAATAGTTCAAAAAAATCCCAACATTCCATGGCAACCCGAGACCTATCACAAAGTTTGTTGGTCAGACACCCTACTTGCAACAAGAACCTTAGGCCTCGATAATCCTAGCTCTAGTATATCTAGACTCATCCTAAAATAACATGACCCAAAAGAGCATAACCTCATCAGATACCACTTTTTCATGAACCAATGTTGAGTGCTATCTAACCTGACACCCGACCTGGTCCATGGCATGAAACGAAGTGCATTCCTGATCCCCATAGGCTGGAAACTAGTGCCTAGGTATCAATAATATTTCATGGGAATGATTTTACCTATTTTCATTACCATAAATAACCCACAAAAATAAACATCAAAAGGCCAAATAATCATAACCAAACATAGTACAACATTTTTCAAATTCAAGTTTTACAAAATTAAACAAGACCCAAAGGTGATACAATAAATAGAAACATCAAACTATCTGAAAAACCACCATGTGACATGAGGGACGTCACCCTCAAGCCACCACCATCACCAACACCTGTACGAAGAAGACCACTAGTAACCCAAACCACCATCTCCATAAATCTTGCCTTTACCTGAGTCAAACATAACAAAGTCTACATACACCCAAAGGTATTTGTAGGGTGTGATCCAAATCCCAGAAGGATTCCACCTAATAAAAGTTATTCCATGAAAAAAAATTATAAGACAAGTTAACATGAAAGTTTTATAAAAATGAAAACTAGAGACATTCTTATAGAAAACATTTTAAAAGGAAAGCGTGCTTTTCTTTTTAAATAACCAAAAAAGTGCACCATATACCGATGGTAAGAAAGATATCACAAAAAAGTTTTAAGTCACGAGAAGAACCTATAGGCACTAGCTAAAGTGGGACACTAGGAACCTCGTATCTCAATGAAATGTGGTATAACAACCATAACCAACAGTGTTCTCATGCATGATCCACTAGGAGGGAACATCCCAAGGGCCTAGTGGTCTCCAATCATCATCATGATTTAGTTAATATTGTAATCTTCAATCCTACTAGTTTAATCTGAGATAAGACACTTCTAATTCAACTAGTGTACTAGTCGTAGTCATCCCACATAGATACTCATGTTTCACTTCATGCATAATTTTCATTTCACAAGTCACATAGATCACTACATGCAGATGAACGCATTCCAATAAATAAAAACATACTTTATAATTCACCATTCCCATAACCAAAAAATCGTTTAAATCCAAATGCACACCAAAGACATTCCAAAACATGTTTCACACTACTTGCACAATTTATTAAACCACTTGCACCATTTATGAAATGCCGTAAAAAAGCAAACCACAAAACACACTTGAAAAAAAACCAATTTACTTTAGAAAAACCACTTTCAAGCCATATTCACCTTAAAAACTTTCAAAAAACATTTCACACCTCATATACAATGCATAGAACAAAACCAAGAATCAATTCAAGCATATCAAAATCACCACATAATGTTTAAGCATGGAACCACCAACCTCAAGTGTAGAAACTTCTATAAATTGGTGCAAAACCTCAACCGCACCACCAAGGAACCCTATAAAGGAAAGATCAAACCAAAAACATCAATATTGAACCCTAAATAACAAGATCCAACCCTAAATATGTCACCCCATCCATTATAAGTATGAAACCCCAAGAGAGAAGAAGATAAACCCTAGAAAAGAGGAAGAAACCAAGAAATGAGGGACTTACTTTAAGAATCATGGAGAAACTAAACGAAGGTTTCCACAAAAATGGAGGTCCAAGGGTTATGAGGTAGGAGGTATAGGTGCGTAGGGTGAAGAATCCTAAGTGCGGAGGAATAAGGGTGTTTATGGTTAAAAACTTGGGGGAGAACAAAGATAAAAATCCAATATTTATTGACCTGGACAAGTCATGTGGTTTTCCCGCATGATTTTCCAAACCATGCAGCAACTGTACTCCCCTTACTATCCAAGAATGACATGGAGCATGGTTATCCTGCACGGTTTACAAACTGTGAGCTAACCGTGCGGTTAGCCACTGTCCAAAAATACTAAATGGCCACACATTTTCCTGATTAAGGTGCACTGTTTTCCATACCTTGCGCACACCATGCACCGCCTGCTGTCAAGCCCAAAAACATACCTTTTCACCAAAAACACTCAAGAATTTTAAGGGATAAACATGAGATAAAAAATAAACAGAATAAATACCCAAAAATGAAGACTTGGGTGTGACACTTACGTAGTGGCAGGTTACCCTTATGCAACCTTGGAAAACTATTAGTTACCTTTATGTAGTGAGGAGACCAACCTTATGCACCCTTTGAAAACTTAAGGCTACCCTTACAAAACCCATAGAAAATGCGCTCTACCCTTATGTAGCCTTTTAAAATATGTTGTTACCCTTACGCTGTATTTGATTTACCCATACACATCCTTTGAAAACATAGTCTTACCCTTATGCAGCCCTTGAAAACTAAGGGTTACCTTTACAAAACTTTTAAAAATTAGAGTTACCCTTACATAGCACATGGAACATAGCACTTATCCTTACCAAACCAAAGGAAGAATCCAATTACCTTTACAAAACCTCTGTAAATTACGAGTTACCCTTATGCAAAGCATAGGTCTTATGTAAGGGTAAAGATTACGTTGAAAAAGTTTTAATTTTTAATAAAAAGGATAACAAAATAAAATTGAAAAGGTATTTATTTATCATAAAAATTAGGATGTTACCACTCTCTAAATATTTCTCATCCATGAGAATTTCCCTCAATAGACCTGATCAAACAATTCGGACCATTGGGATCAAACATCAGCCTCTTTCTCTTAAGTCTCCTCCTAGATCTGTCCATACTGCCACATGATCCAAAAAAGTGGTACTATTTTTCCATGTTGTAATTACTCTCTCTAGCCCACTCTCCGCACTGGTATCACTAAAAAATATGCATCTTTATCCAAATCAATGCCCTCATAGTTTATAACATGCACAATATTGGGAATGTACCTTTGAAGCTGAGAAATGTGGAACAAATCATGCATGCCTTGATAACATGGAGGAAGGTCCAGTCAATACACCATTTTACCAACCCATTCAGTGATCTTGAATATTCTAACAAATCACAGTGTCAACTTCCCCTAATTTTATAAACAAAAATTCCCCAACAGAGGTGACACCTGCAAGAAAACTTAGTCTGCAACAATGAACACTAAGGGTCATCTCTTCCGATATATAGAAGATTTCTGCCTACTTTGAGCAGTCAACAACAAATTCCTAATCATCTTCACCCTCTTAGAGGTCTTTAGAACCATAATAGACAAAAAAATTATTCCTTACCTACCTCATGACAACACAATGATGAGATGCTCAATCATCCATATGGAGCCTCAAATGGTGTCATCTATATAGAGGCCTAGAAATTGTTATTGTAACCAAACTCCACCAAGGATCGGTACTCATACCAATATCCACTGAAGTATAGAACACAATATTGAATCATATCCTCCAATATGTGAATCATCCACTCTGACTGTCTGTTTGTCCGAGGATGGTACATTATACTCAATCTTAGTTGCGCCCCAAGGCCTTCTGCAAGACCTTCCAAAACCATGACATAAAACGTGAATATATATTAGATAAAATTCTTAAGGTGACTCCATGAAAGTGTATTATCCCACAAAAATATAGATTTCTTAGATCATCCATTAAGTGAGTCTCACATATTTTCAAGAAAAGGAACAACTTTCATTACCTGATCAATAACCACCCAGATAGTGTCACAACCCCTCAAGGTCCTGGGTAGCCTCGTCAAGTCCATCGTGACATATTCCCACTTCCACATGGGAACATAAAGTGGATAGAGTAAACAACCAGGATACTGATGCTCAACCTTTACCCTCTAGTAGGTAAGGCATCAAGAAATGAATCCAACAATGTCTCTCTTCATCCCTATCCACCAAAACTACCACCTAATGTCATGATAAATATTTTTTACACTAGGTTGTACCACCCACTTATATGAATGGAAGTCTCTCATCAAATCTTACTTGATGTAAGAAAAGACTAAAACTCTCCCATGAATAAGGATCACACCATCACCATCCAATGACCACATGGGTATCGATCACCTCCTGCTTGTTCCCAATCACAATACACTCTAGGTCTGATTCCTGTCTAGCCTTCACCCTATCTACTAAAGAATATGTGACCACAAATGGAGAACACATCATCAATCCATGATCCTTGGAAGCATCCAACCTCTAGTCGGACAAAAATCTCACCAAGCACTACTATTTCTATGAAGGTCATTCACTAAGATCCTAAGCTACCTATGTCTTATGGCTAAGAGAATCTTCTACGATATTACCTTTTCCTGGTGGGAAATACATCTCAATGTTGAACATATGTAGATACTCTACCTATCTTCTCTACCTCAAGCTTAGGCTCCACTATGTGAAGATATAATAAAGTCTCTTGTGGTCAGTGTAGATAAAAAACCTCTCACCGAAGATATAGATTTTCCAATACTTCAAAACATGAATCATGGATGCCATCCACAAGTCATGAGTAGGATAGTTACGCTCATGGGGTTGCAAATAACATGACTCATATGCTACCACCCACTCCCGATACATTAGTACTACTCTCATACCAATTCCTAATGCATCACAATATACAACATAACAAATTCCCTACTTGAAAAAAATATAAACACTGGAGGTGTGGTCAACCACCTCGTGAACTCAAGAAATGCCTCTTCACAGTGGTCTGAAAGCTAGAATTATACTCCCTTCTCTATCAACATAGTTATTGGTTCTAAAAGATGGGAGAAGTCCAGGATAAAATGTTGTTAGTATCCTATTTATAAGGCCTTTAATTTATGTTTTTTCCACATCACTTTTGTTGTTAAATTATGTTTTTATGTTAAAATATGTTTTAATTTGGTTAATTATGTTTTTAAAGATAATTTATATTATATTTAGAAAATTAATCAATTTATTAATTATTATGTTTGTTTTGTTTTTCATTTTATGAAATTGTTAAATTAATTTAGAATTTTATTTTAAGAAATATTTTTATAGGTTCTTTTATTTTTATTAATTTTTTTTGTTTTGTGTAGTTAATACTTACCACCTTTTTGATTTTAGTATTTATATATTAATTGGTTGATTTATGTGTAACTTCTAAATTCTTTTCTTTAAATAATTTAATATTTAGTAATATTAAATTACAATTAAATTATTTTATTATTTTTATAATTTATTTATTTAGTTAATTATTTAACCAGTTGATTATTTTTAGTCCTTTGATTTTAATTTTTAATCATTTATTATTTTAACAAAATATTTAGTATGAATTTAATTTATTTTAGGTTTTTTTATTATTTTAATTAATTAACAAATGAATATTTATTTTATTCTTTGTTGGATTTTTAATCCATCAATTATATACGTAGTCATTTCACTTTGGGGATTCATGTAGCTTAATTTTTCTAGGAAATCACATAACTAATTTTCTAATTCCAATCCACATAGACAATTTTCAAGGTAATCATTTAAGGTATTTTCGTAAAATCATGTATTTGAATTCTAACATATCTAAATTTCAAATATCCCATCTATCCATTTGGCATTTGACCACACACCCGATTCTTAGGGTACCTAATGCCGACCAAAAATTTAAAGGATGACCCGTGAAGATCACTTCTACTCGTGACTTGTTAAAGAAGTCATTGCCACTGAGTCCTCATTCTACCCAAGATTGGATGAAGGTGTTCCAGTCAAACCTGGATCTGAGCTCACCGATGACTCAGATCTAACACCTAAGTTTGAAGATGATGATCGAGCATGTAACGTCCTGACCCGAATGTCTATGAAACTTGTAGCCAGATCATTTGTCACATGGTCTCAAGAACACCTCTCCGTATGTCAGAGGGTGTTAACTAGTAACGAGATAAGACTATATCCTCCATGATCATAGTATCACAATGGTATATCAAAGATAAAATTTTGTTAAGTCCCCCTTTAACAGTGCAAAAAAAACACTCATAAATAGAGTCTTTATCAACACTTTTTTTAGCACTGATAAATAGAGTATTTATCAACAGATTTTTAACGCTGATAAAAGGTCTTTCTGATAGTGGGGGATATTTTTTTTTAAAATCAAACCTCTTCCCACCCCACCTAGTGCTTCCCACCCCATTGATCAGTGATTTGTATTATTTCACCCTCCTGCACCTGCACATTCCCTTGCATCCAGCCAATTTCAAACCCGAGACCTCCTGCTCATATGTCAGCTCATCTTCCACTCCACTATGTTGTTTTTTTTTTCATTTTATGATATATCTATATATTTATATATATTTCATTACATTTTTTAATCCATATATATATATATGTATGTATTTAAATATACATATAAAATATGTTTTTTGTGTGTATGTGTGAATATATAAAAAATATGTATATATTTTTATATATTTGATTATAAATAATAGTACAATATGAAAAGCAATAAAATTTTAAAATCATAATATCAATATGAATCTAAGATCTAGGAGTAAATTCAATCTCCACAAAAAAAGCAATAATACCCCCTTAAATGAGGCTGAAAATCCACCAAATGTTAAAAAATCAAGGTACCCCGACTAAAAACACAATTTTAGAGGCCTTTTGGACCTTTTTATCCCAAAAAAAACATGACACCCCCCTTGATTATTAGGGTATAGATCTCGTCGCAAGCTTTGATTTGATATGTGGTACAACCCAAATGGGCACTCTAATCAAAATTTATGGCCCTTTGAAGTTCAAGTTATGTTTTCAACTTATTTTGGACATTTTATTAAATTTTTTTTGATTTTTAATCTTCAAATTGATATTAAATAAATATTATTCTATAATAATGAGAAAATTATTAATTAAAAATATTTTTTCAATTATTTTATAAGTTAATTTCACTAAAAATCATATATATTAAGCATAAATTCCTATTTACTTAATTTAAAACATATTTAAAAAATATATATTATATTTATATAAATATAAATATATATATAAATTAATATATTATTGTTAATGAAATATAAGTTTTTTTTGAAATACACCCCTTATCAGTGTTTTTTACAAGTGTTGATAAAGAGGGAGCCTTTATCAGTTCTTGTAAAAGAGTGATGATAAATGTCCCCCTTTAACATTGTTTTTTAGTACTATTAAAAATCCCCTTTAACAATGTTAAAAAAGTGGTGTTAAAGGCCTCCTTTAATAATGATTTTTCTAGCGATGAAAAAGGAGGTCTTTAGAAACACTTTAATCCAGAACTATTAAAGTCCTAGCACTGGATAAACCCAGTTTTGTAATAGTGAAATAATTTATGGACCTACAAACATGAGATCTGTTTGGGTACCCTAGTGTAATGATAGCTTGAGCAGGGTGTGAGATATACTTAGTAGAAAACCACCAATTATGTCTAAAACTGAATCAAATATGTGAGTATAAAATATAGAAGTTTGCTGGTATAATGAAAAGGTAGGAAATAAATGAACAAATAAATAAAAGAAATCAAGTTAGCTTAGGTTCCTGAAGTACACTTGGCCACCCATACCTACTTCAGCCTAAGCTGAAATGTCTTTGACTAAGGTAAACCATTACAAATATGATACGATGTAATAAGGGGGAATCCTAGAAAAAGTATCAAGTGATGGATCAAATCCAAGCATGTGATTTGTCTTGGCATACATGACCCATAGAAACAATTATTCATTCCTTGTATTTTAATATAAAGGTCATCATTAGAACTTAATAAAAGACACCTTGAGCTCTTCCAAGGTGATCTGAATAAGAATCCAAAATATAGCTCCAAGGGCACTATAAATATCCAATTCTATAAGATTTTGTTCAATGAGACCCATAAATGGAATCCCAAGTATCACTCTTGGCATGACGTGAAGTCAAGATCAAACCTCCAAGTTCATCCCTCATATCACACATAGGTTCCGAGTACCACTCGTGTCCTGGTATTACCATCTAGCCACTGAGCTTGTCCATAGTGTCTCCCATAGGGATTGAGTATCACTCATGATGAAGAAGTGATAACACATAGTGATCCCATCCAAGGCATACAAAGTATCTCTCCCAGAATAGTTACCATTCATCAACACAATTCTAATTATAAAGCATGCTGAGCCCATCCAAGGTGATCCATAAATGTAATCCCAAGTATCACTCTCAGAATTAATGATTCTTTTATTCATTTAAACATTTAATTTTAAAAATAGGGAAAGCCATGTCCATAAGTATGGCATTAACTCATTATAAAAATGCTAAAAGAGGGACTTTCCCATAACCATGTCATTTAATTCATTAAGTGGTCCTTTATGTTATTAAGTAAAACCAAGCATTCAATTAATGTAATAAGGCTTGGTTGACTTCCCATGGAAGGTAACACCATACAATAAAGAGGTATTATATAGGATAGAATAACAAGAATACCACACACAAATCATCAAATTCAATTAATAAAGAAAGGTGGAAACACTTAAGGCAGTGTCCCGATCACTATGAGATAATATAGCAGAGGGCTACACTCTTCCACATTACAATCAATCTATTTGTTTCATTTTAGAATAAAAAACACCTCAATGAGGGGTTTTATTAGAAAACATTTAATTAATTAAATTCATCCTAGGTATATTCCATTAAGGGTGGTTCAAACTTGATGTTCAAGTCCATCAATAATGTCAATTTAATATACAAAGGCTACTAGATTTAAGGTGTTAGGTTCTCCAAATTAAATATAATATTTAATAGGTGTCACAAAAAATGATGGCACACAACACAACAATGAAATTTATAAATATAGAGACTTTAAATAAAAACTATAGATCACATACCTCATGCTCAGGACAACCCACACATCTGATATTGAGGCTTGAATCGGTTTGGTTCAAGAGAAAAACAATGAAATGGAAAAGCACCCTGGAAATAGGGTGAATTATCTCACACCACAATATCATTTTAGATAGAAAAATAAAACGATATTAAAGGGAAGTGGAGTTGTTGAATCACCGAGGGATATCCAACGCACTTAATGGCGCTCAAAACTGAGTCCATATGAGGAAGATCTCCTCATACCTAGAGGAGGAGAAGGAGAGATCCATGGGAGCAGCTACAGGTGGGTAAGAGGAGAAGAATATGAGAAAAGAAAATAAGGTTGGGGGGGGGGGGTAAAAGAGTAATTTTATCCCCTTTAATGAGGCGCATGATTTGTCCACATGGTCGGCCAAAATGTATGCGAGCCGTGCGTGAGCCACTGCCCAAGGAACCCACTCGTATGAGCTGGACGCACAGTTTGGCTAACCATGTGTAGCCCATGAAAAATACCTATGTAAAGAATCTACAACAAACCATATGTCTCTGAAGATCATCTCGCACAGTCTGACCAAACTGTGCGAGACCTCTGGCATCACTGGATCAGCTGCACAGTTTCTTCTTGAGGGTTGCATGGTTTTAGAAAAACCATGCGCCTCTATCAACCTTCTATAGTTTTGAGGTTTTGGGGTCCGATACTCCCAAAACATAACAAAAAACTCGAGGCACCCCTTAGGCCTTAAAAAACGTCTAAGAACAACACATTTAACTATTACAACTCTCATAATTTCATTCTGAAGCTCAGTATATAAAAGATCTATCCACCAAACTGGAATTCAATTTCCTTCAGAAAATTTCATTTGGTTCAAAAACACATGATGCTAAAATCTCCCCACCTTAAAACTTCTCATCCTTGAGAATCCTTACAGAATGATAGAAACATCACCTAACCCACTCGATTCATGATGTTTCATTCAGCAGTCACGTTGTATTTCCAAACACCCAACACACCTATGAGAATCTCTTTTACACACGACATATAAACTGTTGAAACTTGATCCAATGATCGCACTTCCAAACTGAACATAAAGACAGATCTTACTCAATCCTGCCTAACCTAAGACATGATCACATCACCATATTTCCAATCACTCAGCCTATGGTGCTCACTACCATAGGTTCTGTCATCTAAAGGTTTGTTTTGAGTCCAAGTATCCCCACTATATGAATTTTCCCAACAAAAAATCCCATTATCATTCTCATGAAACTTCTATCATGAACCTTAGCTTGGAATCTTTATTACATCAGAGGACATAACATGATCCTCCTTTGAGTGAAATGGTTGAATTCTGATCAACCAAGATAAGACTAACCGCAAAATATTTTATTGAAAGGCATTGTCAAAATTCACCTCACACCCATCTTATCCTGATGGCGTTTCTAGAACGATTCCTCACCAACCACATTCATTGAAACAAGGAGGAAAGTCGAGCCACTTCTTCCTGACTATCCTCAAAATGATCATCTTAGATGATCAATGTAACTCAACCCGAAACACAATTTATTCTCCCAAGGTACCCCATTTTTACTTTAAAGGCACCCACCAAAGACCATTTCCAACTCCCGATGACATCTCAAATCCAAACTCTCCCTTTAGCTGTCATACCTCAACAAAAACCTAATGTACACTAAATATAGCACACTTGGATAACCACCTTTAAAAAGTCCCATAAAATCTTGAAAAGAGTCTTGGGTTAACTTTGGAATCATCAACTAGAGTCCAAGGAGCTCATACAAGGCGAACCATACACTGTTATTTGAAAACAAGACATCAGTACAAGGCTGATACACCCACATATTAAGAACACTGTTTGGACCTAACGATATTCAAGTAAAAGAGATAATAGTTGGATTTAGTGAGTCTATCCTAGGCGTTCCTACATGGTAACCCTAGGGTAACTTAGGAAAACTCTTTTTTAACATCAACCACACTTCTGACGTGCAACTCTGATGAAGTTCACTCCCAATCCCTATGACATTTAGATTTATCATGATGTACAACTGACGCTCTCCTAGTGTATCTTGGAAAATTAAAGATAGGGGACATGATCAATTATAAAAAATAATACACCAATAGGATATAAATAATTACCAATAGAACATAGGACACTCCCATTATAACCCCAATGAAGTGCTCGGTATGGTTTCCAACCAACCATACCCAACTACGAGAGAGAAGAGCATTCGAACCATTACTGGTTGAATTCATTTGGAAAACGATCAGCTTCACCTATAGACACATCATTACTACCCAACCACAATGTCTTCACCACCTGAGGTATCCCATTGTCACTCATGCATGAACACCTAAGTCCATACTTGGATAACGGTGTGTTTAAAGGTTGCGTACACAAGCAACCACACCATCATCATGTTGCCCTGCAAGAACCAACACAAAAAGAATCCCACAAGCCTCAAGTGAATTTTAAAAGTTGGGTTGACTATTTATAAATGGTCCTTATCATTTTTTATTATTCTACTTGTAAGGACATGTTTTAGTAGTGTTGATGGGACTCTGCCCACCTTAGTAGTTTCTTAGTCATTGGATTTACTGAAAATAAAAATTCATTCCACAACACATGCTCTATCAACCACTACCTACAGGTCCTAGATGTGGACAACACAATTTCAGAAAGAGTTAAACCAAAGGAATCTATAGAATATCTGCTTACAAGAATACTAGTCTAGATTTACTTTAAACTCACGCATGAAATTCTTCCCGAGTTATGTCTGCATGTTCCATAAAATTAGGCGAAATGCCAAAACAATTGACCAGTATGTCAAAACACTTGATCATCTTTGGAATATCATCCCGAGTATTGGGATGAGTCATATTTCCTTTAGAGATTAGGTCACTCTTACCCAAATATGACCTGTGATAATAAGTGTAACAACTCATGTCTTGAATGATTTTTCCACTGAACTCATATGTTTCATTGTATCATCCAACAACTCGATGAGTATCGTGTGTATCAACGCATCCTACCATGATATTTCACCAGTGAAATGGAAAATATTTGACACTATCCATAGGATTATAGACTATATGAGTCTAGTATCTGATGGGCCATAAAAAGAATTATTCATGATTTGTATTATCCCATATGACTGTGAAACAGTTTGATGACTTACCTAGTCGTATTAACTAAAGAGGGAGAAGAGGGGTCACACGACCTATTAAGTGGATGACCATGACCTGGGTAGGTCTAAACTAGTGAAACTGAGCATTAAATGATGCTTGTACCTGTAAAAATTCATAAACTATCAAATGACCACCAGTCTATAGAAATGTCCCATTTTAGAAACTAGGAGTCCTAAATGGGACTATGGCACCCAAAAAGTACCACATGACAAAAAATATTCACAAGAATTTATCAAGGTTTTAAGGTTTATAAGGGTGCTACCTACCTCATACTATCCCCTTAGAGATACATAATGCATCGACCCTACAAGGGGGTTCATGCCGGAAAGGTCACTAGGCTTAAGGACTTTTCATTTAAGTTAAAGTTATAAAAGAAGAAGCCTGTGGGAAATGTTCGTGTTCCCATTATAAGGAAATCTCAAGAAAACATTTAAGCTACCCTTACATGAGGGTTGAAACTATGGGAACCACTTAAGGTTTCATTTCAAGGCATTACACTAATTCACATTAACTCTTAATATTTCAAGGTTTATATTTTAAAGAACATATAATACTAGTCATATAGAAAAAGTAATTGGTTCTTTATTTAGCTAAGGCCACAAGGAACACAAGAAAGTTTCATCAACCTCCTTTCAATAATTTACTTATTTTACTGACAACCTATCATAGTTAAGTAATTTTTTCTGTAAAATCCTTTTAATAATCTCATTTATCCATAAGGTTTTTCACCATTAGGTTTAGTTAAAGAAAATGTCAATTCCAATCTATAGAGAAAAACACCCTTAGATTTAATTTGGAATTTCAATTAATAAAATTATCATAAATAATAAACCTCAAAATTATATAATAAGGCCTTTTAGTTATTAAAAAGGGGGATGTTAAAGTAAGATGCCACCATACATCTATATGTGAACCCATATAGGTGACTGTAGAAACTTTAAAAAACCATCCCTATATAATATAAGCATACCCCCATTGGGATAAGTATAAAGGTAGAAAAAAAGGATACCAACTAGGGCCCATCATACCCAACTTGGGTCCATAAACCACAATAGTTGATTTAATTATTAAAGCTTCCAAAACACCCTTAGTGGGATATTTTATAAGAAACATGCCCCAATTGACCTACTTTTGTACAAATATGAATTTATGAATTTATTCATATGGATTATCATTCCCAAGTGATAGTGGTACTAGACTTTATAAAGGTAACTTAAAGGAGATGTCGTGGATGCTCTCAAATGATGTTTGATTTTGGGTTATTTAGGTGCAGTAGAGTGGCTGACCAATGTCATCTCTCAAAAGATGAAGAAATTTAAAACAACATATTAAATGTATTTTTAAAATAAAATAAAATAAAAAAACAGACTACATAAAATTATGGGGGGTTGTTATCCTTTATCAAACTGAAAGATTTATGCTAGAAGAAGATTCCATTTTTTTGTTTTTGAAATGAGATTGAGAAAACGCAACAATAAGATATTTTTTAGAAAAATATTTTTAGAAAGTGAAATAAGTCTAAATATACCTATTAAATTAATTATTAATCATTATAATTTAAATTAATATTCAATTAATTATGATCCCCTAATTTTTTAACCCCCAAACCCTACAAGAATTAACTTTACCATAAAGATTAAATAAAATAAACTCTAGGATGACTTCAGAACATGAAATTTTAGCCCCTGATTTAATTGTTGTTATAAGTATATATTATGTTATGTGGTAAATTAGGGAACATATCCATTCTATAAATGAGAATAAATTGAGTTTTGGGATTTTTTTTGAACACTACAAATTGATCCGGTGTCGTTTGTTTTACTAATTAAGATCGCACTCTCAAAATTTACAGAATTCTCAACCTCATGTGTTTTGTGTTAATTGTTAAATTGCTTTCTTAGTATATTTTAAATTAAAAAATAAATTAATATATCATATTAATTAAATTACATTATATCATTTATTAAAAATAAATAAATGGGGAAGATAATATGTAGATCGATTACTAAGAAAACAACTCTTCTATGGGTGGTGTAGTCATCATAGAAATTAATTGCATTTGAAAAGTTTTAGAATGGGTATAACCCAATCATGTTTATAACACTATGTTTCATCCCAAATAAGTGAATTAAAGGATAAGAAAATTGAAAAAAAATATAATAAATAGAAGATAATCTAAGAAGTTTATTTTAAGAACAAAAACATTACAACAAAGAAGAGGACAAAAAGAGCATTTTGGAGGAGATCATAGATTGATAGATTCCATACTCCAATGTTGAATTGAAATGGAAAGATACCAATTATATTATTCCCCCAATCCAATAAGGAACTTACAAACCCATAAAAATGATAAAAATACATATTTATAGAGTGAATGGGAGGCTATGTTTAATAAGTTTCAAGTTTGAATGGGGAAATTCAGACAACTAGTTTAAAACAACTTTCACTGGTTGATTGAACTCCAAAAAGCATAAAACAACTATTTTCCATAAATATGATTTTTTATAAATATTTTTCTATATATTATCTCCAAATTTGGGGCCAATATAATCACAGATGATGAAGTTGTGGCCCAAATACTGAAGTGGTGTCCAATTTAGAGAGTCTAGTTCATATTTTATTTCATGGCCAATTTACTCCAATAAAATGCGTGTTACATCTCAGATGTACTAAATAAAAATTATAGAAAATTGAGTTAGGAACATGGTTACAAAATTTAAAGTTCAAATAATGCACATAAAAATATTTATGTCTAAAATAACATAGTGCACTTTAAAGGTAAAAACTGAAATTTTCATCAAATTTTCATATGAATGTTCTAATCCCAAATATTTTACAAATAAAAATATTTAACGCAATGTGAGTAAAATATATCATTTATTATCAATAAAAGTTTTAATAAAATTTTGTTTTATCAACTCCACCACACTTACCTTTTTATACTCCCAGGAAAAACCTCATATCATGTATTCCAAAAAAAAATTGTGACATGATATACATGTTTATATTCCTCAACCCACAGTGGAAATATATGCAAAGTAATAATCTCATTAAGAGTCAGTATTAATAAATTTTAAATTCATTATCTTATAAATTGTATCAAAATAAAATCTAGTTAGATTAATAACACTAATCATAGTGAAGAAAGTTATGGGTTTACAATGCCATTTATTCCCCACATGTGTGTGTTCCAACTATTTCAAGATCATATCTCCACCCTATATTCAGTATATTCAGGTCAAGTAAAATGATTATTCTTACCTAGTTTAATTCACAGAACCAATTCTACATTCTTTTGTAATAAAATTTCAGGACTGACTCACTTAAACATTCCCAAAAGTCAAACCTTAATCTCCGGACCAAGATATCTCTATATGTTATACATTTCACCACTTCCATATTTATTAAGACAATATATATATATATATATTTGATTGATTTTTTAGGGCATACAACTATCAGAAATCAGGTACACACTTATAGTTAAATTCATGATAATAATGAAATTGGTTGGAAGTGAAATGAATGTATGGATCAACCATTGATATAAGATTATTTTTTAATCTAACTTAGATATACCTTCAATTGGGTAGGGAAATTTTTACAATTCATGGTTGAGTGAAAATTTTTGTGGTGAAATCAATGACACAATTTACCATGAAGAAATATCATGAAGAATGGTGTCAAAATATAAAGGTTTTTATACTGACACAACCAATCATATCATCTATGAATTACATTTTTATAAAAATCAACCATTGATGATGAAATATTACTCATGATTATCATGCTACCAACTAATTTTGAAAACATAAATTTTCTATATGTTCCAAATGTAAATGAGAATGTTACATGATATTTTTTTATTGTTTTTATTGTTTTTTTTAAATTTAATAGAAAACCTAACATAAAACACACACAAAACACACAAATGAAAATACTAAATAGCTACCCCAAAATGTTGTCCCTCCCCCACACTTAAAATATTGCATTGTCCTAAATGTTAACCTACGAGATGTTATGTGCACATTAAATGCATAATTTTAAATAGGACAACTAATATTAAATTGAGGGGGTTAGGAACAACCAAATATTCTCAAGTGATAAAGGGGTCATGCAATGTGATGAAATTAGCTGCATCAATAGGAAGTCACTCAATGTATTACTTCAAATGTTTCCCATTAAATGTAAAGCTTATTATCATGTCCTCTTGTGTGATCTACACTACACTCTAAGGAAATAAATTAGACACAACATAATGATATAACCATCTACAATGAAACTTACACTAAAAAAAATCACCAGTTAAAGGCGGTTTATTAACGGCGGTTCTATTAATTATCGCTAAATAAATTTTATTTAAAAAAATTAATATAGTGGAGGTTTCTTCAAACCACCACTGTATTTTTTTAATTTTAGTAATTGGAACTCATTTACATTAAAACACTATGAAATGTTTTAAAAAACCCCATTTCTCCTCCTCCCCCACTCTATCTGCACGATCTAACCCCAAACCATATCCTCCCTAGCTCACCACTCCCTGCACGACCCCAACCTCTTGACTCCCCCACCATATAATCTACCTCTCCCCAATGGTGATGTGAAACCCACCCTTCAATATACCTCCTCCATCCTCGATGGTAACCCTGACCCTTGCGACCACCCGACCCCCATATTCTCAACAGTGATGCAGAACCCCCCTCTGAACTCCCTCTCCTCGACGGTTCCCCTCCATGACGCCAATGTAGATCCCCTCTAACCTTCCTCTCTCAGTCTTAGTTCTCCTCCTCTTATCCTATTAAGGATTATTTGGCCTTGTTGTGGTGATTTAATGTCCCATGTTGTGTAAGTGGAAGATTATAGGTTGGTTTTATCTATTACATAGTTCATTAAATTTATAAAACTTATTTATTGCCTCTTTAATCTAGGTTTTAGATTCCTAATTAAATTATTATGTGTGTATATAAATATATTTTAAAGGTAAACCATGTTTTTATTGTTTTCCATCAAATTCAAAGGTTTTTTATATGAAAAAAATGTATTTTAAATGTATTTTTCAACTACCATGATCAACTAACATTTTATAAAATAGTAGAATGTATTTTATTACCCGATTTCATGAATTTAAAAGTTGTTTTGGTTGTTAAAAATAATATTTAATGGAATATCATGACATCCAAGGGTGTGCATGGATTTTTGAGAGCCAATGTTGGGTTACATTGAATATAGTGACTTTATGATAATTTAGTATTTGAGTTTTCATAGGAAGTTTTTATAAAGATGTTTCTCAAAGTGTATTATCTTGTGGCCTCCATCCTTAAAAATTATTTTATTGGTTATAATATACATAATTGGAATCTATTAATTTATCCTGATTTTTTCACAATAATTTCTGGCATGATGACACTTGGTTACACCCTTGTACTTTAATGTAAATTGTACACCCTGAGGGTTTTTTGGCCCAGTTTTCATATTTTCACTACTTATTCTACTCCATGAGATTGATTTACTCTATTGATTTAGTCTTCCTTTGTTTTTCTTCCACAATAATTTCTTAATCTTGGGATTATAGTAGAAATTTCATTCACTGATTTAATAACTTTCTCCTGAGTAGAATATTCATGGGTCAACATTGTATAATAATAAAGTATCATTATGAAAACACCAATCTTAATGATTAAATATGAAAAAATGGGATGAGAAAAGAAATGTATTAATCTATCAAACATAATCTTCCACTACATTCACTAGAAACCTGGTAACAATTCAAAAAAAATGACCAAGCTTCAAGAATCATTACTTATCACATTGAAGAAATTTTATAATTTTAAATATTTTCTTTGAAATCGCTAACTAATAAGGTGTAGTATGTTTCTAGTAAAAGGTTCCCCTCCCTAACTAGTTTTTTAAGAAATTTAGTTCCACATAAAAATGTCCTTAAATAGTAGAATGAAGCCTAAGAACGTATAAAAACCTAGAACTTCCATGTTTATCGATTTTATCCATCCAATAGTGTGTGATATAAAAATAAAGTATAATTTTCAGTCATATTTTTAAATGGGTTCCCTTGTTCTTAGTTAGACCATGGGAAATGGTTTGGACATTGATCAATGTAGATAATTTTTCAATGGAATGAACCCTCCTTAGTTACAACACTAAGGTAGAATACACCATTATATTTTTCTCCCATAAAAATAATATAATCTATATATAAAATATCAAAAATTGATACATATTTATCTTATTTAATGAAGAGGTTGCTTTCCACACTTCCATCATTAAATATTAATTATTTCAAGCATGTATCTAACTTCAAATACCATGCTCTTGAGTCTTATTATAACCCATATAGATTCTTCTTTAATTTTGATTATACTTGTTTGATTAAACATTTATATCTTTATATTTTAATGTTGAGGGATAATAAAATCCAATACCAATGGATAAAAGTTGGATTAATTTACATTGAAACACACCTTAGTATGCCAAGGGAATGGAAGAATTTTTAGATTACGCAATTGAAAAATGATCAGTGGATTGTAGAATAAAATTTCCATGTACTAATTGTAAATTCAAGAAATAGTTGAATAGAAATGAAGTATATGAGAATTTGATATTGAAATAGTTTTATTCTCGATATGTATGTTAGATTTGGAATGGTGAATCAAATGTTATGGAAATCAAAAACAATGAAAAAAAGATCAATGAAATACAAAGTGACTTGGTAGAGGATAATTCAGTTCGAAATTTGTTAAATGAAGTGATTATTTTTTCAGAATACAATGTCCAAGATCTCAATAGATCAACAGAGCCTTTAGTTGATCCTAAGTAGGATAATCTTGTTCAAAACTTCAGTGACCAATTTTTTTTATGAATTAGTTGATGATGGACAACAAGAAGTATATAAAGGGTGTGCCAAGTATTCGAAGTGGTATTTTATACATAATTTGAATCATATCAAGAGTCTCTATGGAATTACTGACAAATAAATTTCTATGATTTTAGAGATGCTTAATGATTGATTTAGTGTAGTTAAAATCCCTAAATCATTCTATAAGATGAAGAAATTCATGAAAAAACGTGGACTTGATTATAAAAAGATATATGAATTCTCTAATGATTTCATGATTTACTAGGGTGAAGAGTATGATAAAGAATAATAAGAAAGATTTCATACAATAATATAGAAGTCAATGAATAATAATGAGAGTATAAATCAATGCAACCCTGGGAAGAAATAGAAGAAGAAAACTCCAACAAATGAATTGTATTAATTTTCTCTAAAACATTGTTTGTAAAGATTATTCATGCCATCTAATATTGAAAATGACATGAACTATCATGCTCAGGATATTAATGTTGTCTTGATGAGACATCCAAATGATTTAACATCATGGAATATGTTTGATTCACTATATCCATATTTTTCGTCGGATCCTAGGAATGTATGTTTAGGATTGGCTTATGTTGGTTTTAACCCTTTTGTTACTTTAGGTACTAATTATTTCATTTTCATAGTTGTTTTGATCGCCTATAATATACCTCCATGGATGTGTATTCATTATTTCTATGATTATTCCTAGGAATAAAATAACTGTAAATGAAATTGATGTATACCTTCAACCTATAATCAAAGAATTATGATAATTATGGGATGATGGCATGAAAAAATATAACGCTTCAATAAGAAAACTATTCAAAATGAATGATGCTTTAATGTGGAAAATTATTGACTTTCTTGGAGTATAAAATTTATCTGTTTGGAACACTCATACTAGTTTGGCTTGTACAATTTGTAATTTTTATTTTAAACCTCAATGATTTCCTCATAGAATAAAATGGTTTTTTATATGTCATTATCAATTTTTTGATGCTTCTCATAAATTTAGTTTTAGAAATACATGATTATATGGAGATACTAAAATTAGAAAGTCACTGAAGGTGTTATCTGGATCAAAAATCTTAGGAATATTAATGAATGTCACTGAAGAATTTCGAAAATGTCTTATGTTTAATGAAGGGGGAAAGGGTATGAGGTATAGTATCTAATGAAGATAAAACACAACAATGGAAGAAAGAGAGTATATTTTTCAAACTTCCTTATTGAGAATTTAATTTGATACATCATAAAATTTATGTAATTCATATTGAGAATAATGTCTGTGATATTGTAATTTTTATAGTGATTAATGAGCAGGGTAAATCGAATGATTTCTTTATTGCTTGTAAGGATTTGGATTCAATGAATAAAAATCATGGTTTGTGAGTAAATGAGAATTTAAAGTATCCTTCGACTATTTTACAATGAATAATCTTGAGAAAGACTTATTCCTTTGAAATTTAAAGAATGTGAAATTTCCAGATGGATATTAAAGTAATATATCAAGGTGCGTTGACTTGAAACATTGAAAATGAGCATGGATTGAAAATTCATGACTCACATATTTTGATGGAGCAATTGTTGCCATTGGATTTACATAATACTTTACCTAAAAGTAATTGTAGTTATAGCTAAGTTTTGTACCTTTTTCAAAAATAATTTTTTAAAAACTTTACATCCAACTATGATTGACAAACTTCAAGAAAGATTTTTTTTGATATTATGTCATTTGGAGATGTTATTTCCACCTTAATTCTTCATAGTCATGATCCATTTGACTGTTCATTTTGTTGAAGAATCTAAACTTAGTGGACCTATACCCTATCAATGGATGTATCCAATTGATGGGTTCATTGATATATATTTTTATTTTCATTGGTGAATTCAATTTTATCATATAGTTACGTAAAGTTTTTCAATATGTTTCTTATTTTTTTCATCAGGTACGTAGGTCATTTGAAATCATATGTGAGGAATAAAGCTTAACCAGATGGATTTATTGCTAAACGATACATAACTAATGAGTTCTTGACCTCATGTTATAGGTATTTGGATGAGATTGAGACTAGATTCAATCATGTTGGACATGTTGATGATATCTAAAATAATTATAGTTTTGAAAATCAGTCACCAGTATTTCCAACTATTGGACGGCCAATTGGAAAGGGGTAAAATTTTACCCAGATTGAATTGGATTTGGTAAAAGAACATATATATGTGGTACTCAATAATGTAATTTAAGATCCATTTATTGAAGAATTGCGACTGCAAACAAAGAGGAAAATAAGGGGTCAAGATCAAAATGAGTTGTAATTAACAAAAGATGTTAATAAGGAGCATGTTGAATGGTTCGAATGTCATGTAAGTATATAATCATATTCATATTATTTATGTGTAGTTATTTTTTTCTATGTTAAAAGAAACAACTTGTATATTGTTTTTCTAGATAATGAATGTTGAAAATTGAGCTAAAATATCAAATGATTTGATGTTTTTGGATTAAGGTCCTCTAAGGAAGGATACGATATTAGATGCCTACAATATTCATGGATTTAGTTTTTATACAATTTATCATGAAGAATACTTGAAAACATAGAATAGTGGTGTATTTACATTTTCATAGTTTGGATAATAAGGGAATTTGATTGATATAATTGAACTAAACTATCATGTTTAGTTTTTAGTTTTCTTATTCAAATGAAAATGGTTTACATTGATAGGGGTATAATGAAATATTTGTTACATTTTACTTCTCTCAACTTCTATCGCTTGACGGATACTTATGAGCATGCAGAGGATGATCCATTTATCTTGGATTCATAAGAAAAGATGGTTTATTATGTGGATGATGAAATACAAGAAGGTTGGAGTGTTTTTATAGATATGGTAGATGAAGATCAACTGGTGCTTTTTGATAGTGAACCTCATCAACCACAAAATATTGAACAATTATTTCCTGACAATATCAAAATGGTATTGTCATGACCCGTCCCCCAGGGCTCGTGCCGTGACATACCCCAAGCCCACCTCCCAAAGGATAGGGGTTGGAGATTTGTGATGAAGGTGTCAACCTACAATTGGGAGGCATTAGACTGAGTACCTGTACATATACACACACAACCATGTCCCAACAATAGAAAAGTAAGCAATAATGACACTAAAAAACCATTGAGTACAAGTACAAATGAAAGTCAATTGAGCCAGAATAAAAACCCAAAAAAAGACTAACTGGAAAATATGAAAGTACAAAATAAACTCTAGATAGCCATCCACTAAAAACCCCACCTTACGGGTAAGTAAAAAGTGTCTGATGGAAGTTATAGAAGTACGTCCCATTTTCCTGGTCTCACTGGGCACCACCGGGTCCTGGGCCACTATGTCCCCTGTCAAGGCGGTAATTATCTGCACCAGAGACAACACATGTGTGTGAAGACTGTGCAGGGGTGAGTAAAAAAATACTTAGTGGGGACCCCAAAATAATAAGGAAATACCACAAATCAATCCATAAACAAACCACAAAGCATGATCCCCAAGAATGATCATGATGCAAGATAGCTCACACCAAGTATGTTCTATAGTAGGGAAGTAAGACCATCAGCCATAACATTGAACACCATGGGTTTCTGGAGAACTCATCCTCAATGAGTACAGTGGGCTTAACAAGTTACACATAAGCCACTTCCCACTAACCTAGGACTACTGTGGTACTCATCCCTGATGAGAACTATGGGTATGCTGGGTCAGATAGAAGTTGCTCCCCACTGTGGGCATGTCGGGTCACACAGAAACCGCTTCCCGCCTATGGCCATACTGAGGTACTCCTCCTGTTGAGTATCATGGGTCTGCCAGGTCACATAGAAGCCACTCCCCACTATGGGCCTGCTGAGTCACACAGAAGACACTTCCCACTGAGCCATAGTATTCAATCCACACAGGGTCACTCATCAGGAGTCTTCAGGTCTCATCCAACCACAGGGTTTCCACACGTAGCACACTTGATCTTAGTAGAACTGATCCCCAAGCCATTAATCGATTTTCAACATCCATAAAATCCTCTATAGAGTATTCCAAATGATCTTCCTCATCTCAAGGGTTCCAATTCCACAAAAGTCTTGTCAATCGGACACCCGGTTTGAAAGATATTGGTGTTTTTCCAAAAAAGGGTCCAGTAGGGTCTGGGTCCGGTCCAACCCGACCCGGCACGGGGTCCACCAACCCGACCCATGTCCACCAACCCGACCCGGACCCAGACTGACCTGGGTTCATTTCATTGGGATACAAGTCTATCCTACTAGCTTGCCTAGTTTTCCAAAGGCAGAATAGTTCTCTACTTGGCTGGGACGCGGCAGGTGGTTGTGTTGGGCTACTCTAACCTCACAGGCCGTCTGCAGGGCCGACGCCTCCCAACGCTTTCAACTGACCGCAGTTGCTGCTATGTGGCCAGCCAACCCAACCAGCCAGATGTCTTGAACTTGGTCAGGGACTGCGTGCCTCTGAGATCTGTGGTCAGCATGCCTCCGAGATTCGCGACCTACAACTGTGGGCCGCTCCACCGACACGGACGAGGGGTTGCATCTCTGCCACCAGCCAACAGCTCCTCCCGATGCATCGCCTCCCACCTACATCCACTGTTAGAACTGGCATGCTTGTGGGCTCTTCTTCGGACCACCGTGTCCACACCAGTGGTCCATTCTTCACACCGACTGCACCTCCGAACTCCATGGGGTATCACCTTCCCTGTGAAGGCCTTAAATCTTCCTTTCCACCCATTTCAAATTCATGGCAATGAAGAACTCACAAGAAGAGGGGCTCAATCCTTGTTCATGTCGGCTCACACCATCCACTTTAGAGTTTTAAAATAGTTGAAAGTTTGGGGATGAAGTTCTATCAAACAAAAATATTAAATCCCGAAAAGAAATCCGAAGAAACATCACCCTCCCACAAGAACAAACGATACACGAATCAACCTATTCTTGGGTTGATCCGTGTTCATAATTTAGAATTAAGAATGAGGAAAACGTAAAACAAATAAACCCCTACCTTGATCGATGTTCGTTATTGGAGTCCTCTACCCTTGAGAATTCAAGCTCTGTTTGCATTCATCGCCTCTTAGTCCCATTCTTCCTAAAGTGTCGATATTGCTAGCGATCCTTCTGGGATTCGTCATTCATCATTGGAGTGAGTACTTGTCATAGGTTTATCAGAGAATCCCTAGGATTTAATTCTCAACTCTCTAACACGTTATCTTAATAAAATGGAACACATCATAGCATTTCTGTTACGCTGCGACGTTGCATCGTTATGCTGCACAAAAACAAGGAATTAAAGAGCTTCCTTTAATACGACTCTTCACTGCACCGTAGCACCACCATCTTCCACTCAACGGTGAGAAAATAAAATAAATTTTTATGTTATTTTATTATTTTCTAAAAATCCTAAAAATTAAATTTTTTGTCTGAACCTTACCGGTCTAAGTTTGGTTCTTTATAGGTGAATACTCGTGTTCCGAGTTCAATGGTGCACTTTGATTTTTGATCTGAGCACCAGTTTAAAGGTTAGAAAAACCCACTTTCACATTTACTTAAACGAACTAAAAAAGTTCAAAATTCCATTCCAGGCTCACCGGACCTCAGAACCACATGTTTTCAAAGTGCGTGGTCTCTAAATAATTACATACAATTTAAAAAAATATATGGAAATTAAAGGACATTAAATTCTCCCTACCTTAGGGATTTATATTCCTAAAATCCAAAACAAGGGATAAAAAAACAGATGGGGGTACTAAGTAAGAATTTGAGCCTCCTTCTCCCATGTTCTCTCCTGGAGATTCCTGTGTTGCCACCGAATGCGCACTAGAGAAATAGACTATCCATGGAGGACCCACTCTTGTCGATCCTCTATCTCCACTGGGAACTCTGTAAACATCACCCCATCATCAATGTCCAGCTCTCCCCAGTCAATGATGTGTGATGGATCATGCACATACCTGCTCAGTTGGGAAATGTGAAAAACATTGTACACCTGGTATATCTGTGGGAGAAGATCTAGGTGGTATGCCACCTCGCTGACCCTGCTGAGAATCTAAAAAGTTCAGATGAATCTTGGAGATAACTTGCCACCCCGACCAAATCTCCATAATCTCCGAAGGGGTGAGACCTGAAAAAAACATGGTCTCCCTCCTCGAACTCCAAGGGTCTCCATATCCTATCAACATACAATTTTTTCCTACTATGTGCAGTCCTCATCTACTCCTGGATGATCTGCACCTTCTCAGTGATAGCCCATACCAACTCTGGACCCATGAGTGTTGACTCCCCTGGGTCTATCCAGTATAGAGGTGATCTGTATGACCACCCATACAAGGCCTCAAATAGTGCCATTCTAATGGTGGAGTGATAGCTATTGTTGTATACAAACTTCGTGAGTGGTAGGTGGTCCTCCCAATTGTGACCAAAATCAAGGACATAAGCATGAAGCATGTCCTCCAGGGTATTTATGGTCTGATCTATCTAACCATCTATCTGAGGGTGAAAATATGTGCTCAAGTATAGCTGAGTCCCAAATTCCTCCTATAATCCCTTCCATAACTAAGACATAAAGCGAGCATCACCATTTGATATGATTGTCGAAGGAACCCCATGAAGCTACAATATATCCTAGACGTAGAGGTGTCCCAACCCCTCTACTGATCCCTGCTCCCAGATGGGTAGGAAGTGAGATGTCTTGGTGAGTCAGTTGATGATCATCCAGATCAAATCATGCCCCCTAGATGTGCATGGTAGCCCCATCACAAAGTCCATGGAAATACCATCCCACTTCCATTTCGATTTCCCAAGTGGTTGTGCCAAGACTACTGGGACCTGATGCTAAACCTTCACTTGCTGACAAGTGATGCATCATGAAATGAACTATGCCACCACTTTCTTCATCCTTGGACACCAGTATTGACGTCGAAGTTCCTGGTATATCTTTTCCACACCAGGATGTACCGCCAAAGGGGATGTATGTAACTCCCTCAACACCTACTCCTATAACGTCCCTGGTACTATGGTGTGTCCTCTGAAAAGGATGAAGTACTCCCCACCTATCAAAAATCTATATGGAGCCTGTCCTGAGGATATCTGGTCATGTCGGGTTTCACAGTCAACATCCACAGGTTGTGCCTCCCTGACCCACTGTAAGTGTGGGGGAGTGACTGTCATTGATTGAAGTTAAGTTTTTCCCTCATCATCCATGCATGGTATCTGTATTGCACCTAGATGATCCATCACCACACTCAGCAGCTGTAAACCGGACCTCCTACTGAGTGTGTATGCCATCACATTTACCTTCCTAGAAGTATAGACTATCTCAAAGTCATAGTCATGGAGGAACTCCAACCATCACTACTGTCTCAAGTTAAGGTCCTTTTGTGAGAAGATATACTTGATAATCTTGTGGTCAGAGTAGATAGTAAACCGTTCACCCATCAAGTAGTGTCGCCACATCTTCAAGGTGAATAACACTGATTCAAACTCTAAGTTATGGGTCACATATTTTTGCTCATACTACCTCAACTACCATGAGTCTTAGGAAATCATTGCTTTCTCCTATATCAGGACACAACCCATTCTGGTCCCTGATGCATCGCATAAGACTGCATACCCAATTCCCTCTTCTGGTAGTCTCAATATGGGGGCACTCATCAGTCTCCACCTCATATCTTAGAAACTCTATTGGTACTTCTCCATCCACACAAAGGGATTTACCTTCCATTTCAAGGCTGATAAAGGTTATTCTACTCTGACAAAGTTAGTCACAAACCTCTGGTAGTATCCATCCAACCCCAAGAAACTCCTCACCTCAGTCACGCTCTTGGTTTTCTCCCAAGCAAGCACTGCCTCTATCTTCACCAGATCCACTGAAACTCCATCCTCCGAGATGACGTGTCCCAAAAAGTGGACCTCCCAAATCCAGAACTAGCACTTTGAGAGCTTACCATAAATCTACTGCTCTCAGAGTGTATCCATAACTATCCACAAGTGTATAGCATGCTCCTACTCTAACATCGAGTAAACCAAGATGTCATCAATGAATACCACCACGAAATGATAGAGGTAAGGCTAAAATATCCTATTCATGAGTCACATGAACATTGTTAGGGAATTGGTCATGCCAAATGGAATCACCAAAAACTCATAGTGGCCATACCATCATCTAAAGACTATATTCGGTACATCCTCATCCAATAACGAAAGATAATGATAGCATGATCTGAGGTTGATATTCGAGAACCACCTCACTCCCTTCAACTGATTGAAGAGGTCATCAATCCTCGGTAGTGAATAATTGTTCTTCACGGTCACCTGGTTCTGGCACCAAAAGTCCATGCATAGACTCAAGATCCTGTATACCTTCTTGGAAAACAACATTGGGGATTCCCATGGTGAAATTATGGGTCATAAAAATTCCTTTTCCTACAAGTCCTACAACTGTACCCTCAATTCACAAAGATCTGCGGGATCCATCTGATATGCTTATGTGGATATCAATGAAGTTCTTGGGTACAGGACGATACATAAGTCTACACTCCTACGAGGAGGTAGTCCCGAAACATCCTCAGGAAAGAAATCCTCATACTCATCCACCACTACAGGAAAGCTTGGACTCCTCTAATCCACCACACCGATGGTTTGGTTATCCAACTAGTGAGTGATTGGATGCACCCTCCTCTGAGAAAGTCCATAATGTGTTAAAAAAGTTCCATTAACTCCGGTGAAGGAAAACCTGGTTCCATACTCACAAACACACCACACTTTGTGCCTAAAATAGTTGATATGAGCACGAAATCTAGATAATCAGTCCATACCCAAGATGACATCGTAAGGCCTCGACGCTGCAACTAGGATATCCCAGTCGAATCTCTCACCTCTAAGAGTAAGCTCAAACTGCCATCACCAGGGTGTAATTGTTGAATATCCTCTTATAAGAGTCTCTAATCGTAAGGATAGAGCCAATGGATCCACTGGAATCTACGAGCCTCGAACGAGGTCCATGGAAAGGAAAGAGTGACTGGGAACTTTTTCTATAATAACTACAGCTAAGGTGGAGAAGAAATAGATCCTACATCTAATCATCTTTGGAGAACACTGGTCGTAGGACTATATTTCTTGAAGTTGGCCTTGCCCCTATCAACCAGCTCCCTGAGCCTGTGGTGGACCACATGTGGGTAGTGCTGGTAGCCCCTCGAACTGTCGTTCACCGCCTACCACTCGGCCTACTCTACTGCCATGCCCTCCATCCTACAGACCTCCTCACTCAAACCTCTGCCTCTACATTGGAAGTCCCTCGATCGTCTACTGATCATTTGTGCGATGGGTTATGAAGTCATGAGTCATGTATCCCTACCTAATGAATGTGAAGAACAAACTTGTTCCCTACTAACTCCCTCTGCTCTGAGAGCCATGTACTGCCAACCCCGAGTCCCAGGTTCTCCCACTAAAATACCTAGACCGCTTGGGCCCCCATGTCTGATGTCTTATTATCACCATGGAAGACTATGCCTCCTGATGTTCCCTGGTGAATCCAGCTATTAGTGCCTACTATGCTAGGAAGATCTCCACAAGAAGTGCCCACTCTCGCATTCCGGCATGAGTGAGGATGCCGAGAGACACCATGGATGCCTTGATCTTCCATCTGAGTCACTACTCAATGGTCTGGGCTCTAAATAAAGGGTTCCAAACCATATCTATGGAGTAATGAGAGAGGTTTTTAAACCATTCAGAGTACCCAGCCATCGACAGGTTTCCCTGTTGTAGGTGAAGTTGCTCCTGGATGCGCACAGAGCGCAATGTTACGGAAAAAACTCCTCCCAAAAAAGTTGCTCGAAGTCTTCCGAGGTGAGGGTCGCCTCATAATGTGTCTGGATGGTCAAGCTCCACCATCTCCCTACCGAGCCCTAAAGAAGGCTCGTGGATAAGATCTCCATCTGGTCAAGTGGTCCCCTCACTAGGAGGAAGACCCACGTCACTGTCTCCAAACAGTCCTCAATGAGATGATGATCTGTCTCTCCCCTGAACTTGGGAGGTCTCTGTCTCTAAAACTTGTGCAAGGCACTGAGTCTACATATGTCCTCTACCAGTAATGTCTGTAGTAACTGCTAATCAACAGGTGGTGTAAACACCGGTGCACCACCCGAAAAGGATATATCTACAATACTAGAAATTTAGGCTATAACCACGGACCTATAGCCACGATTTTATGGATTTGTGGCTATAGCCTGTTTTTAGCCACAATTTAATAAAAAAACTGTGGATAAAATTTGTCTACAGTTTTTAAAAAACCCATTTGGCTCCCCACATCCTCCCCCGATTGACCATCCACCCACATTGGGCTCCTCCTCCATGCTCCCCCGATCGACCCTCAACCTCTCACGAAGACCCTCCTGTCACAGTAAAACTCCTCTTGATATGCAACCCTCCTCTCACAGTGGTGCCCTCCTCCTCCATCCTCCCCCAATCGACCCTCCAACCTCAACCTCTCACAGCGACCCTCCTCTTGATCCGCAACCCTCCTATCACGACATCTCCCTCCTCCTCCCTCCTCCCCTGATCTGTGACCCTCCTCTCACAGTGGCGCCCTCCTCCTCTATCCTACCCCAATCCGCAACCCTCCTCTTTATTTTTCATCTTCAAGTGATCGATCTCATTGATATCCAAGGTGATTACCTCTACTTTTATTATTTATTTATTCTTATTTTATCTTCTTAGGGAGTATATGGTATTTGGATTTCTTATCATTTTGTGTGTTTAGGTTTTGTAGTCAAAAATAGTTTTTTTACATATTATAAGGATCTTTATGTTCTTGGAATTGTGATCATTCTTCATTCCTTACTTTCATAATGTGATTTTTGGAAGCATCATTTGAGGTAAGGGATTCAAAACTTATCCATTATTATTATTTTAAATTGTGTAATTAGTAATAATTTTTCTTTATTAAGAAGAACTTATGGATTGAAATAATCAAAATAACTAATTAAACCAAATTAATTTAATTTAAAATAGGTGAATCATATGAGAAAAACATGTATTCATGTCATTGATATATGTTTATGATTCTTGATTGAAATTTGTGATATATAGAAATTGTCGATTTCCATGGAAGTATTTGATTTAACTACCATATTTCATGAATCACATAAAGTTGAAAATAAATTTGTAAGATAGAAATATGGAATGATTATGTTATTTCTTATTCTTTGTATTCTGAATTGAATGAAAGTACAATAAAAGGAGAAATTGATTGATGTTGTTTTTAGTGTATTTTGTTGAGGTGGATTCAAGTCACCATTGAAAAATTCTTACATGTGTATGCATAGGTATGAATATACATATTTAAGTTCCCCTTTATATATATTTACTAATGGAAGTATGAATATATATATTGGGGCAAGGTGTGATTATATATAGATATGAAAAATGCATTCATGTGTAAGTGTAAAGGGGTATATGAAAGTATAAAAATATATATAAGGACCCCCTTGTGCATATTTGGCCATGAAAATATGTACATAGAGGATATGTGTCCTTATATATGTATGTGTGAAGTTTTGTATGTGTTTAAGCGGAAAAAAATGAAGATTTGAGTTGTCATCATCAAAATCAAACATGCCTTGAGGTTGAGGTAGGGTCCCTCTCCTAGCCTCTTTAATTCAAGAATGATTTGAATTGAATTTAGTTGCCTTCATAATTATTCATGTTTATATTAAATTTCAATTCTTTAATAAGTGTTAATTAAGACAATTTTTCATTTGATAAATAAGTCATGGTTTTGTAATAAAACCCCTCCAACGAAGGTGTGTTGTCTTCAAAAACTCACAGTGGTATACATTGCTTGACATTATTACATTGATGTTTTCCTTATACTTGATGTCATTTTTAGTTATAAAGCACACATTGTACTTGACCCTTTTTATATCCATGTAGGGGGTTTCCCTCTTTTTATTAAAATAGTAGTTTGAACCAAAACACCCTTTAAGCACCATTAGACTTTTAAGATGGAATTTCCCAAGTAGGAAAGTGTTGTAATGACCAAGTCACCACTAAGTGAATAACATGATTTAGATAGAATGACTTTTCATGGCAGAAAGAATTTCCTTTAGTGTTTAAATTGAGAGGAACTTGTTAGAATAAAATGAATAGTTATTCTTGTATTAAGTGACATGTCTCAAAGTGCTGCTATGATTTTACTTGCATTAATTTGTTAAAGTGGAATGAAATGTGAAGGGTTGAACAAGGGGTGAATGGGGTGGGTAGGGGGTGTGGGTTGGTCAGGAGGGTGGATAGTGGTGTGTGTAAGGGAGGGGGCAGAGGGGTGTGCTTGGGGTAGAGGGAGGGGGTGTACGGGGGGGGGGGGGGTACAAATGACATTGTATTGGTATAAAATATTGTAAAACTAATCACTTTATGTGTTATAATTAGGTTTGGAAAAGTGCATTTCCAATCCTGGGTCACACCGACTTCTTGTATATCGACCCACTACTTTAAGATAATTATGGAATGTTTATAGACTTCTAGGTCTTCTTTAATAGTTTAGTGACATGAAGATCACTCTCTAATCATCATGAGACTTCACTTTCATCATGATTTTTATTTGATGCTCATTTTACCTTAACTTTAATATACTTTCCTTCTTCTATTATATATGGGAACAAATATATAGTGTGAGGGTTGAATTTATGAATCCCACAAAATCATATATGTATAAATCCTCTTCTCTAGATGTAGATAATTACAATATGGAATTACATTTTAGTATTTTTATTTTATTGTTTTGATGAAGTAGTGAATGACTTTTTATCTCAAAGCCACCACTTATATAATTAAACCATATCTAGTAATGAAATTATTTGATCTCTTTACTCCTTCTGATTAAGATATATAACTTGATTTGTCTCATATATAATCTCTCTAAATACTCTATCAAGTTATACAGATCCTATAAACCAACCCCTTTTATCTGAGAGATGGAATCAATTCACCTTCTCCAGATTTTTCACAATAATTCGAGGCATTCTACGTGGTTTTAGTATGGTCAAAAATATTACTTTAATTCACATAAATTATCTAAATATTTCTCTACAAAGAGATAATTTTTACCTCTACATTGTGATGTTATTTCTTGTGTGGTCTTACAAAAAAGGTTTAGGTCAACACCCTAATCATGCCCTTTTATCTTTATTTCAAAACCTAACCATATCTATAATTTTGTACATATATTCGTTATCCATGGAAGGTATTTTTTTCAATAACAAGATCCATGAAATTTGGTTAATTATCATATTTAATTCTCACAAAAATTTCAACATTTTTACTCTAATATATGAATATGGAACAGTGATTCTCTTATCACAACATACCACTCTTTCTAGAAAAATTACTATTGAAATTCCCATCACCACACTCATTAGGTGGTTTTGGTTGTAGATCCAAAACATCTAAAACCCAGCACACCTAATGCCATGATGCATGGGTCATCCAAAATCTCTCTTTAACACACCTTACAAGAGTCTACAATGGTGAACAACATTACTATAGTTGGCCTCCCTATTTCCCATAGGTACTTTAGAAATTTACTATGGTGTTCACCATAGAAGGGTCTCCTACAGGTGCTCATTTTGGAATCTTTAGGCCATCCAAGATATATAGGAATCTTCTATTCATTTTTATTCCTTTGACTAAGGAATCCAAAATGATCATGATTCCACTGTTTTATAAATCATTCAAATTAAACATTACATCCATGAGTTTTACCATGACATGGTGAAAAAATACTATCCATTTTCTATCCACTATGAGAATGGTCCATATCCTCCATGGGGTGGTCTTCCTCTCTTTGTTGACATTATATTTATGAGTCCCACATTAGACTTTAGTGAATACATCCACTATTTCACCACTCAATATGATACATATACCACCTTTTAAGTACTATGGTACTATCCTATACCAAAACCACTAGTTCTTGAATACTTCTTGGTTCCACCTCTCACTAGGTTCTTATTTCCCCATCATAGAACCACTTTTTACTAGCGTTGTATTCTTCATTCACCACCCAATGCTAGTTGAAGTTAATAAGGCTCTTGAGGTATGACCGTGAGAGTTATATTATTTTTATCTACTCTCCCTAAACTTTTCTTGAGAAATTTATTTTTTAGTTTTTTTGAATAGATTTCACATACATAAATCATGAAATAAAATACATGATTGTAACAATTGAAACTAAAGGCTTCTTGGAAACTATTTTTGGATCTAAAAATCTATCAACATTGGTGTGTTCATTGAGAGATAAGATGTGTCAGATAAATGTAGGATAAGAAAAATTCAATTAGTGGATACTGAAGAATATGGAATTCAACAGTTACAATAGACACACATCATCATCCCCAACCTACTACCATCTAGTATGAAAAAAACATTCAAATACCATTTACAACAATTTCTTAGTAGTTATTAGACACTCACCTACCCCCAGCGCAACACCACACCACACTATTCTATAAATCTACAACCCAATCCCATGTTACCATCATCACAACTCTCTTTAAATTATAAATTTTACTCAAGGTGTAAGGACTAAATAATTCAAATAGGACTAACACCTTGTTATAGATTATAAATTTCTTGATACAGTTCTATATTCCACTTTAGAACATCACAAAACCTGACCTCCTCCATTGATTTTTTGATAATATTTCAAAATTATGGAATTCCTATTCACATTTCATTCCAAGGTAGAGGAAAAAAGTACTAAATGAGAATATCAATTTTAATAAATGTTTTGTTTGTCATACCTATTAAAGCATAATGTTGGAATTGTTGTTCTTAATCACTAATTTTAGAGGATCTCTCATATTATTATAATTGAATTATTCATCAACTAGATTCTAAAACATCAAATATTTCCACAATAATCCCCCATTAAGATTTCATTTCAAGTTTCCCCTCAACATATGAACCAGTCCCACAACCAAACATGCACCTCTAGTAGTGTTTTTACGGGAAAAAGTAAAGAAAACAGACAATTCAATCAGATTTTGTATTTGAAATAGAGAAAAGGATTATAAACATTAGGTGGTATGAAATCTATAATTCCTAGATAAACCATAACATCCATGTTTACATTTTCCTCATCAAGAATTGCATATTCAATCCAAATTTTTTTAACTTATAGGCATATGAAGTGATCTTTCGAGAATATTTCTCTTCTTTTTTTCTCAGAGTGAGTTATCTATTATACTATTAGAGATTTCCAATATATATGCACCATGTTATTTTTCAAAATAGAATTCCCAATGAGGCATATTATATTTTTAATTTACTAGATTTCTTACAGGCTCTGTGGTTTCGAATAGTGGTTTCCCAAAGTTAAAAAACTAGACTGGCCTGTTCTGAATCACTTCCCTTAATAGCCTTATATTTAGAAAGGATATTCATTTTCTTGTATTTATTGTTGAAATCACCACTAAAATCAAAAACAATTATATCTGGATTCTCAGAGTAGTTACTACCACATAACAAAACCTCCAAATTAGTCCTATTAGCCAAATATATCTTCAATTGGGCTCTAAATTCTACTATAACCAATAGATAAAAAAATTATACATATTAATATAGAGATTTAAATGATTTTGGAAACTACTTCAAAAATATAGTATAATGAAAATACCCTTATTCCATATAAAATAATTTATAAATATGACGAAACTCATTTTAGTTCATTGGTCAGGATCCTCTATACATTCCCTTCGGTCCCAAGCCTTTTTGTTCTCAACAGACAACCATCTAAAGAAACTTACTTTATCCTTTTTAGATTCACTTACCTTCCTACATCCTTCCACCACATTGAGATATATATATATATATATATATATATTCTATTGGTTTTCTCTTCAACCAAATAGGTTTCATAAATTCAGATGTTGGTCATTGGAATGGAAACTCCACAGGAGCCTGTTGCAATATCATACTTGAAATGAAAGCCTTTTTCACCCCACAACACATATAAATAATGCAATATGTGCATGATTATAAGAAAAAATAGCAGTAAACTACATTGATTTAGCTATATTCATATACTCTTTCTCCCCATTTTTTTATCTTGTACTGTAGTGTCAAATAAAAAGATAGATCTTGGTGACTAGTAAGTTCAGGAGGATCATGTGCTAGTTCAAACACATTTTTCTACTCCTTTCACTACATCTGTAAATTCTCTAAATTCCCTATAGCACCCACAATTTAAGATTACTTGGTAGTTTTAAGTAATTAGTTTGTTTGAGTAGCCATAGCCTCTAATTATTCCACCACCAAACCTCCAAATCTCTTAATCGACGCTACTTTGAAGTGAATCCAGGTAGGCCCATTCTTTTTCAGTTCAAAAAAGAAATAAAAAACACAAGGAATTACATGAATAATTAATTCTTCCATCAATAAATTCATCATTTGTTGTGTTTTTTGGTTTGAGAAAATTTCCTATGTTTTTTCAATCAAGTGTAACCACACACCAGACAACATTTTTGAATGGGTTGTTTTTGTGTTGATTTCATCTACTGTGTGATTAGATAACTACTCCAACTATTATGGCCATTATGACAATGTTAATTATCCTAAAACACTATATGGATAAGAGATTGAATCTACTAAGTTATCCACAGGTTTGGAAATGGCTTGACTTACCATTATTCAATCAAGATTCTACCTCTATATTTAAAACCTCTCAATGAATTAATAATATTATAGGTATCCAAAAGATAGAGACTGAGAAACAATGGATATATTTATATTTAGAAATTACTATTTACATGAATTGAATAATATGATAGAATAATGGAGGATAATGTATAAGAAGAAGGGATATAAAGAATCCACCAAGCGACGCCACTCCAAGAGGCTATGGCCTAACCCTCTGTAGTGGGGGGTGTCTGTCTATGGAGAGGGGGGGTCTATCCAGGGGGTGTCCAGGAGGGACGGGGTGTCCAGAAGGGGAGGGGGACTCTATCCAAGTGGGGGTGTCTAGCATGAGTGGTGCAAGGGGTGTCTAGTAGGGGTGGTGCAAGGGGGGTGGGGGTGTAGGGGTGTGTGCAAGGGGGTGTGTGCTAGGGGACAGGGCTGTGCAGGGGGGTGAAAGGGGGAATTTGTAGGGGGGGCATGGGTGTGTAGGGGAGAGGGGTGTCTAGTAGGGGTGGTGCAAGGGGTGTCCAGAAGTGGTGTGCAAGTGTGAAGGGGTGTGTGTGCAAGGGGACATGGGGGGGGGTGCAAGGGGGGATGTGTAGGGGGTGTTAGGGGGAATGGGTGTACAGGGTGGGTGTCTGTCCTGGGGCTTGGGAGGTGCTATACAGGGGGGGTGTATATCTAGGGGGGGTGTTGTCTAGGGGGTGTCTATCTATGGGTTGGGGGGGTGCTGTCTAGGGGGTGTCTGTCTAAAAGGTGGGGGTGCTGTCTGGGGGGGGGGGGTGTTTGTTCGGGGGGGTGTCGGGGGGGGGGGGGGGTGCTATCTAGGGGGTGCCTGTCCATGGGGGTGGGGTGATATTCAGAGGGGGGTGTCTATCTAAGGGTGGGGGTGTTTTCTGGGGGGGTGTCTGTCTAGGGAGGGGGTGTATGTATAGGGGGTGGGGGTGTCTGGTGGGGGGGGGGTGGGGGTTTCTGTTCAGGGGAGGTGTCTGTCCAGGGGGTGGGGGTGGGGGTGTGTGAGGGGGGGGGGGTGCGAGGGGGGGGGGGGGGGTGAAAGGGGGGAATGGGTGTGCATGGGGTGCAGGGGGGTGTCCAGTAGGGGTGGTGCAAGGGGTGGTTCAGAAGGGGGGGGGGCAAGGGGTGTGTAGTGGGGGTGTGCTGGTGTGCAAGGGGGTGAAAGGGGGTGTGTTTAAGGGGACTAAGTGTGTGTAGGGGGGTTGTGCGGGGGGGGGGGGGGGGGGGGTGTATGTCAAGGGGGCATGGGGGGATACAATCTATGGGGTGTTTGTATAGGGGGAGGGGGGTCTGTTTAGGAGGGGGGATTGTGTCTGTCCAGCGGGGTGGGGGGGGGGGGTGCTGTCCAGGGGGTGGGGGGAGGGGGGGTCTGTCCGGGGGGAAGTCTGAGGGGGGAGGGGGTTGTCTCAGAGGGGGGGGGGGGTGCAGTGGGGGTGTCCAGCAATGGTGGTGCAAGGGGTGTGCAGGTGTTCAAGGGGGTGTGTGAAAGGGGACAAGGGGGTGTGCATGGGGGTGCAAGGGGTGTGTGGGGGGGGGGGGGTGAAAGGTTGTCTTTGTAGGGGGGTGGGGGGTTTAAGGGGGTCTATGTAGGGGGGGGGGGGGGTGAAAGGGTCCAACACCGACTGAACGATGCTGTTTTTTTAAGAAATGTGAAGGCATATATCCATGGTTGGGAACTGTGGCTATAGATGATGAGTGATTTTAGCCTATTCCATGGTTTTTATCATGGAAATATATTTATACCCACGGTTTTAATAGTGGATATATGGTTTACCCAATAGCCATGCCAATACCATCCACTGTTGAGAAAACCGTGACTATAACCTATAACCATGATTTTTGGGCCTATAGCCATGGTTTAAAACCATGGATATAGCCTTATTTTCTAGCAGTGATAGCACTGGTCCTTGAACTGACACCTCATCGCTAGGCGGGCTATCCACACGATCACATATTAAAATCCTAGCTAGCTGGTCGTATAGTGGCATCTTGAAATGGATCAAGATGTACCACAATTAGAAGATTATACTTGGTGAGTTGACTCTTATTCAAGATGATCATAAGGAGACACTTATTCAACTAGTGTTTTCATGTATAGAGCTGAAAAGCAGAATTCAGGGTCCTGGTGTATGGATACGTCGGCTGCTGCACCAACATTGGACTCCCTAAATTTGAAAGCTGAACTCAAAACATTCAACACTATTTCCCCAAAACAAAACAATAGACTCTCGGTCTTTGAGGTAGAACTGACCACCTATGATACCACTTTTTAATGATCCATCTTCTAGGGCCTGTGTGGTGACATACCCCAAGCGCGCCTCCCAAAGGCCAGGGGTTGAAGACTAGCATTGAAGGTGTTAACTTGAAAGTCGGATGAATTAGCCTGAGTACCTATACGCACGCACATAAAACCATTTCCCAATGTTGGAAAATTAAACAATCATTCCACTAAACAACCACTGAGTACAAGTAAAACTGAAATTTTAATGGTCTAGAATACAAACCCAACAAAAGACTAACTAGAAAATAGGAAATTACAAAAGAAAATCTAGATATCCATCTACTAAAAACCCCACCTGATGGGTAAGTATAGAGTAGCTACTGGAAGATGTAGAAGTACATCACATTTTCCTGGTCTCACTGGGAACCACCGGGTCTTGGGCCACCAAATCCTCTATCAAGGTGGGGATCATCTACACCAGACACAACACGTGCAGGTGAAGCCTGTGCAGGGGTGGATAACAAAATACTCACCAGGGACCCCAAAATAACAAGGAAAGACTACAAAGAAATCCACAAACAAACCACAAAAAATGACCACCAAGCAAGATCATGAAGTAAGACAACACAAACTAGGTATGTTCTATAGTAGGAAAGTACGAAAAACATTCATAACATCGAACACCATTGGCTGTTGGAGAAATCCTTCCCATTGAGTACAGTGGGCCTGTCAGGTCACACAAAATCCACTTCCCACTAACTTAGGACTGCTTGGTACTCATCCTTGATGAGTACCATGGATATGCTAGGTCACATAGAAAATGCTCTCCATCATGGGCATGCTAGGTCACACAGAAGCTGCTTCCCACCTGTGGCCATACTGAGGTACTCCTCCTATTGAGGACCATGGGTATTCCAGGTCACACAGAAGCTGCTCCCCACCGTGGTCCTACTGGGTCACACAGAATTCACTTCCCACTGGGCCATAGTATTCTATCCACACTAGGTCACTTGTTAGCAGTCTTTAGGTCTCAGCCAACTGCAGGGTTTCCAAATTTAGCATGATTTATCATAGGAGAGATTCTCCCAAATAAATTCATCAAATTTATACTTCCATGAAATCCTCCATAGAGTATGCCAAAATATATTCTCAATATGCCTTCTTGGGACATGGCAGGTGGACGCATCCAGATCCCCTCACCCCACGGGTTGTCTGTGGGGCCGATGCCTCCTACCGCGGTCAAGAGACTGTGGCTGTTGCTATGTGGCTAGCTAACCCGGCCGACCAGATGTCCCACACATGGTCGGGGACCGCGTACCATCGAGATCCACGGCTCACAGCTGCGTGCCACTCCACCGATGTGGCCGAGGGGCTTCATCTCTGCCGAAAGCCACCAGACTAGCCAACAACTCCACCCGGTGTGCTGTCAAGGCGTTCCACCTCTTGCCCACGATGGACACTATGGGCCACCACCAGCGGTCGCTGGTGCCGCCAACATACTCTTCCTTAGACCATCGGTCCTGCACTGGTGGTCCGTTCTTCACACAAACTGTGCCTCCGGACTCTGTGGGGTATTGCCTTACCTAAAAAGGCCTTGAATATACCTTGCTACCCCTTTCAAATGCTTATCCATGAAGAATGCACAAGTGGAGGGGATCGGGCCTTGTTCGTGTCGGCCCGCTCCCTCCACGTTAGAGTTTTAAAATAGGGGGAGGTTTTGGGATGATGTTCCATCAAACACAAAGATTAAATGCTGATAAGAAATCCTATGAAACATCACCCTCCTACAAGAATGGTTTATACATGGATCAACCTATTCATTGGTTGATCCCCATACGTCATTTAGAATGAAGAACGGGGAAAATGTAAAACAAATAAACCCCTAACTTGATCAATTTTTATCGTTGGAGTGCTCTACCCTAGAGGATTCAAGCTCAGTTGGCGTTTATCACTTCTTGATCCCATTCTCCATAAAGCATCGACATTTTTAGTGATCCTTCCAATGTTCATCATTCGTCGTTGGAGTGAGTCCTTGTCATAGGTTCATTAGAGAATCCCCAGGGCTTAATTCTCAACTCTCAAACATGTTAGCTTAATGAAAGGAAACATGTCACAATATTTATGTTACGCTATGATGTTGTGTCATTACACTGTACAAAAATGATTCATTAAGGAGATTTATTTAATGTGCCTTGTTGCCACACCACAATGCCGCCATCCGCCGCTCAATGGTGAGAAAATAAAATAACCTTTTAAGTTATTTTTTTTTTGAAAAACCTAAAAAATAACTTTTCTGTATGACCCTTTCCAGTTAAAGTTAATTCTTTTCTAGAGAAATCCTGGTATTCTGAGTTTAACTATGCCCTCATATTTTTGATCTGAGCACTGGTTTAAAAGTTAGAAAAACTAGATTGCACTTTTAGTTGAATGAACTAAAAAAGGTTAAAAATTACTTTTCGAGCTCACCAGGCCTCAGAATCTTGTGTCGTTAAAGTGTATGGTCTCGAAATAATTCCATACAATTTTAAAAAATAATTATACAAAAATTCCAAGACATTATAGTTATAACTTTCAAGAGAGGGTGAACATTAAGGACTTATTGTAATGGAGGTTGATAACAATGAATATAATGAAGATGAAGATAATTGAATGTATAAATTGGCAATGAAATTATATTACACGTTCTCATTGATAAGTGTTTCATACAAATATAAATTGTTCTATTTTTTTCTATTTTTTTGTAAAAATATTTTATTTTTGAATTATTTATATATTTATTATACTGATTAGTTGTTTTTGAAATGTACGTACAAATAACACGTCAATCCGATATGCAGTGTGATCAGAATTACTTGGAAAACACTTATTAATGGTACAAAAGCCATTAAAAAAAGTGTCGGGTGGTAAAAAATAGGGAAGTGATATCGGATTGTCCTAAAATCAGGGGAAAATGACTATAGATTTAATTGTTAAATATAGGGACTGGTGTCATGTCATTCCGAATGACTATTTTTCTGTTATGACTGGAAACATTTTTTTAGTGTTTTAAAATAATAAAACATTCATGGAATGGTCAAAACCAGGGAAAAACTTGGATTGTTTTGAAATCAGGGGAAAAGGACCATAGATTTAATTTTTAAATGGAGGAACTGATAAAACATCATTCTAAGTGATAGTTTTCCCGTTATGTCCGTAAATTCACTTTTAGTGTTTTAAAACACTAAAATGTGTGTGGAATAATAAAAATCAAGAAAACGATGTCTTATTGTCATGAAATTAGGGAAAAAATATTGTATATTTAATTTTGAAATGTATAAATTGATGAAACATCATTTTGAAATATAGTTTTCCCGTTATGGCCGTAAACGTGTTTTTAATGTTTTAAAACACTAAAACATGCATGGAACGGTCAAAACTAGACATAAAATGTTGGATTATCCTAAAATCAAGGAAAAAAGACCATATATTTAGCTTTGAATTGTAGGAACTAAATACATGTTATTCTGAGTGAAAGTTTACTCATTATGACTATATACATGTTTTTAGTGTTTTAAAACACTAAAACGTGCATGAAATGATAAAAACTAGAAAAACACTATGGGATTTTCCTAAAATCGGGGAAAAAAGACCATATATTTAATTATAAAATATAGGAACCAAAAAAACATCATTCTGAGTGATGGTTTTCCCATTATGGTCATAAACACATTTTTAATGTTTTAAAACATTAAAACGTTCATATAATAGTAAAAACTAGGAAAACGACATCTTATTGTCCCAAAATAAAGGTAAAACCACCATAGATTTAATTTTGAAATGTATAAATCAACTCCATGTCATTTAGAGTGAAGATTTTCCTATTATGTCCATAATTGTGTTTTTAGTGTCTTAAAACACTAAAACGTGTGTGGAATGGTCAAAACTAGGAAAATGATGTTAGATTGTTCTTAAATCAAGGGAAAAATAACACTTATTTGTTTTTTGATGTGTACGCATAGAAAAAACATCAATCTGACATGTGGTGTGATCAGAATTACTTAGTAAACACTTATAAAAGGTACAAAAGCCTTTAAAATAAGTGTCGAGGGGTCAAAACTAGGGAAATTATGTTGGATTACACTAAAATTAGGGGAAAATGACTATAGATTTATTTGTGAAATATATGAACCAATGGAACATCATTCTGAGTGACAGTTTGACCGTTATAGCCATAAAAGAATTTTTAGTGTTTTAAAACACTAAAACATTCGTGGAATGATCAAAACTAGGAAAACAATGTCATTTGTCTTAAAATTAGGGGGGGAAACTATATATTTAATTGTGAAATATGATAACAAAAAACATTCCATTCTAAGTGATGGTTTTCCTGTTATGTTTGTAAACACATTTTTAGTGTTTTAAAACAGTAAAACGTGTGTGGAATGATAAAAACTAGGAAAAACATCTTATTGTCCTAAAATTAGGGGAAAAGTCCATATATTTAATATTGAAATATAGGAACCAACAACACATAATTCAGAGTGACGGTTTGTTTGTTATAGATGTAAATGCAATTTTAGTGTTTTAAAACACTAAAACGTGCATGAAATAGTAAAATCCAAACAAATAATGTCGAATTGTCCTAAAATAAGGGTAAAACTAACATATATTTAATTGTGAAATGCAGTAACCAACGAAACATCATTATGAGTGACTGTTTTTCCGCTATGCCTGTAAATGTGTTTTTAGTGTTTTAAAACACTAAAATGTGTATGAAACGGTCAAAACTAGGAAAATGACATTGGATTGTCCTGAAATTCAGGTAAAACGACTATAGATTTAATTTTTAAATTTAGAAACTGATGATATTCCATTTCAAGTGATGGTTTTCCCATTATGACTATAAACACAGTTTTAGTGTTCTAAAACACTAAAACATTCGTAGAACAATCAAAACTTGGAAAAAGACACCATATTGTCCCAAAATTAGGTAAAAAACATTGTATATATAATTTTAAAATGTTGGAACTAATGAAACATCATTCTGAGTGAAATTTTTCCAGTTATGGTCATAAACACGTTTTTAGTGTTTTAAAAAACTAAAACGTGGGTGGAACGGTCCAAACCGGAAAAATGATGTCATATTATCCTGAAATCAAGGGAAAATGATCATAAATTTAATTGTGAAATTTAGTAGTTGATGACACATTATTTCAAATGAAGGTTTTCCCGTTATCTCCATAAATGTTTTTTTAGGTTTTTAAAACACTAAAACATGCGTAGAACAGTCAAAACCATATAAAATGATCTCATATTGATGTGAAAACATGAGAAAACCACTAATTATTTGTTTTTAAATTATAGGTCATTGTTTGATATCAAAATATTTAAATTTGTTTATTAAATAAATTTCATGCACACCGCATGTCACTTTAAAAATAAATTAGAATATTTACTTATCCCTTTTCAGTTTCAAGTGTTGAATCTTATCTTAAATAGGTATGTTTCTATTTTCAAAGTGTTTTAAATTATATATTAGTTGATTTATGTTAACATTTATTCTATTTTATTAAAAAAATAACAAATTTTATCTATAACATTTTGAATGTATTCTTCGTCTCTTCTTGACTGTATTTTTTTCCTAAATGTTCTGGTTTTCATTTTAGGTGGTAGATACTGGTAGTAGGCATAAGGTTGACCATTCTTATCCACGAAATTCTTTATAAGATAGTCATAAAAGTTATTAGTTTCCATTATATGTTAAAATTGTATCAATTATTCTATTGTAATTCTAATTTATTATGTTTAGTTTTGATTTTTGTTTCATTTTTTGTTACAGTTGATGAGATGATGTGGCCAGTTTCAGTTGATGAGATGATATGGAGACAAAAATATGTACTGTAGGTCATGATATGGATGTATATTGGACATGGTTTATTATTAGATATATTTAATATGTATATATTGATGATTGATGTATTGGATGTATGGGTTGACTAAGACTTAAGTTATAATGTTTGTGGTTGTTTGTATGACTGTAAATGTATGATGTATGAATTATGAGTTTATCATATATTTATGTTTGAGTTTATATCATGTCAGTTTTTTTATATTTATAGTTTTTTATTAAATATTTTGTTTAAAATAAAAATAAATTTAGCGGCGGTTTCTTGTAACTGCAGCTAAATATTTATATTATTTTATGTATTTAGTGGTTGTTCAGATTAACTATCTCTAAAAATAACCATCACTAAATGCTTTTAAGTGGTTGATTTTTTTATTTATATTACCAGTGGATTTTTTATAGAGAAACCACCAATAATTAAATATCAAACTGCTTCTAAATTTTCCAAAAAACAACACTTAAAAAAAACCCTATAAAATAAAATAAATCACCACTAATTAACTAGAGACCATGAAATACACAAAAATTTTAGGAACTACCTCTAAACAGTTAGGAGGTGATTTAAACCACCTCTAGACCAATAAATAACAATTGATAACCATCATTTTTTTTGTTGTGTTACCAAGCATCATCTTTAGTCATGAAATGTAGGGTATGACTTTCTCTCTTACATGAAACTACCATTTTTTGATATTTTTATCATGTGATTCTTTTGATCTTTCCTCATAGAGACATGAGTTCTCATATGATGAAAATCAAATATCCTCAATCTCTTGAATTTTTAGTTTCCTTTGAATTCCATCGTGGTGAAGATAAATGTTTCATTTATTTATATCCTAATATTCTCGATGCTCGACCTCCATAGGTAGATGAAAGGATTTTCCAAAAACAATCTAAAATGGGTAAATACCGATGGGAGTCTTGTATTCATATATTATAATCCCACAACACATCATCTAAGCTCTTGTTCCAATCTTTCCTATTTGACTGCATGGTTTTATCCAAAATATTTTTTGAGTATCGTTTTGAAACGTTGTCCTGACCATTTGTTTGGGGTGGTATGGAGTAAACGTTTTATGAATCACCCCATAATTTTGAAGGAGGGAAGCCAAATTATTATTGAAAACTTGTGACCCTTGGTAACTGATGATGGACTTTGGTACTCCAAACCTACAGAAAATTTGATCCTTGACAGTATCCACTACAACATTTGAATCATCAGTCCTGGTGGCCTTGTACTCCACCTATTTTCTAACATTATCAAAAAGGAAAAAAATGTACAAGAAACCAAATTAACATGCACAATTACCATAAAATCCATTCCCCATACATAAAATATATCACAAAATAATACGGGCTGTTGGGGCATCTCATGTATCCTCGAAATGTTACCATTATGTTGGAAAAAAGAACATGAATTAAAAAACACATGGGAATCATGAAACAAGGTAGGACAATATAATCCAAAGTATTATACCTTCCTAGCTATCTACCGGGGTCCCAAATTTCTTCCACATGAAAGTGTATGGTAGAAAAGTAGAACAGAATCAAACTCATGATCAGGAACACACCTCCTAATAAATTGATCACTATACATGTTCCAGAGGTATGAATCATCCCACACCTAAAACAAGACTCAATCTTTAATTTTTTGACCTAGTGTTTCTTTAAATTTGTAGGAATTTCAAAGGGAACAAGGTAGTTCACTAAATCTACATACCAAGGATGTGTACTTAAGATGACATAGATATGCTCATCGGGGAAAGTGTCTTGAAGTTGTACCTGGTCCAAGGTGTTAGTATCTAGCATGTGATAAATCCTACTCATGTGGTCCTTCAACAAGTTTTCCGACCCCTTATTTTCCTTTATCTCAATATTTAATTATTTAAGAAGGAGCATCCATTAGATAAGTCTGGGATTTGTATCTGGCTTCTTCAAGAGGTACCTCAGAGTTTCATGGTCAGAAAAAACAACTACTTTAGAACCAAATAAATATGAATGAAATATACCTAAAAAAAATATGACAGAAAGATGATATTTTTTCATGGTGGTGTAATTTTATTAGGATTAATCCAAATTCCTTTAAGCATAGACAATCACATGTGAGAGTCCCTCTACCCTCTATGATAAGACATATCCAACTGTGAAGTTTGAAGAATCACACATAAGCTCAAATGGAATGTCCCACCATGGGGGATGTATGATTAGTAGAGTGGTGAGATAATTATTTATCTCATAAAATGATACCCTACATGAATCATAAAAAATGAATTCAATATCCTTTTGAAGAAATCGAGATAAGGGTGGAGTGATCTCACTGAAATCTCAGATGAAGCATCGATAAAAGCTTTCTTACCCTAGTAATGATCTAACAACACACACACTTGAAGGATATGGTAAGGATGAAATAATTTCTACCTTATATCTATTAACCTATATTCCATGTTTTGACACTACATGCCCTAATACAATGCCATTCTATACCATGAGATGAAACTTTTCAATGTCCAAAACCATATTCTTTTTGATACAAAGATTCAACACCATTCCCAAACTAAAGATACATTCATCAAATAAAGATCCATACACTGTAAAATAATCCATAAATACCTCCATGATGGTCTCAATGAAATCTGAAAAAAATACTCACCATGCATCTTGGGAAGGTACCTAGGGAATTGCAAAGTCCAAATAGAATCCTTCGATAGGAAAATGTACTAAATGGACAAGTGAATGTTTCCTTATCCTAATCCTCTAGAGATATAGGAACCTAAAAATATCCTAAAAATCTATCTAAGAAACAATAATTTGTCTTCCCAAATAGTCTCTCAAGAATTTAATCAATAAATGGGATGGGTAAATAGTCCTTTTAATTGTATTGATTTTGATTCATATAATCAACACACACACACCATGTGTTTTTCACCCTCATTGGAACTAAATCCTCTCTCTCATTTATAAAAACAATAACACCATTTTTCTTAGGCATAACCTAAATAGGACTCACCCATTAGGAATTTGAAATGGGATAAATGATACCTACCTAGATAAAATTTTCAACTTCTTTTTTAACAACCTCTATAAGAGTTGGATTAATTCTCTTTCATAGTTTCTAAATTGTTTTAGTCCCATTTTCCAAAAGAATACTATACATGAAAATGGAGGCTCTAATACCAGATATGTCATCCAAGGTCCACCTGATTACCTAAATATTCTCTCTCAAAAGATTCAAATTTTCTTCTTCATGTTCAAAAGGGATATTTTTAGTAATAATAATAGGTAATCTCTCACCACTCAACAAGTATGAGTATTTTAGATTTGGTGGAAATGGATTGAGTTCCAATGAAGGGGGTTGCAGTATGTATGGGTAAATTCAAGGAACTAAAATATTTTCACAATGAACCTTGGTATTAGAATATAAATCATCAAAATCAGAGAATAATTAATAAAATCCATCAACATAATCAACTTCAATGTCATAATCAGAGTGTACAGGATCAAATTTAGAATATGAATCCACATCCAAATCAAATATAATAGTGTTTTGTGCATCAGAAACAGGTGATGAAGTGCTCTTAGATATCAAAATAGAACCAATTCTCATAATCTATATAAGCATATGATAGTAAAAATCCATGGTTTTTTACTTGGTGGTTTAAAATGGGAGATAAAAAAAGTAGAATGGTCATCTGAGGGGTACTTTATGGAGTCCATAACATTAAATATCACAACTTCATCTACAAACTACATGGAAAGGGAACCCTAATGGGTATTGATGATCAATTTTTTAGTTTTGAGGAAGGGAATACCTAAGATAATTGGAGAATGATAATTTACCTGATCATACTCCATGTTAAGAATGTATAAATATTCTAAAAATATTATGTCTCTTACCCAAACCAGTACATCCTTAAGGACTCCCACTAGAAATGTTGTAACTCTATTTTTCAACTACACCACTACACTCATTAGCTTCAGCTCACTAATATGTAAATAAGAGAATATAGAGCGAGGAATCAAATTTATAGAAGCACCCAAATCACATAAAGAATAATAAAAGTGTAACTCTCCTATGGTTTATGGGATGGTGAATGTCCCCGAATCCTTTTACTTTTTTCACATTGATTGAGTTGGTGTAATGAGTGATGAAACATTCCTTCCAATATTGATCCCTTTCTTTCCCTTGGGCCCTCTTTTATTAGTAAATTTTTTTTAATAATTTTTAATACCTTTGGATTTTCTTAATTGATTCAAGTAGAGGTATTTTGATCTTAGCGTGCTTGAATGTGTCAAAAACCTCTTTTTTAGATCACCTATTTAGCCATATTCTTTGGTTTAAAAAACTCTCTTTGGAAAGGTAAGGGGTTTAGTAGTAACGTCATCAATATTGTTCTTACCATTTTATTTCTCCTTGGTCTTCTCATCAGTTTCTCTTGAATGGGGATTATCTAGAGTTATGGCGAATCTTGGTGGAATGGTAGGTGTTAAATTATCTTTTGTTTTCTTCCCACTTCTCAATGTGATGGAACTAAAATTCCCCTTGGGATTTGGAGTAGGTTGGGAAGGAATATTTCTGATGCTATTACTTACCATTCCATAGAGGGCGGTAGCAATCTGGCTCATTTGTGTATTCAATTCTCTCAACTTTGAACCATGACTCTTTATCTCATTCTGTTGATTAAGAACAATTTGTTTCAAAAGTTCACTAGTGTTAGAATATACCTTTGGTTGGGGATTCACTTATTGTTGACTTGTCAATTATTGGGATTCAAATATTCTCTAGGGTTGTTTTAAACCCTATTGGTAAGGATGAGGTTGTTGGAAATTTCATTGAAAAGGGGGCTTTTATTGTTATCAATAGCCATACCTCATTTCTGATTGATCCTTTCGGCCTTGGTTGTATGTTGGTATGAATGAATCATACTTATTTTGGGGATTTAGTTGTTGTTTATGATGATATAGTCTCCCAAGAAATATAGCTACACAATCTTGTGTTTCTTGTAGTTGGAGGAAATAGTCAGTTGGGTGGTCTGTTTTAGTGAAAATTCAACAAGGCCTTATTAGAGAGGGTTGGTATATCTTTTGAGCCAAATAAATTTGTCCCACTATAGTGTTCAATTATTCCAACTTGGTATCAATTAAATGATTTTCAAGAGAATATGGTCTTACCTGATGTACTCCTCTAACATGTGTTGTACCTCGATCACCAAATTGTTGGGTGTTTTGTGCCATCTTGTCAATCAATACACATGAAACTACTGATTTTTTTTCAACTAATACCCCTCTAGATGCATCATCCACCATACTACTCTCCATAGGCATGAGACCTTTGTAGAATTATTGGATGATGATTTTCTCACTGATTTGGTAATGTGATAATATCTCACACAACTTCTTGAATCACTCCCATTACTCATACATTGCCTCCACTTGGGCTTGATTTATTCCCAAGGTCTATTTTTGAATATAATTGGTACTTGATACTAAAAAAATATCTATAAGAAAAGAGTTTTCAAATCATTCCAACATGTTATATATTTAGGTTATAAATAATACATCCAACCTTTTGCAGTTCCATCAACTGAGAATGAGAATTATCTTAGTTTTATTTGATCTTCAGATACATTTCCTAGTTTTTAGGTTGATCAAACCAAACTGGTTTTAAATTTTTATTTGGATTTAGACCAGATAATCCATAAAATTTTGGAAGAAGGTAAATTAACCTAGATTTTAGTTCAAAGTACGATTTGAGATTTGGGTATATAATACAATTTTATTGATAATTAATATCTTGTGCATCCAATTATTGAATGGTTCTGTTATGTTCATTGGTATTATTTTCAACCATTGGTTCTTGTTTTAGATTTTATTCCAAAGTGTTTACAATTTCAATGTTTCCAAAATGGAAGAATTTTCCAACTAGTTGAATGCTGAGACTTCTCGTAGACTGATACTATCTTATTTGATCCCTAAGGCTATGTTAAATCTCAGGGTAAATATCTAATAGATCCTCAATATTATTTCGTGTCATAAATCAAATAAAAATTAAATAAAGAAAATTAAACCATAATAAAAAGTTAGGAAGTTTGAGTTTATGGTCTAAAAAAAAATGAAGAAAAATTTAGATTGGATAAAAAAGAAAGAAAGAAGATAAGAAGAGAATAAAATGAAAATTTCCAAAAAATAAATCTAAATGGTTGAAATAAGTACTTTCCTCTCCAATAATAGTTCCAATTTGAAAGTCACTTTCATTGGTGCTCTCAAATGATGTTCGGTTTTGTGCTATTTAAGTACAATAGAGTGTATGACTAAGGCCATATCTCAAAGAAGAAAGTAATTTAAAACAAAATATTTAAAGTATTTTGAAAATAAAATAAAATAACATAAACACACTACATAAAATGATGATGTTTTTTTATCATTTATCAAACTTGAAGAAGTATGTTGGAAGAAGATTCTATTTTTTTTTTGTTTTTGAAATGATATTGAGAAAACACAAAGAAAAGATATTTTTTAGAAAACTATTTTGAGAAAGAGTAATCAATCTATCTCTACCTATTCACTTACTTATTAATCATTATAATTTAAATTAATATCCAATTAATTACGATCCCCTAATTTTTTAACCCCAAACCCTATAAGAATTAACTTTACCACAAAGATGAGTGAATTAAACCCTAGGCTAGCCTCAAAACATGGAATCGTAGCACCTTCATTTGATTGTTGTTATAAGGATTGATTATGGTAAGTGGTAAATTAGGGAACATATAAATTATGGAAATGAAAATGAATTGAGTTTTGGGATTCTTTTTAACTCTAAAAATTTATCCCATTTTTTTACCGATTAATATTGTGCTCTCATAATTTAAGCAATTCTCGACCTCACGTGTTTTGTGTTAATTGTTTAATTTCTTGATTAGTATATTTTAAATTAAAGAATAAATTAATATATCATATTAAGTGAATTATATCTTCTCATTGATTCAAAATAAATAAATTAAGAAGGTAAGAGATATATCGATTACTAAGAATACTACTCCTCCATAGGCAGTGTAGTTATCATAGAAACAAATTTCATTTGAAAAGGATTATAAAGGGTATAACCCAATAATGTTTTTATTAATAAGTTCCATCACAAATAAGTGAATTAAAGGAGAAGAAAATTGAACAAAACATAATAAATATAAGAGAAACTACAAGGTTTATTGCAAGAACAAAAAACATTACATCAAAGAAGTGGAAAAGAAGAGAATTTTGGAGGAGATCCTAGCTTTATAGCTTCCCTCCTCCAATGATTAATTGAAATGGCAAGGCACCACTTATCCTCTTCTACCAATTCTATAAGTCACGTCCAACCCCCTCCGAATTATAAAAATACATATTTATAGAGTGTAGGGGAGGCTATGTTTATAAGAAGTTTCAAGTGTGCATGGGGAAATTTGAAAAAATCTTTTAATCCAAATTGAACCAACTATTGGATATCGAAAACACATGAACCAACTATCATTCCAAAAGTATTATTTGTTCAAAATTGGTTTCTAGAGATTCTCTACAAATTTGGTCCCAATACAAGCATGTATGAAGAATTTATATCCCAAATACTGAAGTGGTGTCTAATATGGAGAGTCCAGTCCATCTTTCACTTCATGGCCCATTTACTCCAACCAAATGCATGATCCATCTTGGATATCCTAAAATAAAGATGTAGAACATTGATTCAGGAACATAGTTACAAAATTTTAAGTTCAAATAAAACATGTAAAATATTTATTTATGAAATACTACATTTCACTTGAAAAGGAAAAACTATAATTTTCATCAAATTTTCAAATAAATGTTCTAATCCCAAATATTTAATAAATAAAAATATTTAACACAATGTGAGAAAATTATGTCATTTATTATCAATAAAATATTCAATAATTTTTCTATTATTAACTAATTCATTTAAGGTCAAAATTATCCTACCCTTAAAATATCAACAATGGTTTCTAGGTATACGAAGCTCATAAACAATGGTTTGATTATATAGGTCACCATTTTAATATTTATAAATCACCCATACACTTTATAGATTAAAAATTGGATCTCATTTAATCACAACTAGGGATTTTAACCCATTCAATCATGGTTCATGTATCAAACATGCCACGATTGGTTAGTTATGGTATCATCATCAATCTATGCAGGAAAACACTATTTAGGTTAATGTTATCACTTTAATAACAAATTATATAATAAAAGTGTAACTAGGAATGAGAAACATAGAAATTACATACTGGTAAACATGGAAATAAGAACATAATCATGTAATATTAGGTAAATAACACTAATTAATTACATAAATATAGTAAGAAATTACGCATGCTAAATAATTCACTAAAACATAGTGTCCAAAAGAAGCATGATGCTAAAACACAAAAGGAACATACAATATATTATCAAGAATTAAAGAAATTAAACCTACATGGAATGGAATATTCATGGCATGTGAATCTATATGTGCCTAGAATGATGCATGTAATGCTAATTCCTTTCTATATCAGGAAAATGATAAATATTGTAATCTCATAAATTGATAATCAGCATAAAATACACCAATCACTCAAGGTGAAATCAAAATCAATTATAACAATGAAAAAAATGAAAAACAATACCATCACGAGACCCTTGGACCTTTCCCTATACGTGGGTTGGTACTACCAGGAATTACTATTTACCAAGTGTTGACACATTCCCAGTCTCTTTTCCACCAACCCAAAATAGTAAGGAAAAGGAAAAAGGATCTATGATACCAATTTGTAACATCTCAAACCAACTGACTATGAATCCAATAGCTAGACCAGTCTCCACGTGGCCTCAAACATGCCTCCTCATAGACTAAATCTAAGCAGGAAATATAGTATTAAATATGTTAAAACATAGCATGGTACAACAAATAAATACAAGAACATAGGCGAAATCCATAAGAATCTTGAGCTTGGCTCAGTCCTATGCTCCCAATTCCTTAGAATTAGAATGGAAACACAAGAAATAATCCATAGGCTTGCGAACATGAGATCTACTCGGGTACCATAGTGAAATTGTGCCCTAAGTAGGGTGTGAGATATACTCAGTAGGAAACCACCAACAATGTATAAATCCAAATATAGTATGTGATTATAAAATCTAGTAGTGTGAAGGTATAATGAAAAGTACAGAAATAAATGAATGAATAAATAAAAGAAACCAAGTCAGATCAGGTTCCTAAAGGAAACTTGACTGCCTATACTTGCTTCATCCTAAGTCGTAATGTCTCTATCTAAGGTGAACCTGTATAGATATGATATGGTGTAATAAAGGGAAATCACAAAACAAGTATCAAGTGATGGATCAAACCCAAGCATGTGATTTGGTTTGGTGGACATGACCCTTGGAAACATTTATGCATTGCTTTTCTTTTAATATAAAGATCATCATTAGAATTTAATAAAAGGTACCCTGATCCCATCCAAGGTGATCTAAATAGGGATCCTAAATATCTTTCTAGGGGTACTATAAATACCAAATTCTATAAGAGTCCATCTAGGGAAATCTACAAATGGAATCCTAGGTATCACTCTCGACATGGTGTGAAGTCAAGAACAACCCTTTGAGTTCATCATTGGTATCACATATAGGGGACTAAGTATTACTCATGGATTGGTATTACCATATACCCACTGAGCTCATCCATGGTGTCACCCCTAGGGAACCAGTATCACTCATGAGGAGGTATAGATAATGCACGATGATCCCGTCGAAGTCACACCAAGTATCGCTCTAGTGTATTTACCATTAATAAAAACATTCTAATTGTAAATCATGATGAGCCCATACAAAGCAATCTATAAATGGAATACTAAGTATCTATCTCAGAATTAATGATTCATTTATTCATTTAAACATTTACTTTTAATAATAGGGAAGGACATGTCCATAAGTCTGTCATTAACTCATTACAAAATTCTAAAAGAGGGCCTTTCCCCTAACTGTGTCATTTAATTAATTAAGTGTTACTTTCTTTTACTAAGGAAAACCTAGTATTCAATTAATGTAATAAGGCCAGGTGGATGGCCCACGGTAGGTAACACCATACAATAAAGAGGAATTAAATATGACAAACTACCAAGAATACCACACACAAATCATAAAATTTAATTAATAAGGAAAGGTTCCAACCTCTAAGGTGGTGGCCCAGTAACTAGGAGATAATATAGTGGAGGGATACACCCTTACACATTACGATCAATCTATTCATTTCATTTTATAAGATAATTCACCTCAACAAGAGGTTTAATTATAAAAAAATTAATTAATTAATGGAATCCTAGGTTCATGCCCTTAAGGGTGATTCAAATGTGAGGTTCAAGACAATAAATAATTCCAATTTAATATACAAAGGCTATTAGATTTAAGGTGTTAGGTTCTACATATTTAACATCACATTTAAGAGGCATCGTGTGAAAATACCATCACACGACACAACAATTCAATTTATAAATGGTGATAATTTAAGGGGAAAAGATATAGAACACCTACCTCATACTTAGTACAACCCACACATCCAATATCGAGACTTGAATTCATCCATTTTAAGAGAAAATGAAGAAATAGATGAACACAATGAAAATATGGATAATTAGCTCGCACCACGATAGAATTTTAGATATTAAAATAAAATGATATTAGATGAAAGATGAGTTATAGAATCACTGAGGGATATCCAAAACAATTTATGGTGCTCAAAATGGAAGTTGTATGAGGGAGATCACATCATACCTAGAGGAGGAGAAGGAGAGATCCATGGGAGTTGCTACACGTGGATAAGAGGAGAAGAAGAGGAGTAGAAATGAAAATAAGACGGGAGGGGAAAAGGGTAATTTTACCCCCTTTAATGAGGTGTATGGTTTGAATGCATGGTTGGCCAAACTGTGCACCAACCATGCATGAGACACTACCCAAGGAACCCCCTTTCATGGTCTAGATACACGCTTTGGCTAATCGTGCACAACCCACACATAGGCCATCTCTCAAGAATATATAGAAAACTACATTACCATGTAGCTCCACTTCTATGATTAGACCAATCCGTGCGAGTCCTCCAGCCCCACTGGATCAACCACACTGTTTCTCCTAGAATGTCTCACAGTTTCAGAAAAACCATGCGCCCTTGTCATCCTTATCTGTTTTTGAGGTTTTGGGATCCGACACTACCAAAAATTAATAGAACACTTAAGTCAAACCTCAAGTCCTAAAAATCATCTAAAAAATACATCTAAGTGTTCCAAATATCATAATTTCATTCTGAATCTCATTTTGTAAAACATACCATCCACCAAACTGAAATTCAAGTTCCTTCAGAAAATTTCATATGATCCAAAAACCCAAGATGCTACAGAGTGCCTCTATGTTGAAGGATTGAAGTTACCACTAAACTTGAGTTAGATATTAGATGAAGTTTAAAACCGAGCCTTTGGAATTAGGCCTCTCTTATTTTTTTCTCATGGGTGGAGAATTCCAAACAATAATTGTGAAAATGAAAATATCAAGTCAGAGGGCCTTTATCATACTATAAACATCTTTAATAGGATCTTTAATGATGTCATCACTGTGTATCTCCCCATGGAAATAATTCACTAATACCACAATAAACACAATATGGATATTGACACCATGAAGATATTCATGCGACATCATGTATGTTCCTCATTTCATACCTATCATGCTGTTGATATGCACCACCATTATCTCATGTTCAACTTAATGCTGTCAATGATTATGAGTAGAATTATTATCCTTAGGTGTAGGGAAAATGTTCATCATGGATATATTTTTTGATATAGTTGTGGTTTAACTCTTTAATTTTATCCATCTTTAATATATATAAAAAACATCGAGCTTGGAATTTCCTGTTTAAAAATATGGGGGTGTTGAAGAAGAATATTTTATTTCCTTGAAAATTTTCTAAAGATATTTTTTCACTAGTTTTTGTTTGAAATATCATTCTTAAAGATTATGGAGGAAACTTTACACTCCCTGCATTGTGGCTATGTGTTTGTGTGAGAATGAAGGTACTTTATTTGATGAATTGTCTATGAGGAACTGGTCATCTATTAAAGTTTATCATGATATTCCTAATCTATTTGATTAGACTTTACTATAATTGATTCTAGTTTTATATTGTTGATGATCATGATTTTGAAGGCTCTATTTTGAGTTTAACATTATTTTGAGATGGTTAGTGTTTTCCAGTGAGGTTGTCTGCACTAGTAGCTTAGAATGATTTCCTTTGAATATGGGATTTTTATTGACTATTATGAAGGTGGTTGACTTGTCGAAGTTGATTTAGAAATTTAAATTTTCATTTTGGATTGAATCTATTTAGTGTATTCAACTTCAATTATTACTTTCTCATAAATAATAAAGTTAGTTGAAGAATTTTACTACAATGATAGTGCGGTGACAAAAAGACAAGGAATTTTTCCTTCATCCTTGGCTATCACTCAGATAATGTGGCGATTTTTATTAGTGAGCTAAAGAGATAAATAAAATAAGATAGCAGAGATATGAAAAAAGTTACACACAATTTTCCAAATAGAGTAGAGGTAGAGTAGATCGGGAGAACAACGACAAAGAACCAACATGATCTCAGAAAGGGGAAGAAATTTACAATGATAGAGAATATTTCTATTTCTATTTTCTTATTTCTTCTTTTCTTCATTATATGTAATGTATTTATTGAAATATTTTGTTTTTTGATCTAATTATGAGTAATTGAATATTTTTAGGGGAGTTGGAATAAACTTATTTGAAACTTTTTTTTCATGTTCATGCTTAGTTTATTTATTTAAGGCATATTTAATCATACTTTAATTCACTGCCAATTTCTTCCTTATCTAGTAATTTATTGATGAATGAAGTCAGATTTGAATTTATTAGGTGGTTTAAAATCAGTTTCTACTTCTTTTTAAATAGAAATATTAGAGATAGTTTTTCCAGAAGTTTACAACATTTCATTTTTATCCATTGTACTTCCCTATTTCAATTCTTCTTCCACATATTTTCTACCACACTTCATGTATTGATAGGTGAAGAGTGAAAAATTTCTATGCCTCATTTACTGCAACTGACGTAATTCAATTGGAAAAGGTTATAGTTATTTTTTCTCTAAGAATAGTTTCTCTTTCTATTGTGTGATGGAAATATATGTTATTCCTTGGGAAATTTCATTGGAAAACACATCCTTCAGATGAACTTTGTCACATTTGAGTTAATTTTTAGCATGATTAGTGATATTTTACCAACTCATAATATCCAATTTCTCCAAAAAATCATATTTTATTCCTTATTTCTAGTCACATCTTCATAATTTCACTACTACACACATCATTTTATATCTTCCATATTTTCACCTTATTTTATATTTCTTTTTTTATTTATATTTGTTTGTTTGGTCACATAAATTCTTATAGCATTCCCACTGGAATTTGATACTCTTACTTCCAGTTAAACTTTTGTTTAAAAAGTTTTAAAAATATTTAAATTTGAAACGTTATAAATGGTGACATGATAAAATTTGGATTCCATTTTTAGGGAAGTTGTATGCAACCAACATGGAAAAAAATACAAAAAATAATAATACTGCTTCATAAAAAATAAATAAATATGCTGAAGACTACTAGTTTACTAAACTATTCTATGATATTTTAAAATATTTTAACTTGAAATATTATGTACAAAATGAGAAGAAAAAATTATTAATTTCATCAATTAATTTATAAAATAAACACACATTTTTCCTCCCATAAAAATAAGAACAATGCTGAATGGAAAATCTAAATCAAAATCCAAATATAGAAATTCAAAGATCTGTATAAGAAAATGAAACTTTTGTTGGACCTAAACCTAGGAATGAGAATTATGAGGGACCTAAGCTTAGGGATTTACATCTTACCATTATATAAAATAATCCATTTTCATATGGTTATCCTATATGTTTAGAAATTATGAGATGAAGCAATACTACCTCTTCATATTACCCTCCTTTAGTGGAAATCAGAGATAGGATTATCTTGAGTTCATTAGTGAATTTTATAGCACAATTAAAAAATTATCTTTGCATGGACTTTGTGAGTGGGATCTTAGGTTGAGGGTATTTCCATTTTGTTTGAAAAGTAAAGTGAGGATCTGGTTCTAGAATTTAGATATAAATTTTTTTGATACTTGGGGCCAATTTTTCAACTCCTTTGTTACCCAGTTTTATACAAGGAACAATACCATCGAAGTGAGATATAAAATGAACACTTTCGTTCAAGTTGAGGATGATATTTTTTATGAGACTTGGGATAGGTGTAGGGGATTTCTTATATAATTTCCCAATCACTAACTTCCCCATATCTTGATGGATACATTTTATAATGGTATTACTCCTTATAATAAAAATAATTTAGATCAATCTTGTAGTGGTGATTTCTTAGACATGATAGTGGATGAAATCAAATAGGTCTTTAATAAAAATTCCACAAAATTACCAACATAAAATCAGAAGGAAGAGAGTAATATGTAGGGATGAAACTAAATCCAAAGCTTCTATAGTTAATGAAAATTCTCTTCGGGGGAAGTGTTATCTTTGTATCATGTATTGTCTTTATCAAAATTGTTGTCTCAACATTGATCTATCTATGAATATTGAAGAGAGTTCCAAATTTTCCGACTTTAAGGATTGAAACCAAACTATCAAGTACCCTTTTTATAATCAATTCAATACTAGATACAAAAATCACCCCAATATTTCCTGGAGATAATAAGATGTGTTGAAACAATCTATTCCTCCTATTTTCCACAACAACCTAGACCTTAATTTCAGAACCAATTTAATGTTGAATCCTCAAATACTAAAGTGTATGTTAGGGGACTTTATCAATAGTAAATAGGAATATTTTATTTTCAAAAGGCCGAGTTAGATTTCTAAAAGGCTTAAATCGATTCAGATAGAGTTGAAAAAAATTATAGAATTTATAATATTTGAGTTGCAAATGGTCCAACATGGTATGGAATTAGGTGGAAGAGACAAAGGTAAGTTTCCTAGTATAAAAATAATGAGTCACAAGGATAATGTTATGGTTGCAACAATAATATCAGGTATGAAAACTCAATAACAATTTAGAGAACAAACTAGGGAAGTTGAACCTGAAGTTTTTGACAAACCTAAAAATGAAAACTTGAAAAACACCCAATATGAAAATATGGAAAATAGTGTCTAGAATCAACAAAATGATAAATATTCAAGTGAAAAGTCTTATTAAAAATAGAAAATGAAGTGGGAACTTGTCAAGGAAGGAAATAAAAAAATCAAGGTTTAGGGATGAGGAGAATAATCAACCAGTCTTGAAGAATTATAACCCTCCCATATCTTTCCCACAAAGACTCAAAAATAAAAATGAACAATATTATCTAAAATTCCATAAAATTTTTAAATTATTTAATGTTAATATTAACCGTGTGTATACTTTCAAAAAAGTTCCATCTTAGTTGAAATTATTTAAAATATTTTTAGTTAACAAGAGGGATTGGGATGAGTGTTCAAAAATAAATCATAATAAGGAGTGTAGTGATATTGTTCAAACAAATTTTCCTCCCAAACTGAAATATCCTAATTCTTTTTTCATCTCATGTATAATTGGTGTAAGTGAGCATATTATGTGAATTTGTGACTTAGGTGCAAGAATTAACCTTATTCCCTACTCCTTACTCAAAAAGTTAGGACTTGGGGAAGTAAAACTAACATCTATTTCTTTGCAACTTGCTAACATGTAACTTTACTATCCTTATGGGAGGCTGGATGACCTATTAGTTGATGTTAGGAAACTAAATTTTGATATTTAATTCCTTATTCTTGAAATGTAATCTTATTACAAAATTATAATCATTTTAGGTCGATCATTGTTCGCCACTGTTGGGGATATCGTAGATATGTCAAAGGGTAAAGAAACCCTTCTAGATGGAGATAATCAAGGGGAGTTACATGTTTTCAAGTGTAATCTCTTGTTGTCAGTTTCATGTTTTTTATGTAGCTGAGGAAGTATTTATAGAAAATATTAGGAAGGATACTCACCATAATTTTAATGATTTTATTATCGAATCCATTAATGATCATTTTCAAGAAAATTTTATCGAATCAGAGTCTACACGTGAGATAAAAAGACTAGGAAAAATTGAGATTCAGATTCTGAAAGTTCATTTCTTAGGGCCATTAAGTATTATATCCACACACAAAATTTCTAGTTGAAAGGGTTTATCATACTGATGTTCAAAGTTCATAGCCCTCACTTGTTTCTAACTTGGAAATAGCTTCCTTTTACCACCATCTTGAGATGTGTGAGTTAATTTTTGTTTCTTATTTTTTTAAAAGTGAGTGTTTTAAGGATAATGAATTTTTTTTTGGTGAGTGTTGATCCTTTAGTAACTGAAAATGAGTCATCCCAGCCAATTGAAAGTGAGGAAAGTGAAAATATGGGTTGTTTTCTAGATATGGAAATAAATTCATTCCTACTGATATATGTTCTTTTAATGATGATTTTTTTGTTCTTGAGACTAGATAATTATTCATAAATCTTGAATAGGTTGCCCCTATAACAAAAATGGAAGCTAGATCTAGGAATATTATTGGATTTGGGAAATTCGTTGAAACCGTTGATCTATTTTTTAAACATAATTCAATCCAAAACTTAAATGATAAAATTTTTGTGTATAACTTTTAGAATTTCATAGACAATATTCAGGAATATCTTTATGGTTCACCTAATGAAGTAGTTTCTAGGGATATTCTGAGGTTAATAGTGAGTTAGTTTCAGCAACTATTGTACATATTTCTGAATTGTCTAATCCCTTATGTGTGGGGGAGTTTCTGGGAATTGAATTTGGGATTTCTACTAAAAATTATAGGTTTATTATTTAATTCTAAAATTCACTATTTTAAGGTCTTAACCCCGAAGCTACTACTGGTAAGAGACTTAATAATAGAACCTTAGAGTATTTTTGGAAGGGTGATATGGGGAGATAGAGTGTTTAAAGCATTATGAGAACAATAAAAAATTTCCACAATAATCAATTAATTAACAAAAAAATGAATCATAGCCTTTAAATGACCACTACTAGAAAAATTTAGGGGATAAAATTTTGATGCAGTCTTTAAATTTAAATTTAGTGACACATGGTAGGAAACCCATGATTTTCTTAGCAATATATTTTCCCATTTTTGAATAAAATTATCCTATTCAGTTGCATGCCACTGTCCCCTTTCACACCAAACTCCTACATGTTACTTGGAATCATTTTGATTAATTTTAAAGAATGTACTTTATTATATTCCTTTATTTTATTTTTGGTATTTTCCTGGAATAGTCCTGGTGTGCATCATTAATAAAGGAGCTTATTTTCAGAGAAAAATAGTATAACACTTCCCTAACTCTTCTCTCTAGTTTTATTTTGATTGAAATTTAAATTATGGAAATTAATGTATATTTTTCTCATTTTGTAGGATCTGAATTTTGGTTTAATAGAGGTAATTATTCAAGTATTTTAAATGGATGTGTATTTTAATGTGATTCAAGTTTCAAATATTTATTTCAAGGGAGTTAAAATTCAAATTCTTTATTTCTTTTTATCCAGATTAAACTTTAACTATTTCATGATGCTTGGGTGTAATAAATTATTATAAAGTTACTATTTAAGTGATTTTACATGATGAAATTTTCATGTATCACCTACTGGTAATTACTTATATTTTTAAATATTTGAATACTGAAATTGTACCTTTTATGATCATTTTTGACCTAGACAATTTTTTCTAGTGAGGTTGTCTACAGTGGAAGCATGTAAGGTTTTCTTTTGAATCTAGGAGTTTCTACAGTGAAAGTGAAATGAAAATAAGATATGGAATTTTTATTCCATATTTGGATAAATCCTATATGATATGGTGATTTTTTCAATGTTCTAAAGAGAGAAATAAAATAAGATAGTATATATCAGAATGAATAAGCACACAATTTTATAGAAATAGTAGAGGTAGACCAAAGTGAGAGAACAATGAGGATGAACCATTGGGAGATCATAATGGGAATGAAATCTACTTCGATAGAGAATATTTCTATTTCTATTTTCTATCTTTTTATTTTATTCATTCTCTTCAATGTATTTCTTGAAATATTTTGTTGTTTTTATCTAAATACGAGTAACAGAATATTTTTAGGGGAATTAGAATAGAATGGGTTGTAACATTTTTTTACAAGTTCATGATTAGTTTATTTCTTCAAGGTTTTATTTCTTCCTACATATATTTACTGTTAATTTATTCATTCTCCAGTGATGCATAGATATATGAATTTATAGTTTATTTTCTTATGTGGATGAAAAGTAGTTTCTTCCTTTCTTTAAATCGATAAATTAGAGAGTGTTTTTTCAAAAGTTCACAACATTTACTTTTTATCCAGTGTACTTCCTTGTTTCAATTATTATTGCACATATTTTCTTCCCTACTTCATGTAATAACATGTGAAGTGTATTATATTTTTATGCCTCCTTTTCTTCAACCAAAGTACTTAATTTGGAAAAGGTTATAGTTATTTACTCTCTTAGAAGAGTTTCTCTTTCTTCTTGAGTGCTAGAAAAACATGTTAGTCCTTAAAAAAGGTCAATGGACAAAAAAAAAATCACACAACCTTTGGAACCTATGAGTTTATTCTTATCATGAGAAGTGTTATTTTACCAACTCAAACTATCCAATTTTACTTGAATTCATCTTGTATTCCTTGTTTTCAGTCACAACATCATCATTTCACTACTACAAACATAATTTTCTCTCTTCCATATTTTCACTTTATTTTCTCTTGCTTGTTTTTTATTTTTTTTGTTTGTTCACCCAAATTCTGATATCATTACCAGTTTAATTTTTTACTCTTACTTACCACTTAAATAATTATTAATATGTTTTAAAAATAATAAAATTTGATACATTATCCATGATGATATGATCACCCACTGAACCCAGAAATCAATTGATCTCAAACATGTTTTAAGGATGTATCGAGGACATAACTTCCTCCAATTTCTCTAGTTCCATAGATATACCTATCTTAGACATAACATTCCCCAATAATATCACCTAATGAATCCAAAATTTACACTTTAACAGCTTTGTATATAGACGATGTTCTTAAATCACACTCAAGGTTATCTCAATATGTCTAGTATTCTATTTCAGGGTTAGTGAGTAGTTGAGGTTGTCATTAATGAACTTCATGATAGATGAGTCTAGATATGGGTGAAAGGTCTTATTCATGAGAGTTATGTATACTATTGGTGCATTAGTTAGTCCAAACAGCATCACCAAGCAATCATATTTCCCAAAATTCTCTAAAATACCATATTCATAATGTCCTCTCTAAATCACAATTAGTGATAACCTGGTCAAAGATTAATCTTGGAGAACCAACAGGATCTCTATAACTAATCAAAGAGATCATTAATCTTGGGAAAATGATATATATCCTTCACCATCACCTATTTTATCTTCTGGAAATCTACACAAACCCAAATTTTACTATAATCCTTCTTGATGAACAAGATCGTCACAACCAAGGTGATATAATATGCTTGATAAAGCCTTTATACTCTAATTCCTTAACCTTCAATTTGAGCTCCTTCAAACTGGGTAAAACTATATGATAATGGGGTATTGAAATGGGTTGTGCACCCGACACAGAATCTCTCTCAAAGTGTACTCCTATAGAAAGGGTAATTCATGTGATGTTATCCAAGAAGACATCCTGATTGAGATCCATAATGGGAGGAAAAGATTACGGGGTCAATACTAATCCTACTGAAATAGATAAGAATAAAATCTACAGAGTGATCATCCCAAGTCAAATCAAGTATGGGGAAACTCTTCCTACTTACAGATCCCATTCTTCAGTCATTACATACTTCTCTCCCTTTAGTGAAGTAAATGATAATCATCTCTGATATAAATCAATGTGATCTCAAAATAAGGCTATCCAGTCTATGATAAGAATCATATTGAATCTCACCACCTCCAAAATAATGAATTCCCATAGATATCTGCAACCAGGAATGACTATAGGAAAATCTGGGCATCACTGAATATGGTTCAATTTCTTTCCCAATAGTGTATCAAGGGAAAGTAACTCGGAAGATAGATTGGTTGGTAAGTCAAGTTCAACCAAAGTTTGTGTAACAATACATGTATGGGAAACTTGTGAAGAATGAAAGACACAAGATTAACCTATTGATCCTTCAATGTCTCTACTAGGTCAAAGAACCCTACAACGAAATCAACCTAGTTTTTAGCATCCTGAAGGACTCCAGTGCCCTGTAAGGATGGATAATTCAAGATTTGAAATTCTTGGTCATAATTGACCATAGTTCCAGACTCCCCTGCCTTGGATAGGCACTAAGCGAAGGAATTAAAGCTAAAAAAATACCTACTACCTATACTCTAGAGAATGTGTGGGAGTATTTTTAGCAACATAATCTAACACATCTAGTGGTAGATTGGGAACATTCTACCTTATGGAGCATTCCAACCTATATTTTCAAGTAGTCCCATACAATTGCATCAAGTCAGCATTATATAAAACATGAAAGAAACATTTAGAACATATAAATCCATTAGGACAGATCTAAATTCATATATGTGATCACATAAAGGTTCTCCTAGGAGTCTACCCATAACCCAATTTATATCCATCCCAACACTAACCAATGTCCCATCCATGCATGCTAGTCATATCCATATATATACAAACATAACAACATGCTCTAGTTTTACTAATTAATTCAAGAATAGATACATCATAACAACATATAAATAGATATATCACACAAAAAATAATATAAATATATCTCGAACATATAACACAATTTATGGAATTATGTTAAAGAACTAATATGAAACACAATAATAGGTATATATATGGAATGCAATATTATGTGCCTAGTCATGATGCTTGAATGCACCAAAATACTCATAAAATAGGAACAATAATCCCATTAATGGTAACTCGAAGGTCCATTGTACATGAGCTATCCAGGAACATAGAAACTACCATTTCAGAGTCCAACACACCTATCTCATTTCAAACATGTGCCAGGTTAGTCTAAAATAAAAGAAAACTGTGATATGATACCATTTTATAACACCGTAACCAGAACCACTGGGTCCGAGCTAGAGATCCACAAGACCTCATGTTCCCCTCCCCATACATAAAAGGTTGTTGATTAGTAGTGAGGGTAAAAATTTTATCAGATGGAAGAATATATCCTAAGTATCATATCTTTGTACCAATAATATAAATAAAATATTTTAAAAACTAAAAGTAAACAATACAGAAGAAAATAATATCTAATGACATACATGTCATACAATAAATAAATAAATAAACGGGCTCCTATTGTGAAAGACAAACCAGTGTAACTATGAAAGTAAGGAAATATAATAAAATGAAATAGAAATAGTTTAAAGTATGTCTTGACATCAACTCTAACTCCGAGCCTCCATCTCTTTAACTCCCCATTATAGAGAACTTTCCCTTCATTGGATCCCTAGTTATGAAATATACATGCACACCAAGATGTTCGTGTAGGGTGTGAGTAATAAACCTAGTAGGACACCACCAATGCATCCTTAACATAAGTTCACATAATATATAATAGTGTATGTCATAAAATAAGTAAATTCTCAAATAAACATACAACCACACAAGTGATGAGTCATCGCGTGCAAACCAAGACACTATGACCCCCAACCCCACCAGCTTCAGCTCAATCTTGGAAAGGATGCCAAAATATTCCAACCAAGAACCAAATTTAAGGAAAAAGTGCATGCCCCCTAGATGGTGGTAATTATCAGGAACACCCCACACCCAACATTGTCAATGGTAATTATATGGGCCTCTACATGCCCCACCCTGATGGTTGTCATTATCCTCGAATGATGGTATGTTCTACATGACATGATGTATATAAATGAATAGTCACATCACTCCTGCATGGAATTATCCCACTTCAGCCTATATCTGATAGATTCTAAACCCATTAATGGTCTACTCCCACGTTAATAACATTTCCATGATGTGACCCAAACCATCAAACAAGCTATAGTTCATAAACATATTCATGACATCATGCTCCCCTTCTATGGGGTCATTAATCCGAAAATTTAATAGTATAATCATATTTATACCTAAATAAAGGTTCCACATGATATGAAATACCACAATAAACACATATTATAACAAGTAACAACAATTCATGGAAAGAACATATCTCAAGAGGATACACTCAACCGTATGATCATAATCAAGAAAGCTCTCAAGGCCCCTCACATTCCCACATGCAAACACGTAATGAGAATGGTTTATCAAGAATAAAAACACACGTCATGAAAACATCATACATAAGTACAAAAATGGTATGTAAAATAAGACATCAAGGTTATTGGTGTTATCATCAAGGTTCATCAAGGAATAGTCACCCAAATCACATTTGTGTATTAGTCGGTTAAAACCTCTCATCAAGGATTCCTAGAACCAATTACAATTATTTTATTTTCAAAAGAAAAAGAAACACCACATGTGATAATAAATTTCTCCCTCTTAGATAATTTATGAATTATCAATTTATGCCATAACATGCGTTTACTATTTCTTCCTTAAAGAATAATTATAATTCCTCATGAGATAGTAAATCATCTCTCCTTAATAATCTGAGATAAGCATGATAATTTTTTATTATTCTTTGATAATTATAGGTTATTAACATTTTATGATTTGTCTCGTTTTTATAGAAATCTAAGTCAATATTATTTTTCAAATTTAAAAAGTATAGAATACAAAGAATTTATCCCTTAAATTTTTTTTCTTGAGAAAAAAGAAGATAAAGGGTTTTTATACACATGGAAGTGAGAAGAAAAACTTCAGATTATCTGAAGAAGACTTTTAGATCTCAGTTTAAGGGTTTCTGGACTATCTAAATTCAATAGGATACCCAATGTCGAAGTTAGTAATGGTTTGAGTATTTTAAGAAAATACTCAAGCGTTTTGGTTCAGAACCTTTGGAAACCCCATTATTAAATTACCATTCAATTCATTATTCACATGGATCTTGAAAGAAAAGTGTTTAAAATATTTAAGTCACATGTTTTAGAATATAATTATTCAAAATAAATTAATTTCCATGTTTTTTGTATTTTAACATTGTCAAAGCGCATTACAAAAACAATCTAGAAGAAAAAAAATACAAAAACTAGGAAAAAGAACCACCCTTATAAAAAAAGGCATTGTGTAATGGTAAACAAGTCTTACCCTTAAATAGATCACAACCTAAAGAACAACCTTACATAGAGGCATATTACCCATACACAATATTATAAAACTAGGAGTCACCTTTATATAGAGAGGATACTATACTTACATACCCTTTGTAAATTTAGGGCTACCCTTATGTAACCTTTGAAAATAAGATGTTACCCTTATATACCATCTAAGGTACCCTATAAAATCCTTTGAAAACATGGGAATACCCTTACACAAACCCTAAAAACTAAGGGTTATCTTTAGGAAACTTTTAGGAATTGAAGTTACACTTATGCAACAACACTTACCCTTATAAAACTAAGGGAAAAATCCTCTTACCTTTTTATGGCCTTTGTAAATTATGAGTTACCGTTAATCAAACCATAGATCCTATTTAAGGGTATGGATTACATTGAAAAACTATTAATTTCTCACTAAAAATTATTACAAAATAAAACAAAAAGGGTCTTTATTTATCATAAAAAAGAGTATAATACACGTATATTAATATATATATATATATATATATCTGTGTGTGTGTGTATAAATATATGCTTGTAAGAACATATGTATGTATATTTATATATTTTTATATTCACATATATATATTTATATAATTTATTTTCTTATTATTATCATTATCATAATCATTATTTTTTTTCAAAATTTTAAAAAAATCAGTGTGTATTATTAACCACAACTAATATAAGAAATTTTTAGTAGTTTAAAACCCCAGCTAAATTACTCAAAAAAATAAATTATAGGTGGTTATTATAGAGACCCAAATCTTTTACACATACTATTACATGATTTATAATATAAACATCTAATAAACACAACCCAAAGACCGTGTGACCTAGTGTCTTTGGAAGATAGGTTCATAATACATAAAAAAGAAACTAAAACACAAAATATTTATTTTATTCTTTATAATAGTCTATTAAATCCACTTGATCCCCTAAAAATAAAAAGGATAACCTAAAGAATACATAAAATAAATGGGTGATCTATAAAGTATAGTAAGGGAATAAACATGATATTGAATCATAACATGTGAGTCAAATGGCATAACATGATATCATAAATGACAATGATCATGAATAATCATATAATAGAATAACATAAAGAATATGGAGTCATAATATCATGGAAACATAGGAATGTGATATCAACATATAACATGCCATAAGCATAAGTCAAAGCTAACCACCAAGACAACATCACATGGTGGACATAGTCCTATTATGGATTAGGATCACTCCCTAATCCCATACTTAACATCTCATGAGAAAAAAACTTTACCCAATGCATTGAATCACTATTTGGGTTTATCCATCATAACATGTACATGGTTATGTGTGCCACAAAAGGAAATAAATCATAAGGAATGTTGGAACCATGGATTTTTTTTGAAATAATTATAGTATGGTTTGTGTTTGTTGTCAATCCTTATTCGAAGTTCAGAATGTTTTCCAGTAAAGTGATCATACAGTTTAAGCAGACAACAATATTGAAGGTGGCATCATTTCCCAGTGTTTTCCAAATTTTTGGGCCTAAAAATAAAAAAATGGAAAAATGTGTGTTTGTTAAAGTAACTTTCCCACAAAAGGGTAGGTGTATTGGAAAAATGCGCGCAAGGTATGTTTCGGGATCAGAACGATGAAAAATGGAAAAGACAGGAGGTGCGTTGAAAATACAAGGATATGCGCTAAAAATGGTTCCTGTGTGAAAAAGGATTACGTGAAGAATGAAAGTTTTTTGTGACATGGAGGGTTTTGTGCATGAGGTTCAGCGACGCCTATAAATAAGAGGTGACCCCCTCATTCGGATCAACTGAAGACTTAGAGAAGATCTGAGTTCTGATGCGCAAAAAAGTTGCGCATAAATGGAGTTGCACGAAAATGTATAAGCTGCACGAAAACGCATATGTTGTGCGTAAAAATTGATATTGCGTGTAAAAGTTGAAGGTGTGTGAAAAATAAGACGTTGCGCATAAAAATTTTAGGTGTGTGTAAAAGTTAATGTTGCATGTAAAATATGAATCTGCGCGTAAAAATTAAGGCTGCACATAAAAGTATAGGCTGCACGTAAATGTAAAGGTTGCGCATAAAGGGGGATGGTGCATGAAATACTTTCTACAAGAAAATCAAGTATTGCATGAAAAAGTGAGATCTTGTGCGCAAAGGGTAGGTGTTGCGTGAAATCATTATTGTAACTTGTTTTCACATTCCGAATATCCGGTTCAGTGGTTTAGTGCGTTCAAGTGAATCTTTTTAGGATTTTGATGCAAGAAGTGTCTCATTATGAACAGAGACAACGACTTCAATGCAAATCTATTGAGGATTCCTTCAAGTTGATAAATTGAGTTTGGATTCTCTCAAGGCAGTGAGCTAGGGGGAGTAGACGGAAGTGATATGAGGGGTGCAGTGAGTGTTCCTTGAACCTTTGTAAAGGCAGTATACTAGGTACAATGTGACTGTGAAAAAAAATTTATAATCCATAAACTAGTGAAGATTAGTGGATTTTGGTACGACTGACACACTATCAGCATATGCTCCTTGGATGTAGCCCTTTGTGGTGAACCAAGTAAAAGTGTTGTGTCAACTTCCTTCATTAATTTGTTTTACAGATTTAACAAGTTCCTACCAACTTGGGAACTAGGTCCACAACTTTAAAAAGAAAAAGTCGACACCCTGATTCACTCCTCCCCTCTCAGGGTGTCCCGGGGTCCTTCTTGTGGTATCAGAGAGAGGTTGACTGGTGTTTGATCTGTCATATAACATTATGGACAATTCAACCAATGTCAAGGGAGTCCCTCTCTTCGATGGAAGTAATTTCCAGATCTGAAAGAATAGAATGAGATCTCATCTAAGATATCTTGGAATGGAAGTAATTTTTTCTACTGTTTAAGGAATACAAGTCAATAATCCAACAGGCCTGGCTATGACTGACGCAGACAGGAAACTTCTTGATGCAAATGCTAAAATACAAAATGCATTCACCATAGCCCTTTCTGATCAGATCTATCTAAAGGTGATGAGTTGCAACTCAGAAAAATCCATGTGGGATAAACATGAAAATATTTATGAAGGAGATAGTAAAGTGAAGGAGCCAAAACTACTAGCCCTACACAATATGTTTGATGATTTGAAGATGCATCCGGATGAGAATGTAGACTCGTTCATCAATAAAATTACTGAAGTGGTTGGACCAACTTAGGGTCTAGGCTAAGAAATCAAAGACATTTATATATTAAATAAAATATTAAGAAGAATTCTACACCTGTACAATGAAAAGGTGTCATCCCTTGAGGAAAGAGATCATTCCAAACTTTCTATGGATGATCTACAGAGCAGTTTGATGGCATATGAAATGAGAGTCAAACCAGAAGATGCTACGACTCGAGTGAGTAAGGAAATGGAGTTCAAGGACATGGAGAAATGGAAAATTTCAAAAGATAGTAGTGGTGAAGATGATGAGGAAAAATAAATTCTTTCTCTCATTGAAAAGAAGTTCTAGAAGGGAAAAGGGAAATTCAAAAGGAAGTTACCTCTTGCTTGATTTCATTGGGGAAAAGTTGGGCACATTGCCTCTTAATTCTTAAGAAAGACCAATGATGAAGATAGTGAAGATGAAAATATTGAGAATCCTCATAAAAGGTTTTTCAAAAAGGGAGACTTAAAATATAAAAAGGAAGTGTCGAATAAGAGCTTTATTTGTGAAAAAGAAAATGATGATAATGAATTCTGTGAAGAAGAAGAACCAAAATTTAAAACTGGAAACCAAGATTCCATGATGGCCACTATTGATAAATTAGAACCTTCAAAAGATAATGGTTGAGACAATCAGTTGACAACTAATTCCAATTACGAGTTGAAACTTAAAAATTATTTTATTAAGATTAAGATCAAATGTAAGAGTTGCAATAAGTGGAAATCAATTGTAGACGAATCATCTGATTATGTTGATCAGCTCGAAGCTAAAATTGAATGACTGAAAGAATTTGTGAAAGTGCAGTAAAAAATTATTGAAAGAATTGATGATGTAGTGGATCTGAGGATAAGAATTGAAGAGCAAGAAAAGGTCATCAATGACCTCACCACTATACTAGAATAAAAGACCATGACTACTGAGATTCATGAATAGAAATTTGTTACTCTTAGAAGAAAACTTGAGAGTGAATCAATTTCAAAAGATTCAAGGAATAAAATATAGTTTGGAAGGTTCTCAGATGTTGAGCTGTTGGAGAGAGAAAAACGTGGTTCTAATAGAGTTGAAAAGATTTTGAATGATCAAAGACCTTCTTGCATGAGAAATAGCGGAATCGATTGTGAGGTAGATTCGTCAAATGTTGCAAATAAAGGTGACCAAAATAAAGGCAATCTAAAAGTGGGTGATGTGGAAAAGTCATCTGAAGTGTTGAAAAAGAAACCCCAAATTCAATATGAAATAAGAAAAGAAGATTATCCTCAAGCCTCATGAAAAAAGGATCCCTCAAACTATTATCCTAGAGAAGAAGGAATGAGGATAAACAGAAGTGAGGATGCATTTCCTCTCATGAAGTGTCAGTTTTGTGGATATTTAGGCCATACCATGTCTTATTGTGAAGAGGCAAGAAGATATTTGAATAAAGAATATATGGGAGTTCAACAGAGGAGAACAAATTCATATCCTAATTCTTTTAGTAGAAACAGTTTCTATGGATATTGTTTCTGTTATTCTAACTTTGGTTATAAGGCTGTTAATTGCAGGTAGAGGAGGGACATGGACACCTCATACCAGAGTTCGATACAAGTCAAATATCATCAATAAGACAATGTTGCTCTTACAAATAGGTTTTATCCTCTCTAGGAATATTTTGATTATGAAGAACCAATATACACGGAAGAAAGAATTGAAAGGCCATCAGTGTTATACACTCAATCAAAAGTCTCATGGAATGAAAAGAAAAAAATTCAGAAATACAACCTTAAAGAGGTGGCCCTTAAAGCTACAAAAAACAACAGTACCTGGATTATGGATAACATTTGTTTGTCTCATGTGATAGGTAATGCAGGTCTGTTAATGGATATCAAAGGGAGGGTTGATGGAACAATATGGTTTGGTAATAATGGAGCTCTGAAAATTAAAGGCAGTGGAAGTACTGAATTAGCTAATGGTGAGCTAAAGAAAGCTAAAGTCCTTTATTCAGATGGCCTACATCATAATCTCCTCAGCATGAGTTAACTCTATGACTCTAGAATTATAGTCACCTTTAATTAGAAAATTTGCACTATCAAGGGTAAGATAGGAAATTCACTTATGAAGGGATGCAGAACAGAAGGATACCTATATCAGGTTGATAGTAAAGAAAATGTTTGTTACATGACTATTGAAGAAGAAAACAATTTGTGGAATTGGAGACTAGGGCACATCAATCAACAATACATGGAGAAAATATCAAAATTGATGATTTTCATGGACATTCCCAACCTAAATCCTGAACGCGAAAAGTCTTCTGATGCTTGCATTCATGGGAATATGTTCTGCAGTTCATATATTCCAAAGAAGAAAAAGGCATCACATCTTCTTGATCTCATTCATATAGACATATGCGGACTAATAAATGTTGTCATAACTCATGGAGAAAGGTACTTAATCATTTTCATAGATGATTATAGTAGAATGGCATGTGTAATGGTTATACATAGGAAACGAAAAGTAATTGACTGCATGAAAACATATAGTCGAATTGCCAAGAATGATTCTGAACAAACAATCAAAGTGTTGCGATTAGACAATGGAGGGGAATACACGTCCATTGAATTTAAAAACTATATGGAGAAGCATGGGATACAAATTGAGGTAGATGCTATGAGAACTCCACAATAAAATGGATTTATTGAGCGCAGAAATCGATAGGTGAACAATATGTAAAGAACTATGTTGATTGAAAGCCGTATTCCACAACATTACCAGAAAGAGGCCATTCAAGCTGCAGTGTATATTCAAAATCAAACAGGACTTTATAGGGGAGAGAATAAGACACCTTATGAATTATGGCATGGAAGGAAGACCTCTTTGAAATACTATTGTGTTTTTGGAAGTAAGTTCTTCATCAGAAAAAAAGATGGAAATCAAGGGAAATATAGAGACAATGGAGATGAAGGAATTTTACTTGGATACTCATTGAATAGAAAATCCTACAATTGTTTCAACAAGTGATTATGAAGGATTTTGAAAAGTAGTGATGTTAATATCATTGAAGAGAAAACCACAAATGCTTCAAGAATTTCATATTCAGATATGATAGAAAGTGAGGAAGAAAGTGAACATGGAGTAAATACAAATATAGAAATAGAGGAAGGTGTAAAAAACACTCAGGAGTCACATCATGATGTTGAACAAGAAGAAGAATCTGAAGATGAAACCTTGGATGGAGAGAATGCGACTGAACCACATAGGAGAAATCAAAGAGATGAGATTGATCCATCTAACATAATTGGGGACAAAAGTGCACCCACACAAACAAGGAGGATGAGGAATAACACACAATCCAAATTTTTGTATGTTTTAGAGCCATCCTCATTTGAAGAAGATGCAAAGGATGAATCTTGGGTTAAAGCCATGAATGGAGAGTTAGATCAGATTGAAAATAATCAGACATGGGATCTTGTTAAGAGACCCGAAAGTAACAATGTGATTGGAACAAAATGGATATTTAAGAACAATTTTTATGAACATGGAAGTGTTATTAGAAAAAAGGAACAACTGGTATGTAAAGGATATTTTCAGATCGAAGGTGTTGATGTTGAAGAAACCATTGCTCTAGTGGCTAGACTGGAGTCAATCAGGATTTTCCTTGCCATAGAACTCCAAATAGGATATAACTACATCAAATAGATGTCAAGAAAACATTCATGAATGGTGTAATTGAAGAAGAAGACTAAATTGAACAACCAGTGGGTTTTCTTCTTGGTACTGATGAAACAAGGGTTTGAAAACTAAAGAAAGAACTATATGGATTGAAACAGGCACCACGGGCATGGTACTCCCGGATGGATTCTTACCCCAAGAAGCTAGAATTCAAAAGAGGAGGAGTAAATCACAACATCTATGTGAAGAATTCTCAAAAAGATTAGTTTATGGTTCTTGTTTACATTGTTGACATTACATTTGGTGGTAACAGGCAGAAATCAGTAGATGAATTCGCCAATAACATGAAATCAGAATTTGAAATGTCTATTATTGGAGAGCTCACATATTTCTTGGGGCTACAGGTGATTCAAAAGAAGGATTACATGTTCATTTCTCAAAAAAAATATACAAAATAACAGATGAAAAATTTAATATTCATGACTCGAAACCAATTTCAACTCCAATTTTAGTTGGAAACAAACTTGGAAATCATGAGGATGTGACCTCTGTAGATCCCATAATGTACAAAAGAATCATTGGGATCTTATTTTACCTGACAACAACACGACCATGCATTGTCTTTGCAACATTCTTAGCAGCCTGCTTTCAGAGTAATATGAAGGAAAAATATATGGTATCAGTAAAAAAGAATCATGAGGTATATTCAAGGTACTCACAATTGTGGCTTATACTTTGCTACAGGAAGGGACAGTGAATTATCAGCATTTTCTAATGCTGACTAGGCTGGTGATGTAGTTGATAGAAAGTCCACCAGTGGTGGAGAATTTGATTATCCACTAAATGAGGCTAATATTAGTTGTTAATATACTTAATATTCATGCTATTTATTATTCATAAACACCATTTTAGTGAATTTTACACTTTGAACATCATTTCACGTTATGATTGTAATACCTTCTTAAAATGCACTATTATGTGGTACATTTTTTAACATCATTTAAAGTACCCAATGATTCATCTGATTTTAAGGAATATAATTATACATATTTTAATTTGATATTTTTGGAAATTGATCTACACTTAAATATTAACATGTTTTATTCAAGGATCAATGGAGAATTCATGGAAGAAGATGAGGATATTTTGTGATGAATGGAAACAATTCTGGAGAAGTCATATTGGACACCATCCCACTGATGAGATTGTGGGGCCCAACATAAAGAATTAATTAATCCCAAATTTCGTGGGATTCTAGAAGACATGTATAGGAACAAATCACTCTTCAGGATACAATGCTAATTCGGCCTCCATGGTATCCCTTTAGGAGTCCCAATTTAGAGATAAAATTCTGGGTCAGATTCTGCGGTGCAGAAAAACATCCCACTAATATGATCATATCTCGGAACACACAACTCCAAATGGGCCCACATTTTAGAGGAGGCTATAAGATATCGGGAGTTCCATTTTATTCTTCTATGTCCTACTCTAATTCGGCCATCTAGAAGGTCATCGAAGCACTTCTGTTCGGTGAAGGAAAGATGGATGCCTCCTCGGATCAAGGGTGGAAAAATCAACTCTTCCTTACCTTCCACCACCTATGGCCTACCAAAATTAATTGAGGAGACTTGGACTATTGGAGGATCTACCCAAAGGCTCAAAAATTCCTATTTAAGGATGTTTTGGTGAAGGAGTTGATGGTCATTGGTGCTTTGATCAATTTTAATGTTATGCTGCAATTTTGTTGTCTCAAATTTGTCTTTCACATGTAAGTTGTTCAATTCACTTTAGTTTCTTAATAAAAGTTCTTCTTATACTCTTATTATGTTGTTATTAATATCACTTTGATACCGTTGGATCAAGGTGTTAATTTTTTCACACCAAACCTTGTGAAATTATTCACACAACGGTGGAGTGATCATTTTATTTTTGTTGTTTTCTTTACTTCTCCATTTCCTCCCTCATGAGTCTACTTTCCGCTTCCATTGAAACCATGGGATCAATGAAGGGATAAACCAATTATGGGTTGATCCAAGGGAGTATCAAGGGGGTGGATTACATGTTATTTATCTCCCATTACTAAATAATCACTTCTTTAATAGAGATTTGTATTTGATGATTTTTAAATTTCATCATCCTTGTTGAATTTAAGGCCACACACTTTAAGTGCTAATACGAACCTTTATCATGAAGTGAACATTTATCCTTCAAGTGTATAAATTATTAGTATTAACGGGTGTAGGCATTAAACCAGTAAGTGATGATGTTTTTTTATCTCTTTAAATGAACCCATCTCAAATATAAGAAATTGAAAACATTGAAAAGGAAATACGTCCAATCCACCCCGAGCAATAACCTAGGATCAACTCATTATTTTAAATTGAATTCACTTAAGTATCTTAGAGTTCCTTTAAAACCATCTAAAATCAACCCAAGTTGGACAATTCATATCCAAAAACAGTCCATATAATGTACGTGTCTATAGGTTACTTCTTAGGTCTCTGAGGATTCGAAAACCCAAGCAAAACTACAAGGACCATCCCACCTTCTTCTCTTGGGTAAATTTGAGTGACAATAAAATTTTGGCACCATTTTTGGGGACCCAAGTAAGTAATCTAAACACCCATTCTATTCTCCCCCATTTCTTCTTTTCTCATCCAAATTCTCTTATCTTGTCCCTTTCTCGTTTTTTTTCTTTTGGCGCATGTCCGCCTACACCCGCGATCAATCAAACCGTCTAGTTAGGGTGGATAGTCCTAGGGTTTGGGAGTCAAGTACACCAAGGGAACACTTTCCATTAGATCCTAATCTTCATAACACCCTGAGTCAAAAATTGAGCTCATTTCAATGGAATTTCTTCAAAGAAACCAACTCATAAACCCTGGTGGGAACCAAAATGGAAACCCAAATGAGGTAGCCCCAAACATGGGGAATGCAATTGATCAACCCATGAATGACTACCTCACACCATCCTGGACCAATGCCCCCTCATTTATTAGACACAATTCCCTAGGAGATGCCAAATACATCTTTAAACCCCATGTTCTAAACCACCTTCCCACATTCCATGGAATGGAGTCCGAGATGCTCTACCTTCACATTAAGGAGTTCAATGACATTGTAGAAACCATGTGTCCCCCACATCAACTAGAATCAGCTAAGATGAGGCTATTTCATTTTTCTTTAAAGGATCGAGATAAAAATTGGCTAAAAAATTTGATAACATCATCCATAAACTCTTGGTACCAACTACAAAGAGAATTATACAAAAAATACTTTTCCCACCACAAAACAATTTCACTTAAAAAGTGTATCCAAAACTTTTTTGAAAAAGAGGGAGAGTCATTCTATGAAACATGGGAGAGGTTCAAAGACACTCTAAACATGGTTCCACACCATGGGTTTTATATAACTGAACAAGTGAGAATTTTCTATAAAGGGTTGGCTCTGGGGAACAAACAATTCATTGACATGATGTGTAATGGAACCTTTAAAAACAAATCCCCAAATGATGCTTACGAGTATCTAGAAAGCCTTTCTAAACAAAACCAAACCTGGGGAACTTCACCTTATTCTAAAAAGACACAAATAACTACTGGAATTCATACACTCAGAGAAGAATAAATCCTTAGAGCTAAACTCGCAGCACTCTCTAAAAAGGTTGAAGAGATAGACCTTAGGAAAGTCCATGAAATCCAAACTGTTGACCCTATTTGTACAATTTGTGACAAACATGACCATAAGAGAGACAATTGACCAACAATTCCATCCCTCAAGGATGTTCTTTTAGGAGGAACCCCGGTGGAAGTAAATGCCTTGAACTTTCAAAAGCCTCAATACCAAAACAACTTCAACCCAAGGTATAATGACCACATAGGCTTCCGCTGGAAAGATAACCAACATCCTAGCCAACCACAGGGACAAAATCCTTACCCCCATTAGAACTAACAAACCCATAACCAGTTCCAAACCCAAACTATCCAATACCAACAACCACCAGTACATTTTCAACAAACCATCCCACCTCCAAAATATTCCCCCCCGAGATAAACCAATCTTCTCAAGCACCAACCCAAACTGTTCCACAAAGACTACTAGAACAACTATTCAAAAAAATGGAAAGGATAAACTCGGAAGTCTCTTCCCATAAACAAGAACTTCAAACCATCAAAACCGGAAAGGCACCCATTCCTACTCAGGCAGTGCCATCCTCAACTTCAAGGGGAGAGTCAAGTTGTACTCAAAAAACTCATGAAAAACTAAAGGCTGTGACTATTTTAAGAAGTGGGAAATCAATTGAGAAACCTGAACAACTAATTTAGAACCCACCTGAAGATTCAAACCTGGATGAAAATTCAAATGAACCACAAGATAAAACTAAGGAAACTGATAACAATGTGAAAGAAACAACTCTTCAACAAAAAACCCCACAACCTGCACCATTTCTTCAACACATGAGGGGGAAACCCAAGCCTGAACTGAGTGAAACATTGAGGGAAATCTTCTCATAAGTCAAGTTGAACATTCACCTTCTAGATGCAATCCAAACCATACCTTCCTACTCAAAGTACCTTAAATACTTGTTCACTTTTAAAAGAAAATTTTCACATAAAAACCAAGTCCTTTTGGATGCTAATTTGAGTACCACCATTCAGGGGATCATTCCTCCTAAGTTGAAAGACCCGGGTTGCCCTTACATCAATGTTGAACTAGGAGAGAGCAATGTTGTCACGGCCTTGTGTGACCTAGGTGCTAGTGTCAATCTCATCCCTTATACTGTGTACTTCTAGTTAGGACTAGAAGAACTCCAACCCACATCTGTCACACATCAACTTGCTAATTGTAGCATTAAGGTTCCAAAGGTTATTTTAAAGGATGTTCCGGTAAAGGTTGAAAACTTCATCTACCCTGCTGACTTCATTTCCCTTGACAACCATCCAAACTTAGGAAATAAAGAACAAACCCCAATCATCCTTGGTCGTCCATTCCTTACAACAATACACTCTGTTATCCGTGTCTGAAATAGGAACATGACCATCAACTTTGGGAACATGAGTCTAGACTTGAACATCTATAATGCAAGTTCAAAAATAGGGGATGACGTGGAAATTCATGAAGTAAACATGATAAGAAACATTGATAATGAATCCATGGAACATCAAGGAATATTTGATGAATGTTTAAGTTAAGATAATATTGATTTCCTTTGTTCATATAAAGGATTTTTATCTCCTTGGCTTGAATCATTTTAAAATTGCTCTTATGATGAAGTCTTAGGTCCAAAAATTAGTGAAACCTTTCAAGAAACCACTTTCATGGAGACCACTCCAACTTCCTTCCCTAAATCTGATCAAGCCAATATTGTAGCTGAAACTTCTCCATGTGGGGAATCAATCCTATATGAAACTCTAAAAAAAATTGAACTTGATCCAATGTCCCAATCTTTTGCTGAAATTCTGAACCAACCTAATCTTGAATTGAAGGAACTTCCCACTGCACTCAATTATGCTTTCCTAGGGGACAATCAAACACATCCTATTGTCATTTCTTCTTCTCTTGAAGCCAATCATGAGAGGATGCTTTTAGATGTCCTTAGGAAACATAATAAAGATATTGGTTGGACCTTGTCTGATATTCCTGGATTAGCCCACTTATCGGGACTCATAGGATAGTTCTAGAATATGATTCAAAGCCAAGTCGTCAACCTCAATGATGACTCAATCCTAATCTCATGAAGGTAGTAAGGAAGGAACTTCTAAAATTGTTAAAATCTGGTATAATCTATCCCATAGCTGAGAGTGAGTGGGTGATCCCAATTCAAGTGGTTCCAAAAAAGGCTGGAATCACAGTGATAACCAATGAGGATGGAGAGATTCTTACAACAAGGGAGAGTAGTGGATGGAGGGTTTGAATTGACTATAGGAAGCTAAGATCATTCACCAATAAGGAACATTTCCCCTTACCATTCATTGACCAAGTCCTTGAGAGAGTGGCAGGTCATGCGTTCTACTGTTTCTTAGATGGGTACCCAGGGTATAATCAAATTGAGGTCTCCCTAGAGGATCAAGGGAAGACTATATTCACATGTCCATTCGGAACCTTTGCTTTCAAACGCATGCCCTTCGGGTTATGCAATGCCCCATGGAACCTTCCAACGGTGCATGATGGGAATCTCCTAAGACATGCTAGGGGATTTTCTAGAGGTCTTCATGGATGACTTCTCTGTGTTTGGGGATACATTTGAGGGATGTCTGAGGAATGTAGAGAGAGTCTTGTCAAGATGTGAAGAAAATAATCTAGTCCTAAACTGGAAAAAATGCCATTTTATGGTTAAAGAGGGACTAGTTTTAGGCCATATGGTCTCAGGTAGGGGGATTGAAGTTGATAAAGCCAAGGTTGACATCATTCTTCACCTTCCATCACAAAAAACTATCAAGGAAGTGAGGTCTTTCTTAGGACATGTTGGTTTCTATAGAAGATTCATCAAGGACTTTAGTTCAATCTCTCGTCCCCTTTGTGATCTCCTAGTAAAGGATGCTCCATTTTCTTCTACAAAAAGATGTGAGGGTTCATTATAAACCCTCAAATCCTCTCTCACCTCTCCCTCCATCATGAAATCTCAAAATTAGAACCTTAATTTCGAACTTATGTGTGATACCAGTGACTTTACTGTAGGAGCTGTGTTAGGACAACGTTGTGATAAAACTCCTTATGTCATTGATTATGCAAGAAAATCCTTAAATGATTCCCAAATCAACTACACCACCACTGAAAAGGAGTTACTTTCTACCGTGTTTTCTTTAGAGAAGTTTAGGTCCTACCTCTTAGGATCCCCCATCACTGTGTTCACTGACCATTCCACACTAAAATACCTCTTCAAAAAACAAGATGCTAAGGCTAGAATAATTAGGTGGGTCCTTCTCTTACAATAAGTTGACCTCACAATCAAGGATAAAAAGTGAATTGGAAATGTTGTAGCTGATCACCTCTTTAGGATGTAATTGAAAGACAACTCAAATCACTTTTCTGTGTCTGATTCATTTCTCGATGAACACCTATACTCTAGGAGTGACTGCCCTTGGTATGCCGACATAGCCAATTTCTTAGTTACATGATTCATTCCAAAATTCTTAGGGAATCAAGATCGAAGGAAATTACTTTCTGATGTTAGACACTATGTGTTTGATGATCCATACCTTTATAAGTTCTGATCTGACCAAGTGATTAGGAGGTGTGTCCTAGAATCTGAACAAGAGTCCATCCTTAAATTTTGTCATAGTGAGGCATGTGGAGGTCACTTTTCCTCTAAGAAAACTTCTTTTAAGATTCTTCAGTGTGGTATCTTCTGCCCCACCCTCTCATGGGACTCCTACACATTTTGTCGAAGCTATCCTAGGTGTCAACAAGTAGGGTCCATCACAAAAAGGAATCAAATGCCACTCACTCCCATCTTAGTGGTTGAAATCTTTGACAGTTGGGGAGTTGATTTCATGGGTCCCTTCCCAAACTCTAGGGGATAACTTTACATTCTCTTAGTTATCGATTATGTCTCCAAATGGGTTGAGGACATTCCTACAAAATCCAATGATCATCAAACTATGATTATATTTCTCAAGGAAAACATCTTCTCTAGATTTGGAATTACTAGGGCTATCATTAGTGATCGTAGAACTCATTTTTGCAATCTTCCATTCTCATCATTCATGGAAAAATATGGAATTTATCACAAAGTGTCCAATTCTTACCACCCACAGACCAATGGTCAAGATGAGTTAGCCAATCGTGAAATCAAACAAATTCTTGAGAAAATTGTCAATCCCTCTAGGAATGATTGGTCCGAGAAACTCTTGGATGCTCTTTGGCCATATCTTACAGAATACAAAACCATCCTAGGAATGTCACCATATAGGTTTGTTTATGGAAAACCATGCCATTTACCTATTGAAATTGAGCATAAGGCCTTTTGGGAAATTAAGAAAATGGATCATGTCCTCTCATTGGCCGGAACAAAAAGGAAATTAGATCTTAATGAACTTGAGGAACATAGGATGGAGGCTTATGAAAATTCAAGGATAAATAAAGCTAGAGTTCAAGCCTACCAATCCTGGAATATCAAAGTCAAACATTTTGAACAGGGAAAATTTTTGCTCTTATATAGTTCAAAACTCTATTTACACCTGGGAAAATTAAGGTCTAGATGGTCAGGTCCTTTCATAGTGCATCTTGTGTACCCCCATGAGACAGTAGAGATTCAAGATCCCACTAGTGGTCACATTTTCAAGGTCAATGTTCATGGGTTAAAACCATTCATTTAATCATTCAATAAACAGGAAATAGAGGTTGAGTTAACTGAGCCAACCTATGAACCGAAATTTTTTTTGATAGATTTAGGGTCCATGTCGGGCTAACGACGTTAAACAAAAGCGCTACACGGGAGGAAACCTGTGTTTTTCATGTTTCTAATATTTACGAATCATATTTATTTTTCAAATAAGATTAATTAATAATTTTGATATTTAAAAAAATAATAAAATAATAAAATAATAATAATAATAATAATAAATAGACTTTTGACCTATTCTTTTGTTATGAGTATGGATGGGTACGAAAGGGTAGCACCATATTCATCTGTGTCACATGGTGTGATCCTTGAGTAATACCTTACCCAAAAATTTAAAATGAAGACAATGTATAATCACTTTATTTTATTTAATATATATACTTATATTTTACTTATATATATATATACTGTTTTGTTTTGTTTGTTTTTTTCCTTTTTCCACTAGGGAACTCTTCAAGCGACATGGATGTCAAAGGACTAATTTGGAGCAGAAAGAACTTCAAACTTCAACCACCAGGTGACTTCATTCCATGATCCTAATATTTCAATTTCCTTATTGAACTACCCTTTTATTCCTCTACCCCATTCTAAATTTTCTTTTTATGAAACTAGTGATAGTTTCATTTTAAGTTTGGGAGGAAGATAAAATGAAAAATGCGTTTGTGTAAAAAAATGATTGATTTGAAAAAAAAATGTGTAAATGGAAGAAAAATTTCATTTAACATTGAACATGGTAATACACATTGCACACTTTGAAACTGAAGATCAAATAATTTAGCATGATCTGATTTTGATTTTAATCCATGTATAATTTCATGAGCATATATTTTGGAAAGTGTGGCTGTTCAATGTGATATTTCATTGTTTATATTTTCATATAAATAAAAAAAAGATCACAATGCACGTCCTTTGGATAGTGGGGTATTAGTTTAAGTTCATGGGGTCCCCTAAATAAATAGCATAGGTTTGGTGATCATTTTAATTTAATATGAGTATTCAAAAAACAATTTAGAAAACAATTGTGCGTAGATCAATGAAATGACCTAATGCGTGGCTTTTGACACTTGAGGATCGTGACTCCATAGTTTTCTGGCCCAGAGTTAGTAATTTTATCTCTATTTTTGGTAATTTGAATTTGTTTTGGACTGATTTAACACAAGATGATGCCCGAGTATGTGGGATTCACTTGGTGCCCTATGTTCTTTGAGCCTGGGAGTCATCAGTAAAGTCTCGCTACAGGGGTTGACTCTTTTGAGTGGAACTTCAATTACCATGGAAAAATTTCAAAAAAAAAAACAAATAAAAAACACATAAAAAAATAATACAATAAAAAAAATTATGAATACTCATCTTAATATTGAAATGTGATTCCACCTAGTGCTTCCATCATTCCCCCTTGAATAAAAATGAACCCCCATATCTATTGTGATGCACAACACATCCTCATACTTAATTGATATTGGATGAAATATGGAAATGAATTTGAACAAAGGATTGAGCTTGGTATTGGGATCTTCTTGTGAAACTATCTTGTATTAAAATATTTTTATGGGTTTCATGATTGTTTGATATAAGGTTTTCTGGTGATCATTGTGTATTAAAATGTTTTTGGAAAAGGGAATTCAAATTTCATATTGTTGAGATATATTTTGCTCAGGACTAGCAAAACTCAAGTTGGGGGTGTGATTAGCCACTAAATGAGGATAATATTAATTTTTAATACACATAATATTCATGTTATTTATTATTCATAAAATCCATTTTAGTGCATTTTACACTTTGAACATCATTTCACATTATGATTGTAATACCTTCTTAAAATGCACTATTATGTGGTACATTTTTTAACATCATTTAAAGTACCCAATGATTCATCTGATTTTAAGGAATATAATTATAAATATTTTAATTTTATATTTTTTTTAAATTTATCAAAACTTAAATATAAACATTTTTTATTCAGGGATCAATGGAGAATTCATGGAAGAAGATGGGGATATTTTGTGATGAAAGGAAACAATTCTGGAGAAGTCATATTGGACACCAGCCCACTAATAAGACTGTGGGGCCCAACATACAGGTCCAATTAATCTAAAATTTAGTGGTCTGCTATAATAAATTTATAGGAACAAATAACGCTACATGATCTATAGCTAATTCGGTCTCTATCGTGTCCATTTAGGTGGCCCAAGTTAGAGATAAAATTCTGGGTCAGATTCTGCGGCCCAGAAAAACAGCCCACTAATATGATCATATCTCGAAATGCACAACTCCAAATTGGCCCAAATTTTACAAGAGTCTCGAAGACATCTGGAGCTCTATTTTATTCCGCTATGAACCACTCTTATTCGGCCATCTAGAAGGTCTTCCAAGCCCATCTGTTAGGTAAAGGAAAGCTGGCTGCCACCTCGGGTCAAGGGTGGAAAAATCAACTCTTCCTTACTTTCCACCCACCTATGGCCTACCAAAATTAATTGAGAAGACTTGGAATATTGGAGGCTCGCCCCAAGGGCTAAAAAATACCTATTTAAGGCATTGGTGGTGAAGGAGTTGATGATATTTGGTGCTTTGATCAATTGTAATGTTATGCTACAATTTTGTTGTCTCAAATTTGTCTTTCACATGTAAGTTCAATTCACTTTAGTTTCTTAATAAAAGTTTTTATTCTACTCTTATTCTATTGTTATTCATATCACTTTGATATCCTTAGATCAAGGTGTGAATTTATTCACACCAAACCTTGTGAAATTATTCACATAATGGCGGAGTAATCATTTTATTTTTGTTATTTTCTTTACTTCTTCACTTCCTCCCTCATGAGTCTACTTTCCGCTTCCTTTGAAACCATGGGATCAATGAAGGGCTAACCCACTTATGGGTTGATCCATGGTAGTAGAAAGGGGCTGGATTGGATGTTATTTATCACCCCATTAATGAATAATCACTTCTTTAATTGAGATTTTTATTTGATGATTTTTAAACTCCATCATCCTTGTTGAATTTAAGGCCACACACTTCAAGTGATAATACGAACATTTACCTTGAAGTGCTCAAAACAATGATCCTTCAAGTGTATAGGTGATTAGTATTAAATGGTGTAGGCATTAAACCAGTAAGTTATGATGTTATTTTATCTCCTTAAATGAACCCATCTCAGATATAATAAATTGAAAACATTGAAAATGAAATACATCCAATCCACCCCGAGCAATAACCTAGGATCAACTCATTCTTTTAAATTGAATTCACTTAAGTCTCTTAGAGTTCCTTTAAACCCATCTAAAATTAACCCAGGTTGGCCAATTCATATCAAAAAATAGTCCATAGAATGTACATGTCTATAGGTTACTTCTTAGGTCTCTGAGGATTCGACAACCCAAGCTAAACTACAAGGTCCATCCTACCTTCTTCACTTGGGTAAATTTGAGCGACAATCAGAATTCTATATTGGGAAGAAATGTGTTGTCTGGTTGATCAAGAAACAAGAAAGTACTTCACTTTGTACTGCACAAGCTGAGTATATATCTGCTACAAAGGAATGCACTCAACTACTATGGATGAAGAAACAACTGATAGATATTGGTGATGAGGTAAAACAACCAATGGTGATTTACTGTGATAACAAGAGAGAAATTGATCTTATGAAGAATCCTATTCAACATTCTCGTAAAAAACATATTGATGAGAAAGGGGCTGATATCCTGACCAAGCCAATATCAGCGGCCATGTTTGAAAAACATAGGTTAAACGCCAGTGTTCAGCCACCTCCCAGTGCATAAGGAGGTTATGAAACCCCCCCGCATTCGGCACAGCTGAAGACTTAGAGAAGATATAAGTTCTGATGTGCGAAAAAGGTGTGCATAAAAGGAGTTGCATGGAAAAGTATAAGCTGTGATAAAATACAGAAGTTTCACGTAAAAATTGATGTTGCACGTAAACGTTTAAGGTGAGTGAAAAATTAGACATTGCGCATAAATTACAGGTGCGCGTAAAAGTTGATGTTGCGTGAAAAAGTCGAAGTGGAACATAAAAATTGAGGTTGTGCATAAAAGTGGAGGCTTCATGTAAAAGTGAAGGTTATGAGTAAAGGGGGTTGGTGTGTGAAATAATTTCCACTTTAAAATCATGTATTACATGAAAGAGTGAGATCTTTCATGCAAAAGTTTGGTGTTGCACGAAATCATTAGTGCAACTTGTTTGCATCTTCTGAATATCCAATTCAGTGGTTCAGTGCTTTCAAGTGCACCTTTTTAGGGATTTGATGCTAGTAGTGTCTCATGATGAACAGATACAAAGACTTCAATTCAAATCTATTAAAGAGTCCTTCAAGTCAATAAACTGAGTTTTACTTCTCTCAAGGCATTGAGCTAGGGGGAGTAGATGGAAGTGACCTGAGGGATGCGGTGAGTGTTCCCTGAACCTTTGTAAAGGAAGTATGCTAGGCACAGTGTGACTGTGACCGAAACTTTTAATCCATAAACTAGTGAAGATTAATGGATTTTTGTACGACCGACACACTGTCGGCGTGTGGTCATTGAACGTAGTCCTTTGTGGTGAACCAAGTAAAAGTGTTGTGTCAACTTCAATCTTTAATTTTTTTGAAAGATTTTACAAGTTCCTACCAATGTGGGAACAAGATCCAAAAATTTTAAAAGAAAAATTTGACACCTTGATTCACCCATCCCCTATCTGGGTGTTCCGAGGTCCTTTAAGGAATCACATAAGAATTACCTTTGGAAAGAAATAGGTTTCATAATCTTGCCTCATATCACAATCAAAGGAGATATAATAAAGATTCCAAAGAGAAGAAGGAATTAAATATTTTTGTACATTAATATCTGAGTAGATAATCATAGGGAATAAATGATTTGAATGATAATTATATAAAATGATTAAGGGATAGAAAAGTTCACCTTAGCCAGGTTTGATTTTAAAGAAGTCATTTACGAAATTAACATAAATCATGTATTACACCATAAAAGGAATGGAGAATAAGATAGGAATATATGTAAAATACATACATACATATATATATATATATATATATATATATATTTTAGAAGCATTCCATAAAATTAAAGATAGAGATAAAGTGGGTTAGAGAGAGAAATTTCATAACCCAAATAAAAAAGTTGGTTTAGAGAGATCCCTTACCTTATAATATAGTTATTATGATATTATTTAACCATAATTATATTTTTATGACCATCCTTGAAAGTGGTGGAGAAAAATGATGTACATTGTTCATACTGGCGGTGAACCAAACATATTGTAGAAAACATTTTCATTTTAGAATATAAATAAGGGAGGGTAGAATATTAATATTACACTATAATAATAATATATCTATATAATTAGGATATTGATGTTACTATTTCTAGGTATATGGAGATCATATAGTGGCAGTAGAAGAAGAATAAAATTAAAAGAGATCGATTTTAGTGTTCACCTCTCCCTTTGGTTGTATCCTTTTAAGATACCACTTAGTATTTGGATGGGATTAGTAGCATTGGAACTTGGAGGAGAGGATTGGGAAAAATTTTGGAAATATCCAAGTTTTAGAAGTGGTGAGGATAAGGGGTTGTTAGGGGTGATATTTATAATTGACGGAGATGGGTGTTTTTGAATATTATATTCATTAGTTTATTATTTTGGCTCAATCATACCAATAGTGTCGATTCTTATGAATATATATAATAAATGGTGAATGTGAGTTTAAACTAATGGGTTCTTAAATCATCCATGACTCAAAAATACATGTATTTAACTTATAATGTTAAATATCTTATTTTTCCATATTCCACTATTCAAAAAAAATCAACTATTTTAGAAAAATACCAAAAATTCACCATAACCATTTTTTGATGTGCATATTACAAAAAGGAAATCCATTTTATGAAATTTTTTCTAAATACAAGAAATTTAATTTTTAAATAAAATCCATTAATTAAATATGAGATCTTGTCCAAGAGGAAAAGATACTTTTATTAGATGAAAACAATATTACAAAAGTATGAAGTAAGGAAATTTATAATAATACCTTAGAAAAAGTGGAGTAGCTCATTCGGTAAGTAATTGGCCATTTTTAGATCATCAAAGCATATCCCTTTGTTAAGAATCCCCCTCAGCAAGGTAGTGGGATTCCCGATACACATGTGTAATGAAATAATTCATGATCAAGAGAAGATATAATCATTTGATCCACCTGGTTGTAATATTCCATGAGAGATTCCATTGTCCAGATATCACCACATGTACAATAGTGATGGATTCACACTCAAACCAATGTTTTTACCATAATTTTTTCATTTCTATGTCAACCGTATTAATTAAGCCAAGAATTTTCACCCCTAAGGCTAAGGTTAATCCACTTGGGCCATAAAGAAAACCCATAATATCCCCATTGTGATCCCTGAAGATAGACCCAAAACTAGAAGGGGCCAGGTTGCCTTTTTAGGCCCATCCAAATATCATTCAATCTACCTAATAAATAGAGAGATCTAAATTAATTCTAGATCTCCTTGTGGTAGAGGGAAATTACCAACCATGCCAATCCGTCTAAAAACAGAGAGGTCATGAACTGTGTTTATACACTGGCCATGCTGCAATGTGTTGGTGTTCATCAAAACCACAATGATGTGTGAAAAGGATGTTTAAAGGTTGAATGAGTCATGACCATTAATACCATTATTTTAGCTAATAAAAATTATGTGGATAATCTATGTACATGCCGTGTGGAATAAATTAAAGAGATGTAAAGAGATAGGGACCCGAAAGTCGGTTTCCAGGGGTTGTAGTATGTTATCAAATCAAAGGGGATGTATTTCAAACATGTCATAAGATACATTCCAAAAACCCAAATCAGTGGTATAAGGAATAGATCATTGATTCCCTCCATGTGTTTGTGAAATAATCTACATCTAGAACATAAAGATATACCAACTTCCTGTAGAGATAAATCAACCAGAATCTTTAAGTGAGAAAGCCTCCAAACCTACGTAAATATGGATAGAGGAATCTAGATACTACTCATTTTTTCAATCCAATTGTGATGATTCCCACTCATTCAATTTTGGTAATATAATTTTGGGGTGATAATTTCATCGAATGATGGTTCCCATATTAAGATATCATCTTTATCAATGAAATTGTACCGACTTACCACTATTTTCACCACTGCAGGAATATTATCAGAGGAAGCTTCTAGTTGATCTTTAACCATGGAATTGTGGTCCACCACTGGATCATAAGAGTTTATAAGGCTCACCAAGGGGTACCTATACAATTATAAAACCAAAAATTAAGGGAAGAGTTTTTTTAACTAACTAGTTCGCTTGTGAGTTGATACTAAAAAATGATGCCTTAAGAGCTGGCCAGACAGAGGAGTCCATATAATTTAAATTTCCAGCATTAATATTATTCCGGAATTTGGACCTCACAAACTCGAGGCTCACTAATTTTTCATTTAATAGTCTAAATTAAATCCTTATTTATTTAAAAAATACCAATTTTAATATTATGATAAATTTTATGGCCATTGTAAAATTTACTTAAGGTTTCATAAATTTATATTATCATTATAACATAACATAATATTAATTTATAAATCCATTTTAGGAAAATAAAATTTCTTTTAAATAATTATATTTATTATAAAAGTTCAATTAAAACATTTATGTTTTATAAAAATTCAAACACTTAATTTATCATTTTTAAAAAATTTATTTACTTATAACACAGTATAAATATATCATATTTTCATTTTATAAGATACCTAAATATTAATTAATACTTTCTTAAGTGAGGAAACTATTCTTAAATTCATGTTAGTTTTCTTAAAGGATAGATTACTATTACAAAAATCATATTACTATTGTTATAACCATATTTATAATGGTTATATGAGATCCTTACATTCTATAAATACCTATGTGAATTATGGGTATTCTATTTTTGTTTCATATTGAAAATTTACCTCATATTATTTTTACAATTTAATTTATTTTCATACATGCATTATTATATTAAAATTTTATTTGACCTACTTGATATCCTTTGTAGGGCCTTTTTATCCCTATCTAGGCCTGATTAATGGGCCATGTATAAGGGTGTCTTGATTTTGGAATACTTCATTCTTTAATTTACACTATGGAAATATGAACAATTCTCTTCCCCCATTTTTGGACGTTGATTGAAGTTGCTACCTATGTTATCCCTACCGTTGAATTTTTTTGGATGTTTTTATTTTTATGGTGCTATGTTTGTTTCAGAAGGCTTCATGGAAATTTCCCCTTGGATGTACAGTTACAGATCACTAGGGTTTGTTAGGGGGATTGATGACCCCCTATGGATGGAGGATTTGGGAAGATCTGTGGACATCCTTCATTCTTCCTTCACCACTGGGTTAGGGATATTTACTCTAGTTCTGGATACGTTTTCTGGTGGTCCCTTCATCCCCTCTAGAGGTTTATATTGGTTGTGCCTGTAGAACTTCATGCATACCGCTGTTGTACGCTTCTTGGTGGATTTATCATCTGTATCCTTCCCCTTGAAGATGTTTGGCCAACCTAAAGTTCCAAAGAACACCAGTCCAAAATAGGTGAGACCCTATTTCAGATAGATTCTTCATCCCATCAATGACATATTTATAAGAGCTTCAATAGAACTGGATGTCCATACCATTTCATTTGTCACTATATGTGACTTCTTAATTTTTTGTTTCACATAATACTAGTTCGATTCATGAATCATTTTTCTGCAACCTGTTTATTGATTTTCCTATATCTTGTAATATATTCTGTTTTATTTCGAGCATTACTAAAAGTATGTGTTCGGTGGTGTTATTTCCATGCATGTAGGTCCCCAAAGGACCTAGGAACATAAATCTTTGTGTTCCTTGCTGTTTGTTTTAGATTGTTTTGCATCATTTCTCTTCTGGTTTTGTAATAATTCAATTTTGTTGGAAATAAATCAATTGGTATTGTTCTGGTTTGGTGTTCTTCTACTGTACATTTCACCTTTCCTCTTTCACATGTGGTATTAGAGACATATTGATTTTCTTTTTCCTTGAATTTATGATTCCTAATCCTATTTTAAAAATATATTTATTTTGTTTATTTCCACACTTCAAACTCACTCTTAAATCACCACTATTTATTAATTTCATTACCAAAATCCATTATACCATCTTTGTTTCTATACATTTCATATCCCTTCATCAAAACATTATTTACCCAAGGGATTTGTTGGTTATGGGGGCGTACGATTAGAGTTTTTCATAATAACTCAACATATACTTTGTTGTTAAACATGTCCATGATGAGATATGAAATCTAGAAATTCATTAGAGAAAATTACTTTAATTTGTGACTAATTAAGATGATATACCTGATTCTAAAACAGGGACTTATTAATGCCCTTTGTGGGCCTAATAAACCAATTATTACTGTAAATAATACCGGTAAGACCACTACTAAATTCACGATGTCCCTCTAAAGTGTTAGTTAAATCACGTAGCTCTTTATTATTGTATTTAGGAGATAAAGTTTTAAGGGAGGTTAGTTTTGAGTCTAATGTTGTTGGTATTTAGATTAAGTTAGAAAACTTTTACATGAATTCTTCCTTATTTGGAAGGATCTATAAAAAGCATCACATGTTCACTTTTAAAATGAAACATGGTAGTTATATTAAATCTCATCTTGATTAATTTAAAAAAGTAATGTTATATCTTTCCAAAATTAATTTAACTGTCGATGATGAGGATCAAGAAATAACCCTTTTAATTACTCTTGATAATAATTATAGTTCTTTAGTTAAAACCATGATGTATGGCTGGGATTCACTAAACCTTTAAGAGGTTAAGTCATCCCTCATTTTTAATAAACTACACTCTAAACCAAGAGTTAAAGGTGAGGAAGTGAGATTATTCACTAGGGGTAAACCTCAAACAAAAGGTAAAAAGGGAAATTTTTATAAGGAAAAATACAAGAAAAATAAACACCCTAAACCCAAATTTGACAATAGGGAAAAAAATTTCACTTGGATCCATTGTGGGAAACCAAGGAATACTAAGCTGAAGTCTAGGAAACTCAAACATTAGTTAGAATTCAAACAGACCATTGACTAGTCCCTTCTATTTAACTCAAGATATGTAACTGATGAAGTCCTAAATGTGTTCATCCATACACTCAATCCAGATTGGGTCCTTGAATCAAGAAGTTCCTTTCATATGTTTCTTTTTAAAGATTCTTTTCTAGAGTTTGTTGAAAAGGTATAAAAAGATGTCCTGTTAGGAAATAATAAGAGGTACAAGGTTGAGAGAATATGTTCTATTATTATAGAACTATATTATCCTTCCATCATAAATTTACTTGATGTAAGGTTGGTTCCCAACATTCATATAAATTTAATCTCCTTAGGGGTCCTAGATCAAAAAGGGTTTACCATTAGATCTGAAATAGGTTGTATCAAGATATATAAGGGATCAAGAACCATCATTTAGAGATCTCTTACCAATGAGCTATATGTATTGAATGGAAATACCCATTCAAGGAAGTTGGGTAGTGTCTATAATACCAATACCGATAATACTATGTTATGGAATATGAGAGTGTGGCATGTTAGCTCCAAGGTCTTAGAGGAACTCAACAATCAAGGGCTGTTGAGTGATATCACACCTACTAATCTTCCATTTTGTAAAGATTGTGTGATGGGTACATATAAGAGGTTCACCTTCAATAGGTCCTCTTTTATGGCTACCAGCCCTTGAATACATCCAATCATATCTTTAGGGATTATTTAGGATCACCTCTCATGGTGGAGGTTCATACATTGTCAACTTCATAGATGAATTGTTCAAAAAAGTTTTGATTTACATTATTAAAAGTATGTATGATGATTAATAAAAATTTAAACCCTAGAAATCTCTAATCGAAATTCAAAATGGAAAGGAAATCAAAACCATGATAACTGAAAATGGGCTGGAATACTTATCCACTGAATTCATTTAGTTTTGTGAGTCTGAAGGTGTTAAAAGGAATATGACTATTAGGGAAACTCCCCAATAGAATGGCCTTGTAGAGAGGATGAAAAAAACTATTTAAGAAAGAGTCAGAAGTATGATTACATGATTGGGTCTCTATAAATATTTCTGGGAAGAGAAAGTTAGCAATGCTATTTATCTTATTAAAAGTTTCCCCTAATCTAAAAATAAATTCAAAACCCTTATCTAAAAATAAATTCAAAACACCCAAAAAATTGTGGAATGGTAAGCCTCCTTCTTATACCTACTTGAGAGTCTTTGGTTTCACAAATTATGATCAAGTTAAAAATGATAAGATAAAACCAAGAGTGCCTAAATGAATATTTTTTGGTTATCCTAAGGGTGTTAAGGGATATAAACTCTAGGTAGAAAAACCAGGTTACCATAAGTGCATTATATGTAGGGATTTAGTCTTCCATGAATCGTATTCTCCCACAACCAAGGCTGCCACATCTGGCAGAAGTGATCCAAACCTTGAAAAGGCTGATAAAGATGAGCCCCTAACTCACTTTGAGGATGATGTTAATCCCACTCCACCTGCACCTCATCCCACTCATAAGGAAGATTCTAAGTCTAGTTCTACTTTAGATTCTGAATCTAAACCTTCTCCAAGTAATAAGGATTACCAATTGACCGAAGACAGAGAAAGGAGAGTCCCAAGACCTCCAGCTCAGTTTCTCCAGTATGATATGGCTTAATATTCCTTTCATATTTCCCAAGATCTTATAGATGATGATCATAAAACCTATAGGTAATCCTTAAATGAAAAAGACTAAAAGTAGTGGGTATTTTCCATGAATTAAGAAATTCAATCTTTAAGAAAAAACCATACGCGGACCATTGTCAACAAACCAGCTAATGCTATGATAATTGGATACAAGAGGATTTATAAATGAAAATAATAAAACACTAAGGGAAAAGAAATTAAATACAAATCATGGTTAGTTTCTATGGTTTTCCTTCAAAGATAAGGTATTTATTATTCTGAAGTTTTTACCACTATTGTTAAGAATTATTCCATTAGGATTTTTCTTTCCTTTGCTTTCTATAGTGATCTTCACATTGAACAATTGGATGTTAAAATTGACTTCTTACATGGATATTTAAATGAAAAACTCTATATGAATCCTCCTGATGGTTATTCTAAGGAATTAAAATTAAATCGAGTTTTCCTATTAAATAAATCATTGTATGGTTTAAATAAATCATCTAAGAAATGGTATAAGAAATTTGATTCCTTCATGTAAGATAACCAATTTACTAGGAGCCAATATGATGCACGTGTATATTTTAAATCAACTCAAAATTGTATGATTTATCTATTGATTTATGTTGATGAAATACTAATCATATGTAAAAATATGAGTTTAATCACTGATGTAAAATTTCAATTAAAAGGAAAGTTTTAAATGAAATACTTTGGTGTAGCTACGAAGATATTGGGTATTGAAATTATTAGAGATAGACCAAATAAATTGCTTTATTTATCTAATCATGCTTACATTTTAAATATTATAAATAGATACATGTTTTAATCTCTCAAACCTATCATTGTACCTCTTAGATATAACTTTAAACTATCTTTGACACATGAACCCACTGCTAATGATGATATTCAATTTATGTATAAAATAGCTTATGCTAATATTTTTGGTAGCATGATGCACTTTATGATTTTCACTAGACCTAATATTTCCTATGAAATCTACACCTTAAGAAGATTTATGGACACACCTAGGAATCAATATTGACATTCCCTAATGTGGATCCTTCGATACCTCTCAAATAACTCTAAATTATTTTTTGTGTTATGGTAAAAATATTGGGGCTTTTAAAATTATGGTTGAATATATAGATTATGAATATGAATGTAATATTGACACTAGAAAATATTTTACGAGATATGTGTTAATTGCTTATGGTGAACCTATCTCTTGGAAATGAAACATGCAAAATGCGGTTTCCCTTTCAACCACAAAATCCGGGTACGTTTCCCTTACCGAGGAAGCAAATGAAGCCTTATGGATTAAAGCCTTATCTTCAGAACTTAAACCTTTTAATTTAGTTATAAATTTATATTATGATAGTTAATAAACACTTAATCTATCCATAAATTTAGTTTTTCATGGTAAATCACATCACATTGATATTAGACCACACTTTATTAGATATATTATATAATTAGGAACCATGTGTGTCAACAAGATACACACTAATAAAAACCTAGATGATAGTTTGAATAAATCCATGGTATTATCTAAGTATATTTTTTTGATAGGATGAACTTGGTTCCTATTCTATAACCATAGGTGCAAGAAAATTGATAATTCCATTTGAAAATGCTGGATATTTTTGAATTATGGGTATTCTATTTCTGTATTCATATTGAAAATTTCCCTCATTTTATTCTGCCATTTTAATTTGTTTATATACTTGCAATATTATATTGAAATTTTATTTTATTGACATGATATCCTTTGTTGGGCCTATTTATCTCTGTATGGTCCTGATTAAGGGGCCATGTATATAGGTTTCTCGGTTTTGGACTACTTCATTCTTTTATTTCCACTATGGAAATCTAGATGGTCCTCTTCCCTCATTTCCAACCATTGATTGATTCTTCCACCCATGTTATCCCTTCTCTTGAATTTATTTTGGAATTTTTTCTTTTACTGGTGGTCCATTTGTTTGAGATGGATTCATGGAAATTTCCCCTTGGCTATGTGATTACAGATCACTAGGGTTTTTCAGGGGGATTGATGACCCCCTACATATGGAAGATTCAAGAATATTTTCATACATCCTTTATTCTTCCATTACCAATGGGATTAGGCACATCACTATGGTTCAGATAAGTTTTCTAGTGGTGTATCCATCCCCTTCAGAGGTTTAGCTCAGTTGTGCCTGCTGACCTCCATGCATACCACTAGTGTACGACTCCTAGTGAAGTTATAATCAACATCCTTCCTCATGAAAATGTGTGTCCAACATCAATATCTGAAGAACAACAGTACAAAATAGGCAAGACCTTATTTAGGTGATCTTATTTAGAACAGAAATGATATCTTTCCAAGATCTCCAAGAGAACCAGATGGACGAACCACTATTTCTGGATTTGTAAGTGTCTTCTTCTTTTTTGGTTTCTCAGAATACTAGTTCAATTCATAAATAATTTTTCTGCTTCCTGTTTGTCAATTTGTCTATATATTGTACGATGTTCTATTTTCTTTCAAGAATTAATAAAAGTGTGTGTTTGGTGGTGTTATTTCTATGAAATTAGGTCTCCATAAGACCAAAGAACAAAAATATTTGTGTTCTCTTATTTTTTTTGATTTCTGGCATCATTGTTCTTCTGTTTTTGAAATTGTTAGATTCTATTGAAAATAAATCAATCAGTTTTATTCTGTTTTGGTGTTCTACTACTATCTATTTCACTCCAACTCCTTCACAACATCATATTTAATTCATTCTTCATTCAATTCTATTATCTTTCAATGTTATATATATATATATATATATCATTTTCAAAAATGTATATAACATTACTAATATTCCATTTCTTTTTTATAGTGTTGTTCATGTGTGTTATTATTCTATGAGATCATGCATATCCAAATTTTCCTATTATCATCTTATTTTTTATTTTTTGGCTAATTATAGTAATTTTAAGTATTATGACTATATTTATCCTCTAAATTTAATTTTTAATTAATGTAATAAATTGTAGTTTGTTTTATCATGTGGTGCATGTGCATTATATAATATTATATTACCAAATATGACAATTATATATTACGAATGGAAATTTCATTAATAATATTTTTAGTTTTTACTGTTGTACATACTAAAATATTATTAAACTTAAGTTCTGACTATTAAGATTATTGGATAGTAGGTTTTTTAATCTAGTTAAATGGTTTAAAACCTATTATACATGGTAGGTGTGGGGTTGAGGGTAAAAAGTAAGGAAACCTATAGATGTGGAGGTTCAAAACAAGGACCTCCTCAACTCACTACTATGGGTGGAACAGTGATGTAACCGTTGAACTATGATTCATTGGGAATTTCAACATGTATTATACTTTGAAATATTTAGACCATCCCAAAATGATGTTTTTAGGGATTTGAACAGGTTCTAATTTAATTTTAACCAAGTGGATCAGTTTTATATTTTAAAAAATTTCACAAATCTATGGATACATTTTTTTTGGGATGGGATTGAATGTCAGGGAATTAATTGGAATGACATGAATTTACTTTTATTAGAACCAATGAATATGGTATTGGATGTGTGTGGGAAAATGTGACAAACATAGGATTTCAATTTTTTTTTAAATTCATTTCATTTTTTTTCTTTACATACATGAGTTTTAGATATCTTTTAAAATCTATAAAATTTCGATTTTTTACCATATAAATAGTAGAAATTATAATTAATTAAAAAATATGATTAATAATAATATATTATTAAAAGTGAATAAAATAATAAAACCAATATTACCTTTGGCTAAACCGATTCGACCAATCCAATATTGAACCGTTCCACTCTCTGGTTCGATGATCGGGATGGTTATGAGAACACTGAAATTACCCACTCTATAAAACCATTTCTAATATTGATTTGATTAGTTTTTTTTGTGATTGTAAGTTACATATGAGTTGATATGTAAATTACATTGTAATGATGTCTATTAAATAGTAGTTTTTAGTTGGACATATTTTTCTATAAAAATAAGAAGTTGATGCTTAAAGAAAAAAAGTAAAAATGGGATGAATTTGGATGGATAAGGACCCCTAGTTTTCTATATTTATAAAATATATTATATCCATCTTCCATGATAAATATGAATATGTTTTAGTTTTTTGTGAAAATAATAATGGTAAAGAATTTTTATAATGATAATTTTTAATAAATTGTGATTGAATGGTTGAGTATATATTGTTTTTAATTATGTATTTATTATGTTTTTGTATTCATTAATTATTTTTTTTCTATTTTAATTTTAATTAAAACGATTATTATTCACTGATGGAGGAATTTCCATTTAATTAATGAGCTTGTTTCCTAAATTTATTACTGATTATGTATTGGGTTTGAGTATACCATGTTTAAACATGGGTCTGAATCACATAATTACTAAATTAATTTAAGCAAATAGTCATAATAAAAGTGGATTTTATTGATTAGAGAGTAAATAATAATAATTAATTTTCTTATATTTAATCCCAACAATGAAAATATTGTTCATTGACTATATAAAAGTATTTACTTCTTCATGATATAGTATTTAGAATTCTTAGTATGCTTTTATTTTACAAAGATAATTAGTTTTAGTAAAAAATGTCCAATTCACACCAAGAATATTGAATTTGGAATTAATGTTTTATTCTAAGGTTCAGTTATCTCTATGGTTTTGACCTTGTGAATGGCTTTTTATGGTGAATTTTTTTCCAAGTATAGAAAAAATAGTAAACATATAACAATTTTTTTAAATATCAATATATATGTTTAAATTGAAAAATAAATGAATAATGAACTTTTATACAATTATTCAATCATTCATATTTTATTTCAAATGAGATTGATAAAGATAATTTAGAAGTATCCAACAAGATCCTTCCTCTTAGGGTATCCATAAATGTTGTAAACCTCCCAATTCTTATGAAGGACTCCCTTCTATCAATAATATTCTATATCCTTTTTATTAAAGGATAACAAGAAATGAGATAAAATAAGATCATTAACCTTGGATTTTATATAATAGGAATGATGTCCTACCATCTCATGGAGTTGGATCACCTTAAATAATCACCAAGTGTACTCTCCAAGGATCTAAATGTTTTATAATTTTTTGATAATAATTATGAATGTTACAAATGTTTTTTAACTCCTTAGACACCTATATTTGAATTATTTATCACTATAAATGATTCATTTGAAACCCCTTTAATGTTATCTCACAAATTTTAACCAATAATTATAACATTTATTGGAAAAAATAGCAGTTGGTATACATTATTTTATAATTCATATTATTCCATGCACATAAGCATGTCATAGTGATATTCAACATGATGTGATTTACCCCAGCACAAACCATAAGGAGGTTAAGACCACCATGTCATGTTTTTATATTTAGTATATATTTCCACCAATATCTGATTATATTAATGCCTCATATATTTATCACACTTTCATTTTCTGTCACATCATATGTAACAATTTTTGAAACCATATCCAAAACTCTTTTTGGTTATCTTTTAAAACTCATTTTTGAAATTTTATCATTTATTTTCAGTATATGCTGCATCATAGGTAACAATTTTTGAAAATGTATCAATTATTTTTTATATCTTCTAAAAAAATTCTATGGAATCCCTTAATGTTACTTACATATAATTTAAAATAAAACTCGATATTTATTCAAAAAAAACAACCCACAGGACTTTATAACACTAAAAAATTATGACTTTACCAATTCATAATTAAAAATAAAGAGTAGAATATAATAAATCATCAGTGTTCCTAAAGCTACAAAGACCTGACATGATGTCTACTGAACACATGTATCTCCATACATGTTCCCATCAGTTATATCATATACATGTACACATAATCATATAATCTATTTTTCTAAGGAATATAGTGACCATGAGATAAGAAATATGTTAATATCATATATCCAAATCATATATTCATAATTATCTAAGTATAGACTAACTATATTTATTAACAAATAACATTCTATTCACCCAAACAAATGATCGAATCACATGCCCCTCACCCAAATAGGTAAGAAAATTACATGTCAATTATCTAGGTATGTACAAAAACTACCTCAATCTATCTCAATCTAGGGTTTAGATGTCATAATTATCATATGATAAGAAAAATTACATCTTGGTCAAACTTCAATTGACGATATGATCAAGAACATACCCAACTACCCCATAATTATCTTAGCCTCATTCCTTCCATATGAAAGATATAAAAGTATAAAGGTTCTCATGCTATGTATCTCTTCAACCTCAAGTATAGGGATTCAATATAAAACATTCACCACTCATATAACAACAATATAATGTATGACACTCCACATGGTATACATAGTGGGTCATCCAATATACAAAACTATTTTTGTGCCTTATGAGTGAATCTCATATCTCTATAAAATAATCAACCTTCAAAAATGTTCACATGTCATCACACCCTATAATAATTTATAATGTCCATCAATTAGGGATAACTAAAATAAATTCTTTGAGAGTTAAATTGTAATTTCACTTTATGTAATATATATAACCAAAATGAAATAATGGTAAAGAGGATACTGCCTTTTCTATAACTTGACACATTCTATATTCTTAAATTATTTTAAGAATACCAAAAAAATCATGTAGAAGTTCATGTATCATAATATCCCATAGGATAAACTTCCAAGAGTCCTTATGTTTGTTTCACTTTTAGGGTTTTGTTAAACTCATCACATCTCTATGTAATTATTACCACATCTATATGTGACCATTTTATAAACCCCCCCCCACTAAACTCCTTTAATGGGTAACATATATGAAGAAATATTTTTTAAAATATGGAAATATTGGGTTTAATAATCCTCATGTTCGACTCATTGAACATAATATCTAAATTTTTTTACTTAACATCATCCAATGTTATGATATTAATAATTTCTATTATTAAAAACACTTATAAATATTTCTATGTTCATCATCGTCCTTATCTTGAAAATTTACCATTCAAAATTTCCCTTGAGATTATTTGGTAATGAGTTTAAATGTAAATATTTACATTAATATCATTATTTACCAATATATCCTAAATTCCTTTAGGATTTATAATGAATTTTATTTTTAATTATACAATAATAATTATTTATTTTTTATACTTTGAACTTAACTTAGTCTAATTATACTCTAACTATCCTCTTAGAAACTATATTTCATCCAAAATATATTTCTTTAGAAGAAACTCCTTTATGTTAGGAAATAAAATTAATCTTTTCTATGGTGATATTTATCAAATAAACTATTAACAATCATATCTTATATGGTATTTTATGTGTTTGGATCAATATACTAAAAGGAAGATTTTATTCTTTAAAATATTACACTGAAGGGGTGGGATCATATCAATCATATTTTAATAAATAACATAAAGAAATTATTTTATCCTAGATAAAAATAATCTTATATCATTCTTTTCAAACCATGTTATATAATTAAATCAAACATAACCATGTATATCATAACCATAATATTATATTATTTATAGTAACAATTGTTTACAAATAACTTCTATTATCACATAAGTGAAAAAGATGGAAATATACAATACTTATTCTTATCCACTAGATATTTAATGTAATTCACCATGTAAAACATATTGATGTAACAATCCCTTGATTCGTTACTTGAATTCACACTTAAATTTGTAACCATTAATCATTTTTAATTTTGAACTCCTATATATATATTCAAACCAATTATTAATGTATAATTGGTATTATACACCCTTTAAAACATAAGAATTGATTATATAATATTAATACCTAATGTAGAATCTTTATGAATTTTCATGAACCCATTTAGGTATTCTAGATAATTTATTCTTCATTTTCAAGGTTTATCATAGTTGAAACACAACCCTTAATCTGAATATCCATTCTTTGGTTTAAAAGAAGTTGGTGTGGACTCCCTATGCCCTATCCTCTTATCCTTTTGGATAAAACATTTACCCATTCATTTTTATATTGTTATCATAAAACATGATCTTGAACCTACAATATCCCACTTAAAAATCCTAAAAATATTGATGATATCAGGTAAAATTTATCTAAACTCATTCATGTTATAATTACCAATAAATTGTTAGAACCTTTCTGGATTCAATTATAGAGTAAAGAATATAGCTAGATAAATCCTAAGTTGTGACTGTGGTCTCTCTAATTCATATATTTACCCAATCATATTGAGAACGTAAGTTGAGGTATAAGTATAATCAACCATTTTAAACTAAGGGAGTTCTTTAGAAACTTAATATCTATTACACCTAGCTTTCTCCTGATAGAGCATTTTCATGTTTTTAATCAGCCCAAAAAAGTATCCATATTCTCACATTGCTACTGAAGTTTTGGATTTATAGAATCAATAATAAATGAACATATTTTAAAAGAATCATTACTACACTTACTATAAGAATATTTATCTTCTTAACTAGATTCATTATTAGGTGATTTATCATAATGTTTTTGATCCAACACATAAAAATTTTATTCTTTATTGAGAATGATTATCTTGTTCTTATACCAATCTAGGGACTTACATTTTTTATTCTTTTACTTTTCTGTAATTGATCTTAAAGTTAATTTTGATGACTGTGATGCAATTTTATCTATAATATAAGCTATTATCAGATAGATATCACAATTTAAAATCATTTAATATGGACTTTTATTAAAATTTATCCCATTAAAATGATGACCCCTTTTAAATATTAATCATATCCATTAATGTTCCAAGATCTACAGTTCACTAAGTATTTAGTTCCCTTTGGAATTTCTCTCATCACTTGGTAATTTAGGTGGGCCATCATTCCAATCATATTACATACTACTCTTTGATAGTTGATCAAAAAACTCATTGACCAAATCCATCATATAAATTATCCTAAATGTATTTTTTTCATCCTAATATTTAGGGTTTACCAACTTAGTGTAACCCAAATATTACACCAAATATGGGCACTTAATCTTATTAAGGTCTCCCATAAACTGCTTGTATTACATAAGATAATCTAAAGGCACCCAACTTTTTATTGACATATTTATTTGGATGATCAAAGTTTTGAAAAGTGTTTTTTGTTGGAAGGAATCCATTAGTTAGTATTCTAGGTGGTTTTAAAATCTCACCATCTTATCTCATGTATTACATTTACGTACATATTCTTTTAATGATTATGTTTTTGTATCCTATACCTTCTTCCAAATTAATATGTTCAAAACATATGTATTAAACATTATAAAACTCATGATTTGTGTAAATTAAAAAATAAAATAAAATACAATTATATTAAAAAAATATAAATTCATCCCATTACTAATTTACAAAAATCCCATTCATATAAAATTTTATAATCATAAAAAGAATCCCTAAAAGGCTAAGTATGGTGTGACAGGTATTGAACCCCTTATTTTATGAACATAGCCTAATCTCCCATGCTAATGAGTATTAAAACTCAAAGAACCACTATCCATGGACCAATATGAAGAAGAGGAATCAATTAAAAAATATTTATAACACTTAATATGCATAAATCATAACCACCCTTTACTTTTAAGTTCATGAACAACAAACAAATCACAATCATGGACAAATATAACTAAATATTATTTCATACCTAGTTTATAACTAATTATATTCATAACATGAAATTAATAAGAATAATTTTAACACATTAAACTATAAAATATATCCATTCATGATATAACACTCATTATAACACTGTAAACCCAATCCATTAGCATGGGAAGGGCCAAAGTGTCAATGAATTTAGGCGACATCCCCTAGAGACCAATGACTTGAAATAAATGTCATGAGTATACAAAATCATTGGGAAAAAATTTACCCTTATATATAAAATAAATTACGTGAGGTTTACATGATTCCTGAATAATCATAAGACCAAAATAAACTACATAATATATCTATACATAATAATAATCAGAGTGTAATAACCAATAGTAATACAATACTATATAACTGAAAGACCCAAAAAGGAAAGGCAATGTTCCCCCAAGAAAAAAATGGAAACTACCACCAAGATACCATATTTATCCTAGTCTAAAACATAAAAACAACCCACTAGAAAGAAAGAGGTATCCCCTTATTAGTATAACAAGAAATGGTGAATATATATAGACCAGGATGGATATGAATGGGGTGAGTATATCGTCTTAATAGGAAATCTCCATGACTCCCTACACATCTTACATAAATAAAAAAAGTTATCTCACCTTTTATATACATTAGTGGAGAAACATAATACAATACACAATAAAATCAATCCAAGTAAATATCTCACATTAAAAACTACTTTTACTTTGAACTATATAGTTACAATTAACAACCCCACTATAAATCACCCACACATTCCATGAACTAACACACCCAATTCATGTATCTAGAATAGAACCAACTTGTGAGTGGAATCCTGTTACTCCAAACCAATGAGGCACTCCAGACCTATACTCCTAGGTATGATGCTAAAAATACATATTTTTTCAAATTAACTTTCATATATAGTGATCTTTTCATGAATCGATCTAATTCATCCCTAAAATGGACACCCGAGCCAACTTGTGACAAGGTTAAATTGGAGTTACCAATCCCAACATGTTAGCAAAAATTTCATGGGAATTGAAAAACTTAATTTGGAATCAAGTTATCAAAAAAGATGTCAAAAACCAATAGATAACATATATGAAAAGAAGTCAATATTCCAATACAAATTCAACTGAAGAAAACAACACCAAAGGTAAACACATGAACCAAACCAAAACTGATAAATTGAAATAGTAAACAAGAATGATAACCTATCTCCATGTAATGCATATGTCATCATCACAACATGTCACTATAAAAACTACCTCACCCCATTAATTCTAAAACCTACCACCACCATGCGACACCTTGAATTTGGCTACATTAGATAAAATAAGGTCTACATATACCCAAGTGTGTATGCGGGGTGTGAACACTATAATCATAGTAAGATACCACCATAAGACTTTTGGATTAGTGTCACGTGATTCTTGTATGAATTTAGGGAAACTATTGGTAGCCCATTCTACATACCAGGCTATAACTCCCAAGTTTCAACCTCTGTGGTGATGTCCCTGGGGGTCCTAGGGGGTAGTGTTCCCTTACCCAAATCAGTGTAGTAGAGTTCACCAATGACACTAATGGGATAATTTAGAAGTATAGACTTGGTCAAAATGCAGCTGTAGAAGCTTAGAATTTGGTAATAGTGGTACTATATCTTTGTGGAATTCCTACCACCAGTTAATATAGCATAATGAACTTACTATGTAGTTGGTGGAACCATTACAACTCCTGATTTTTGATCTCATTTTGAGTTAGGTTTTTATATTGATATTTTTTCTTATAAATTTTTATCTTTATTTTAGTGAAGTGATTCTACCTCACTATGGACATATGGATATTTACAAACCACATAAATCTCTATGTCCCATGTTACTGTTCTTCTTATTTATTTTATATTTTTATACCTTTTACTCTCATTTCTAAGAACATTCATCATTGTTTTTTCTGATATTTTTGGAACCATTTTTTATAAGTAGACTTTATAAAATAAACCAATTATGCTCATTTTAACAAAAACCAAGGCATGAAGTATAGATGTTGACATTTTATGATAAAAAAGGAATTCACAATTTTTAAAATAGTTTATAAATCATTTATAAACAATCCAGTTTTCAAATAACTTTTAGATAAATCCTTCTTCATTTAAATCACATTTTAACAAATCATGAATCATGTCTTTAATAATTTTAAACCTTTTTTTTAAATTATCAAACAAGAAAGGTTCATAGAACAATACCTTTCATGAAATGTAAAACCCTAACCCCAGTTTCCCAAAGGTGGTGCATTATTTTATTACATTTTCATGATCAAAATAAAATAAAATCCCTAAGGACCGATCGATTTAGTAGCCTTGAAAAAACTAGATACAAACATAAGTTTTACATTACATATTGAATTGAAAAACAACATAGTGTCTCATTCATAAAAACCCATATTACATAGAATATCCTTGTAGGTCAATCATAATATACTTATTCACATCCTGGGGAAAAATGAATCATAAGAAATGGGTCATCTTAGATGCTTAGTAAGGATAAACAATATACCTGAAGCTATCATAAATAAGCACAAACCTTTAAGGAAAGGTATAAAACTGAATCAAAATCTTTTTAAAAATAATATTCAGAAAAATATGGAAAGAATAAATCAAATAATTCCATTTAAACTTTGACATGGATATTATACTAGTTGAATAATCAATGTAATATCAATAAGTAATCTCATAACAAGGAAATACATAATGTCGGACATCATAACCATACCTTCAAGGCCTCATGCCAAGACCATTACCATACTGTCAAGGACTTATGCTAAGACACTAGAATATCTCATGAGACCTAACTATTTATAGAGGGTCTATAGCGGGCCCCTCTCATCACTTATTAATTCCAATGCATTCCTCTTATGAAAAGGGTGAAACATGACATAAACATTCATATTAAAACTAGCATACAAAATGTTACTAATTTAACTATGAACCATGAATGGTATATAAATATCACATAAATATTCAAACATATAATAATACCTTAAATAGAATTTATATGAAAGTATCATAATAAATCAACCTCAATCAAGCATAAAATCCAACAAACTATGCTGACATAGATGAAAATAATATAATAAATCCATTAAAACTCTTTGAGAGAAATAACCCTTTTTTACTTTGAAATTATATAAAATCAACACAATTATAAAATAAAAAATTTCCTTTGAAAATAATATCTTAATATTTTATGGGAAGCTTAAAAATTTTAAGGCATCATAACAGCGGAAAATATCTACTCATGCCGTATAAGTTAAAAAACATTCTTTCCTTAATTTGTTGAAAAGATCATAAAGTACATCATTTGTAAAGCAATGAAAAAAATCCTTTAAAAAAGTTTTATAAAAAGTCAAACATTTGTAAAAATGTCTTTAAAAAAAATCAGTAATATTTTGAAATACATTTAATGAAACATGGACATGGATGATAAGGTTTTCCCAGTAGATACTTATGTATAAACAATCTCAGATAATAAAGAGATTGTCAAATTAACCCATACCTTATAATTTTCTTTAGTATAGAGTGATTTAGCCTCCTATATAATGGTTAAAAGGTGTTTTTAAATTATACCAGGACAATATCCACATTTATGATATCATATATTATTCTCTTATATCACTTTGGTAATAATATTTTAGTATTACCGTCATTTCGGGTGTTAACTACTTCATCTTCCCATTACTATTTTTTCATGTAAGTCATATTTGTAATAAAAAGGATATATTTATTCATATAAACAATGAAATTAATTTCATAATTATTCTTTTTACTCATAATATAAATTTTATAATCATTCTTAAATGGTTAACGTAGACAATGAATCTCACTGCGTCGTGGAAACGGTAGGTCGTACACACACACGAACGATGGTATCAATCCTTTGATGGTTAAATAATATGAAATTTGATTTTATATTAATTATAAAGAATAATTATAATGTTATATTCATTATTTAAATCCATTATACTCATCATTATATCTATCCAAACAAAATAGTGTTGAATAAAAAAATTACACCATGGTGTGGAGACGGTAAGCTGTACGTACGCACGCTTGGTGATATTGTTAATCATAAGATGAAAAAAATGAGTAATATGGTTTTACCATGATTATAATAAAATATAATTATATTGATGATACTATATTTGTTATTTTTATATGGAAACAACATAGAAAGAGTAAGTATAAGAAGAAAAGAACATTGAAAGGGTTGATAAAAGAATTTCCTCTTCTTCAGATGTTTCCTTTTGGTTTGAACAAAAGAGCTCCTTAGGATAGATTTATCAAAAACATTATGCCTCTAGAACGAATTTAGGGAGTTTTGGAGGATAAATGGGTAGGGTTTGGACGAACCAAAAGGCTTTAGATGTGTAAGTTAAAGAGAAAGGGAGGTTCCCTTTTATAAAAGAGGTGAGGGGAACTTTAAGAAAAATATTGAAATATTAATTTATTATAAAAATATTCTCTATTTTAATAGTTATAAATTTATTTATTTAGAGTATAAGATGATTATGGGTCTAAATCCTCTCAAAAAGTAGGTTTTAGACATGTTTAGGCCATAAAAGTAACCTTATCTTTTAGATTTAAGCCTTGGTTAAATAGTTTGACTCTTACCATGAATTCTTGTATTTTGACACTATAGGGTTAATATAGTTACTATAAAATGATAGAATAACCCGAATTGGATAATTAATAACATTTTTAACATTATATAATTCATTTGGACGAATATTATATTTTTAGGACAATTATATCATTTAATAAAATAGTTTTTTTTTAAAAACTCATTTATGTCAATTTTGACACTATTTAGTAATTGATTTTTGTTAAAGTCATAACAACTTGATTATTTCAAAAAAAATGTTATTAAATAAAATATAATATGTCCATAAAAGTTATAAAAATTTTCTATGGCATTAAAATTTTCAAATTAAATTTATTTTAATATTTATAATATCATTCATTTTAATCTTTCATTAATAAGGCAATCACTCCATCATCATTGTGTGATAAATAAATTTATTTATTTAATGTCTAAAAATTATAAATAAAATACCATAATATAGGAAATATTTTTAACTTTAAAATGAGTATTTATAGTCAAAGTTATTAGTTGTATGACCCTATATTAAAATTGTTTTAGTAAAAGATACATGTTTTTATTATATTTTTCTTTACATTAAATTAATTCTTAAAACATGTCATTATCACACCCAAGTGGCTCCATGGGGTCCAAAAATTAACCCAAGGATGACCATGGTTGGAAATATATCATAAAATATGATTAGTACACATGTTATGGTAGTTTTATATTATTATAATATTATTTTTTTACCCTTATTTACCTGATTTACCCTTTAACCATGGTAAATAAAAATAATTACTGCAATTACTATTCATAATGTCCAAAATTAAAAGGTATCTATTTAAAAAAATTGGAACATATAATTAAAAATATTGAATCAATTTTTCCAAATTCAAAACACTTATGTTTCAGTAATTAATTTAAAATTAATTCCTGTTGTCAAAACCAGAAAGTGGGTTTTTAAGAAGTGAAAACTATCAAAAGATTGACATGTGTTTACATACAATTTAAATGAGAAATTACATAAAATGAATGTCATTAGATTAAATTATAAAATATTAATCCAATTATTCTTTAAAAGAAATTAAAAATACAATCTAACTATATAAATAAATTAGATAAAAATGTAGTTTTGAATTAAAATGCAGTATTTTTCACTATTCATCAAAAATTGAAACATTTCAAAAAATTACCAAAATTTTACCCTAAGATAAAATTGATATTCCAAATTAAAAAATGAAGTCTATTTTGAAAAATAAAGTTTATAAAATTTCAAAATGTGGTTAATACTATTCAAAACTTCTTTTTAAACAACTACTTTGATTGGTCATGGTGTGCTTGAACTTGGGGTTGCGTACAACACAACCCATTGACTTATTTAAAAAGAAGAGTACTATAGAAAAATGGGTTGTTAAATTATTCCCTCCTTTAAATAATTTCATACACTAGATTTCTATGATATCACTTAATAAAAAGATTCGGGGTGGTTCTTCATCATAAGTTCTTTAGGTTCCCACATCGCCTCTTCCATTTTATGGTTTCTCCAAAGAACCTTTACCAGATGAGTCATATGAATTCTCAACAGTTATTCTATGGTATCAAGAATCTTTATGGGATATTTACAATAAGAAAGATCAGGCTCCAGTTCTATTTCTTCATAGGTGAGTACATGCGTTGGGTCTGTCATGTATTTCCTTAACATTGATACATGAAACACATCATGAACATTAGAGAGACTTGGCAGCATTGCCAAATAGTAAGCTATAACTCCAATTCGTTCCAGATTTTCAAAAGGTATGATATACCTGAGACTTAATTTACCCTTCTTACCCAATCTTATAACACCCTTCCAAGGAGATACCTTCAAGAAAACATGATATCCCACTGGAAATTCTAAATCCTTCCTTCGGTTACCAGCATAACTATTTTTATTACTTTGAGATGTTTTGATATGGGTCTGAATAGATTTTACCTTTTATGTTGTTTCCTTAAAAAGTTATAGACCTATGAGTTTTATTTCACCAACATCATCCCAACAAGTTGGTGTACAAAATCTCTTTCCATATAATGATTCATATGGTGCCATCTGAATACTTGAATGGAAGCTATTATTATAGGAAAATTCTACTAGAGGTAAATACTGATCACACATACCATGAAATTCAAGTGAGAAAGATCCCAACATGTCTTATAAAGTTTGAATAGTTTGTTCTGGTTGTCCAACAGTTTAAGGGTGGTATGTTGTGCTCAAATAAAGCTTAGTATCTAGGGCCTTCTGAAGACTTTTCCAGAACTGTGATGTAAAACAAGGATTACGATCAGAAAAAAATGATATAGGTACAACATGAAGTCTTACAAATTCATTAATATATAGTCTTTCTAAATGTTCAAGTGGTAAATCTTCTCTTATTGTAAGAAAATGTGTTGATTTGTAAGATGATCAACACTAACCCATATCTCATCATTTCTTCTCAGAGTCTTTGGTAGCCCCATGACAATGTCTATTGTAATATCATCCCATTTCCACATAGGTATAGGAATAGGTCGCATGAAACCTCTAGGATTTTGTCTTCCAGCCTTCACCCATTGAAAAACTAGACATCTTGATACATAATCAATATTATCCATCTTCATGTTGTCCCACCAAAAATGTTCCATCAAATCTATATACATCTTAGTGACACAAGGGTGTATAGAGAAATTGGAGCTATGAGCATCATCCAATAATTCACTTTTTAGATAAGGTATACCAGGAATACAAAACCTCTTCCCAAATTTCAAAACACAATCTTCAAATATGATGTTAATCGGTCTCCCATCATTCATAGCTTTAATTTTCTTTTGAAACTCCTCATCATCGGACTGAGAACTTTTTATCCTTTCTAGTAAAGAAGGTTTTGAAACAATTTGAATGAGTAGTGATGTTTCAACTTCTATGATAATTCCCATATCTATCTTTACTAGATTCATAAAAATGTGATCCCTTTCACCTCTCATTTTGTTTAGAACTCCATGCTCTTTTCTACTCAAAGAATCTGAAACCGTATTATCCTTTTCTGGGTGGTAGTGTATTGTGCAATCATAATACTTGAGTAGCTCAAGACATATCATTTGTATCATGTTGAGTTTTTTCTATGAGAAAATATATTTCAAATCCTTATAATCTGTATATATCTCACATCTTTCACTGTAGATATATTGTCTCTATATATTCAGAGAAAAGATTACTACTTCTAACTTTAGATCATGAGGTGGGAAGTTTTGTTCAGGAATTTTTAATTTCCTTGATGCATAAGAAATAACCCTATCATTATGCATAAGGACACAACCAATTCCTTTACTTTATGCATAACTATAAATCACAAATCCATGATTCCCAGATGGTAGAGTCAAGATAGAAGCATTTAATAACCATCACTTCAATTCATCAAAACATACTTCACACTCTTTTGTTCAAACAAAATTAACACATTTAAATGTGATATTGGTTATAATTCACACTTAGTAAAATTACCATATAATTCATTTCTTCTAAGAGTCTTCAGAAAAATCCGTAAGTGCCTCTCATGGTCTTCATAGATTTTGGATTATACGAGGATATGATCAACAAATATGACTAAAAAATCATCAAGATATTACCTGAACACTCTATTCATTAGATCCATGAAAAGATAGGGTGCATTAGTGAATACAAATGAAATTATTGTAAATTCTTAATAACCATACCTCGTTCAGAATGTTGTCCTTGGAATATCTTCCTTTTTTACACACAATAGATGATATCCAGAATGAAGGTCAATCTTTGAAAAATATTTAGCTCCATGAAGTTGATCAAATAAATCATCAATGTGAGGTAGATGATAGTTTTTACTTATTGTAATAGCATTGATTTCTCTATAGTCAATGCATAACCTCATTGATCCATCTTTATTCAAAAAAAAATAACTTGGGATCCCTATAGAGAAACACTAGGGTGAACAAACACTTTATTACTCAACTACTCTACTTGTTACTGTAGCTCTACTAATTCCATAGTAGAAATTATATAGGGATTTTCTATATTGGCCTTGTATTAGGGATTAAGTCAATAGTAAACTCAACTTCCCACTTGTAAGAACCCAGACCTTCTTTTCAAGTATGTTTTTCATTTTTCTGTAGTTTTTGAGAAAAGAGGAGTTTCTGGAAAAATTTTAAGTACACGCCATGTACTTTATAAGTACACGTCATGTACTTTGATGCCGCTCGAAGCCGTGTGCTGGCCGTGTCATGGCCACACACATAGCCATGTAGGGTTGTTGTGGAGGCCACTTAACGCAGAGTATAGAAAAGCCTAGTACAAGCCGTGTACTCCAAAAGTACACACCATGTACTTTTTTTCATTAAATGGATCGGGGTTTCATCTTAACCCCAGAAACGTCTTCTTCTTAAGCTTCTTCAACCGAGAGTGAGGACACGTCTCAAATATTCTCCGAGTCCCTGAGCCTCTGTCCATTCTCTGAATCTACCACCATTGATTTCATTGGAAATGGAGTGGTAAGCTCTTCCTTCTCCTAGAGCTTCGTTTTCCAATTCCTCCTCTTTTGCAAGTTATCGTGGGTTGAACGTTTTGTGGGTTTTCATAGATCTAATATGTTATAAGGATATTCATGCCTCTTAGTTAAATTATATTGATCTCCTAGTACCAAGGTTGGTGGTTTGTGCCTTTCCGTTCGAAGTATTTGAGTTTTATGTAAAATTTATACCAATACCCGTGAACGGGGATTGCGTGTTTACTATTTCGCCCCTGTTGTTTTTCCTACCTTGATTGTATGATTGTGTAGAGGTAATTTATCTATGTATAAGGATAATTTCTATTCTTGGATGTTTTTCTCATGCCTTGTTCTGTTTACGACCTTTTGGTCCTGTTCAGCCTATTAGCCGTTATACCTATTTTCCGTGCCTTATGACCGTAGGATAGATTATTGTTCCCTGACATGATTATTATAAAGTGGAATGGTTATACAAGTAGCTCTATAGGTTTACTTTGGCCACGTAGCATTATTATGAACTGACTTGCATGAGGTGGTGGGAACCTGGTGCTACAAAATATAAGGGGATAGATCGAGTGAGCTTCCTCAGAGAGTCTTGGACATTATAAACTACAGGGGATAGACCAAGTGATCTTCCCAGAGAGTCTTGAATATTATAGAATATAGGGGATAGACTGAGTGAGCTTCCCAAAGAGTCTTGGAAATTATATACTACCGGAGGATAGACCGCATGAGTTTCCTCATAGAGTCTTGTTTGTTTGAATTTCCTTAAACCACTCCAGACTATAGGAGGAATTGACCGAGTGAGCTTCCTCAGAGAGTCTATGATAAACCTAAGGCTATAGGAGGAATTGACCTAATGAGATTCCTAAGAGAGTCTATAGAACATAGGTATATAAGGGGATTAGACCACGTGATCTACCTTAGAGAGTCTTTGACTACCCTAGACTATAAGGGGAATTGACTGAGCATGCTTCCTCAGAGAGTCTTATAATTTCATATGACCAAACCAGAGGGGTTAGGCTAAGTTTACTACCCAGAGGGTTGTTTGTACTTCTTGGATAGGACTAGAGGGAATGGCTGTGAGTACTTCCTAGAGTGATTCCTGTTGTGGTTAGCTGTTTCTTCTCTATTGCTTGTTGATCTATGGCTTGTTTACTACTGTGTATCATCCTGGTTACTACTTACTGTTTACTGTTTACTGTACTTTACCTGCCATATACTCACTGACTGTTAGGCATGGATATTCAGGTGGTTGCCTACTGGGATTCAGTCTCACACCCTATTTGGGTCATGCTTTTGGACCCAAATAGATTATACTATTGTAGGTATAGACAAGGTCAATCTCCATTCGACTTCAGGTACTTGATTGCATTTGAAGCAGGAGAGCATGAGACCAAGCCAAGGATTACGATGCCGAGGAGCCGTTTATCTCTCTTCTGCACTTGTTTTTAGTACTGTTTGTATTTCCATCATTGTGACTTATTTGGTTTCTTTCCTAGAAATATGTATTATGCATTATTTTTATATATGTTTTCTCCTATTGTTTATTGTTTTAGCCTTCCGCTGTTTACTTGTGTATGGATTTTTACCTTTTATGCTATTGTATGTGTTGTTTATTGTTTCTGTTTTCCACTGTGTACTCTGATAATGAGGGCATAGTTTCCCCACCATCACACCCAAGGCCCTCGCTAATAGTCGGTAGCCTCTAGCATTCGGGGAAATGTGCTTGAGGCCGTGTGAACAACTAGGTACGAGGCGCCTCTGGGTGGATCCCAGAATTGAGACGTTACAAAGTCATATCAGAGGGTTTCTTTTCTCTTGAATTACTGTTTGGAGCCTATATCCAGGGATATGATGGAATAGGTACTTGGTAATAAGGTGTGACTGGGAGTAGCTAACTCGGGTATAGGGAAAATCCATACTACCTCGTTTATTGCAATTTTACTGGTTTGCAATTTTATAGTTGATATGATTTTACCTTGAGTGATTCAGATGTTTTGTGCTATTATTATTGTTGTTATTGTGGTTCTATTTCTGTCACAACCTGATGAGATTAGGGTATTCCATCTCATCCATCAAATAAGAACTTTCTAGGAATCACTTTTCATGCATTTTTTCCATGCCATCAAGGATGCATTAGTGATTTCATGTTGTTGGGATATATGAGGTGTAAAATATGAATGATGTTGTGATAGTTTCCTTGATAGAAATACATGGTGCTTGATAGGGTATTGTTTTTTTAGAGATTTACTAGAATGAATACCAAATTTTGATTCTTGAGGTGTTATGGGCCCTCATGAATCAGAACTTGGTGGATCATTGACTTGTTTCACTTGTATAAGATATGTAAAAGATTCCAATATTTGATTCGCGGGGAGTATGGGCCCTCACGAATCCAAATTTTGCACCTTCATGCTTGCTTTCTATGTTTTCATGGGCTTCAGAGCAGTTTCTGAGCTACTGCCCGGAAAAAAACAGAATACACGGCATGTACTTTAAGAATACATGCCGTTTAGTTTTTAAACCATGTCACTGATTGTGTAGGAAGAATCATGGGGTTGTGGGAAATCTTCAGGAACACATAGTGTATGGTAAGTACATGCCATGTTTGGTGACTGTGTGTCTACCCATGTGACTAACATCACGATTGGATAAACTTTGACTTTACATGTTGTGTCTTGTTTTCACACATCGTTCCTTGTATCCTAAGTACCCAGCCGTGTCACAAACAACATGGGTCAAGGAAAACCTTCAAGTACACGCTGTGTTCGTATGGAACATTCCGTGTAGAGTGAACCGTGTAGCCGGTTGTGTAACAACATCATTGGTCATTGAAACCTTATCTAGTACACGCCGTGTGGAGGTCATACACGCCGTGTAGTCTAGGATTAAGAGGACCATGTGGTTTATCCATGTAAGGAGACTCAGGTAGGGGAATAGAGTTCAAGTACACATCGTGTGTGGGGACAACATGCCGTGTGGGTTGGGCATTACACGACCAGTTGTGGAAGAATTACACGCCCATGTGAGTGGCTTTAGAGAACACATCATGTAGTTTTTATACATGCCCTGTAGTCATGTTTTGTAAAACTTGAATGTTTATTTCTCCTATTTCCCGTATTGTACTCTTGCGTTCTCAGTCTTTGATAATACTGATCTAAGTTGTGCTTTTGAACTTTCAGAGTTATGCCACCAAGACGTCCTCCTATTGTACGCCAGCTTCCAGATGGTGATCAGACACCGGATATGGCCGATCAGGGACCTCATGCAGATCCTCCTGCTGTGCCAGAATTGTAACCAATGATTATACCAGTTTCAGGCATTGATGGGCAGTTTAAAAAAGATTTTATGAGGATGATGCAGACCTTCCAAGGAGCGCCGCCCCCTTCCCCGTCGATGGTAGAGTTGACGTGGGTTTTCCAGTAGCAGCATCCTCCCACCTTCACAGGGGAAGGAAGACCTCAGGCTGCAGAGTCATGTATAGAGCTCACACTTACAATTTTTTAGCATCTGGAGATACCTCCAGTGAAGAGGGTAAATATCACAACCTATATGCTCCGAGACTCCGCAAAGAGGTGGTGGTAGGTGATCTCATAGTCAGGGAACCAACAGAGCATGACTTGGGATGAGTTTCAGCACATCTTCTACGATTACTTCTACCTAGAGACCTTGAGGGCCAATTGAGCCTGGGAGTATATGAGTCTAGAGCATGGTACTCTTTTGGTTATGGAGTACTCATCTCGCTTTACTGAGCTGCAGCGTTGCATGCTGATTCTAGCAGGTGATGAGTTGTTCCCAGCTAAGAAGTTTTAGGAAGGTCTCAGGAAGGAGATCCATTCCCAGGTAAACATCTTCAGGTTGAATTCGATATCCTCTATTGTCAACCAGGTGCTGATTATTGAGCGAAATCTGAGGGATTATAGAGCTGTGAGCCAGGGCTGTTCAATATCCAGGGTCAGTGTTCCTCCTACTGATAGCATGAATCACTGTAGGGAGTCTGCTTGAGGAGATCAGTGTAGGCGAAATGTATCTTCGGGAAGCCAAGTAGTATGCTACCAATGCGGGCGGAGTGGACATACTAAGCCTCAGTGCTAGAGAGACTCGATGGAGTGTCGATCTTGCAGCAATATGGGTCATCTTCAGCGTTTTTTCCAGATCTTCTCACCTACAGCTGGTGGTAGGGGTTCTTCTATGACCTCGCGTAAAGGATATGCATCGCCAGTTTCTCACTAGTATGGAAACTGGAGTTCTTCTGGCCATTCGGGTCGAGGTGGAGGTCGTGGCCATGGTGGTCAGTAACCAGGCTACCAGCAACAACAGAGTGGATCAAATCAGAGTGGTCAGGCAGGGTCATAGGGCCGCGGTACAGGCTAGACTTTTGTAGTGGAGCAGACACATCCGGAGCAGGATCCCGACCCTTCTACTGTTCGAGGTACAATCTTAGTGGCCTCAGTTTTATCTTCATATATTTTTGATATTGGGGCTACGCATAGTTTTATCTCTGTTGTTGTTGTAGAGTTCCTTAGGATCTGCATATTTTCCTCTGCCGATAATTTGATGCTAGAAACACCATTGGGGGCTAGAGAGGTTATCATACATCAGTACAGAGAGTTCCCTCTTGAGGTTTCATTGTGTCACTTCTTATGGGACCTCTATGTCCTAAAGATGACAAGATATGATGTAATTATTGGAATGGACTGGGTAATTCCCTTCCAGGCAGTCGTTGACTATTATTGTCACAGGGTGAGTTTCGTATCACCTGAGGGTGGATCCTTTCTTCATAGAGGTGAGTGGGATGTCCAGGTGAGTCGAGCAGAAACCGAGCATCATGGGCTCAGAGGAGTTACAACCCAGATTGCTAGTCTCTATCTATATGACTAGGGGAATTCACATTTAGAATTTCCTCTAGTGGTGGAACGTTTTAGAGATGTCTTTCCAGAGGACTTTTTACATTTTACTCCAGAACGTGAGGTAGAATTATCGATTGAGCTGATGACAAGAGTGACACCAGTGTCCATTCCTCCTTATAGGATGGCTACACCTGAGTTGAAGGAGATCAAAAAGAAGTTGGAAGAGTTGTAGGCAAAGGGGTTTATCCAACCCAGTACTTCTCCTTGGGGTTGACTTGTTCTATTTGCAAAGAAGTCAGACGATACCCTTAGGCTTTATGTGGACTATCAGAAGTTGAACCAGTTGACGGTCAAGAACTGGTATCCCTTGCCTAGGATTGATCACCTCTTTGATCAGCTTCGAAGAGCATGGGTGTTCTCGAAGATCTATTTGAGGTCCAGTTATCATCAGTTGTTTGTTAGACCATTTTATATACCTCTTACAACATTCAAGATCAGGTATGGTATATACGAGTATATGGTTATTCTATTCGATCTCACGAACTCTCCTATAGTTTTCATGGAACTAATGAACTGAGTGTTCCATGCATACTTAGATTCCTTCGTAGTGGTTTTCATGGATGAAATCTTGGTGTACTCTCATAATCGACACGACCATGCTACCCATCTTGAGATAGTTTTGAGTACACTAATATAGCATCAGTTATATGCTAAGCTCTCAAAATGCCACTTTTGGATGAACCAGATTCACTTCTTGGGTCATGTTATCTCAGAGACCGGAGTATCAGTAGATCTGAAGAAAGTGAGGGCCGTAGTTTGCTGGGAGAAGCCGAAGAATTTCTTTGAGGTGTGGAGTTTTCTAGGGCTAGCTGGATACTACAGGTGTTTCATACATGAATTTTCATGCCTAGCAGCACCACTTATTGGTCTAAGAAAGAAAGGGGTGAAGTTATTATGGTTAGATTTTTGTGAGTCGGCCTTTCAGGAGTTGAAAGAGAGGTTGACGCCAGCACCGATACTAGTCTTGCCAGTGCTGGGAAAGATCTATACTATTTAATGCGATGCTTCAGGTATCGGCCTTGGATCCATGCTTATGTAGGGAGATGGAGTCGTTGCGTACGAGTCTCGGCAATTGAGGCCACATGAGAGGACTTACCCGACACACGATCTGGAGTTGGAAGCCGTTGTTCATGCCTTACGCTGTTAGAGACATTATCTTCTAGGAGAGCACTTTGTGGTGTTTACCTACCACAAGAGTCTAAAGTAAATCTTCACTCAATGTAATCTGAATCTGAGACAGCACATGTGAGATGAGTATCTTCAGTCCTTTGACTTTGAGCTTTCCTATACACCTGGGAAAGGCAATGCAATGGCTGATGTGTTGAGTAGAAGAACTTAGTTACAGGCAGTTCAAGAGGCCAACAATGAGTGGAAGATTATGGCTCTATTCTCTGAAATGCATTTGGAGGTGCACGACAATCAGGGGAAGACAATTCTTTCTTCTGTGGCTATTACCTCTACTCTTCTTGATCAGGTACGAAGGAGGAAGCTATTAGATTCTAAAGACCTTGTCCTATGGGAAAGCATGTCAGGATAGGACCTTCTTTCTAGATGGATAGTGGGAGAGGATGTGATCTTGCATCTCCAGGGATGTGTATGGGTGCTAGCAGACATATGCAAAGAGCTGATGCTGGATTTTCATTCCTCAGTTTGGGCAGTTCATCCTGGTGTCACCAAGATGCATTGTGATCCACATCTCCAGTATTGGTCGCCAGGTATTAAGGGAGATGTTTCTGGTTTTTTCATGAGTTGTTCCACTTGTCAGCAGGTGAAAGCGGAGCATCAATGACCATCAGGTATTTTGTAGTAGTTATCAATTCCAGAGTGGAAGTGGAATGATGTCGTGATGGATTTCATGACAGGGTTGATAAGGGCTCCTTGAGGGAATCACGCAATATGAGTTGTCATTTACAGACTCATGAAGGTTTCTCACTTCTTGAAGATCAAGAAGACCTTCAGTTTTGATGAGCTAGGATGGTTGTACATCTGAGAGATTGTACGTCTACATGGAGTTCCACACTCCATTGTTTCAGACAGGGATGCGTGCTTTACTTCTTGGTTCTTGTAGGGGATTCAGAAGGCTTTGGGTATATAGGTACTTTTGAGTACAAAATACCATACCTAGACAGATTGCCAGTCTGAGCGTATGATTTAGGTTCTTGAGAATATGCTATGAGATTGCATTCTAGACTTTGGAGGTTCTTTGGATAAGCATATACCTCTTGTGGAGTTCACCTACAACAACAATTTTCAATAGACTATTCATATGGCACCTTACGAGGATCTGTATGGTAGGCCATGACGATCACCTTTATCCTGGCTGGAGGTAAGAGAGGCAGCTTTGCTGGGACCTCATCTTGTTCAAGAGACCTCAGAGCATATAGGGTTGATTTGGAAGAGGATGACTATGGAACAGTCCTGACAGAAGTCTTATGCTGATTAGAGGAGATGAACTCTGGAGTTCGAGGTTGGGGATTAGGTTTTCTTGTGTGTCACACCGAGGTTGGGACACAAGAGGATTCAGATATAGGGTAAGCTTTCACTATGGTACGTCAGACCGTTTGAAGTGTTTGAGATAGTTGGGCTGGTTGCCTATCAGTTGCAGTTACCTAAGAGGTGCCGGGCTATGCACGACGTCTTCCACGTTTCTCAGCTTCTATGTTAATTTTCAAACTTGCCTCTTGTCTTTCAACCTGAGGAGTTTGAGCTTGAAGTGGATGCATCGTTTGAGGAGCATCCTATCCAGATTTTTGATCGTAGTATGAAGGTTCTCTATGGCCAGTGTTTTCCTCTTTTACGGGTGCAATGGCAGCACAGAGGAGTACAAAACGAGACTTGGTAGAGGGAGGTTGATGTACGATCATAGTGGCTGGATATGTTTGGGGTTTCTTCTTCCACGCCTCCCTAGGGAAATTTAGCGATGAATTTCTTTAAGGGGGGAAGATTTTAAGAACCCAGGCCTTCGTTTCAGGTATATTTTTCCTTTTTCCAAAGTTCTCGAGAAAGGAGGAGTTTTTGGAAAATTTTTAAGTACACGCCGTGTACTTTATAAATACACGTTGTGTGCTTTGATGCCACTCGAGGCCATGTGCTGGCCATGTCATGGAAACACACATGACCATGTAAGGGTGATGTGGAGTCTGCTTAATGCGGAGTATAGAAAAGCCTAGTAAACACCGTGTAATCCAAAAGTACTCTCCATGTACTTTTTTTTCATTAAACGGAACGAGGTCGCGTCTTAACCATAGAAACGTCTTCTTCTCCAGCTTCTTCGACCGAGAGTGAGGGTACGATCGTGGATCTTCTCCGAACCCCAGAGCCTCCATCCATTCTCTGAATCGATCGCCGTCAATTTCGTTGGAACCGAAGCGGTAAGATATTCCTTCTCCTAGAGCTTCGTTTTCCAATTCCTTCTCGTTTGCAAATTATCATGGGTTGAATGTTTTTTCCATTTTCAAAGATATACGACGTTCTAAGTAGATTCAGGCCTCATGGTTCATGTGTATCAATCTCCTAGTACCAAGGTAGGTGGTTTGTGCCTTTCCGTTCAATGTCTTTGAGTTTTATGTGCAATTTCCACCAATACTCGTGAACGGGGAATTGCATGTTTACTATTTTGCCCCTGTTTTTTTTGTTTCCTTGATTTTATGCTTGTGTAGAGGTAATTTGGCTATGTATAAGGATAATTTCTATTCTTGGATGTTTTTCCCATGCCTTGTTATGTTTATGACCTTTTGGTATTGTTCAGCCTATTTGCCTTTATACGTGTTTTCCATGCCTTGTGACCATAGGATGGGTTTCTGTTCCCTGAAATGCTTGTTATGATGTAGAATTTCTATCCAAGTAGCTATGTAGGTTTACATTGGCCATATAGAATTATTATACACTGACTGGCATGGAGAATTGGGAACCTGGTGCTATAGACTATAAGTGGATAGATCGAGTGAGCTTCCTCAGAGAGTATTGGGCATTACAGACTATAGGGGATAGACCGAGTGAGCTTCCCAGAGAGTCTTGGATATTATAGACTATAGGGGATAGACTGAGTGAGCTTCCCAAAGAGTCTTGGATATTGTAGACTACAGAAGGATAGACCACTTGAGCTTCCTCAGAGAGTATTGTTTGTTTGAATTTCCTTAAACCACTCCAGGCTATAGGAGGAATTGACCAAGTGATCTTCCTCAGAGAGTCTGTGATATACCTGAGGCTATAAGAGGAATTGACTGAGTGAGATTCCTTAGAGAGTCTCTAGAACTTGGGGCTATAAGGGGATTATATCGCGTGATCTAACTCAGAGAGTCCCTGACTACCCTAGACTATAAGGGGAATTGACTGAGCGTGCTTCCTCAGAGAGTCTTATAATTTCGTATGACCAAACCAGAGGGGTTTGGCTGAGTGTACTGCCCAGAGAGTTTTTGGTACTTCTTGGATAGGACCAGAGGGGATGGCTGTGTGTACTTCCTAGAGTGATTCATGTTGTGGTTAGTTGTTGCTTCTCTGTTTCTTGTTGATATATGGCTTGTTTACTGCTGTGTATCATCCTGGTTACTGCTTACTGTTTACTATTTACTGTACCTTACCTACCATATACTCACTGACTGTTAGGCATGGATCTTCAGGTGCTGCCTACTAGGATTTAGTCTCACACCCTGTTTGGGTCATGATTTTGGGCCCAAAAAGATTATACTGTTGTAGGTATAGACAAGGGAAAGCACCCTTTGACTTCAGGTACTTGATTACATTTGGAGCAGGAGACCATGAGACCAAGATGAGGCTTGCGATGCTGAGGAGTTTTTTACCTATCTTTTGCACTTGTTTTTAGTAATGTTTGTATTTTCATCATTATGACTTGTTTGTATGCTTTCATAGACATATGTATCATGCATCATTTATATATATGTTTTCTCCAGTTGTTTATTGTTTTAGCCTTCCATTGTTTACTTGTGTATGGATTATTACCTTTTCCGCTATTGTATGCATTGTTTATTATTTCTCTTTTCCGCTGTGTACTCTGTCAATGAAGGCATAGTTTCCCCACCATCACACCCAAGACCCTTGCTGCTAGTTGGCAGCCTCTGGTGTTCAAGGAAATGCGCTTGAGGCCATGTGACCAACCTGGTACGGGGCGTCTCTGGGTGGCTCCCGAAACCGGGACGTTACACCACTATGGAGGATGTCTAGGTAAATACTCTAGAAATAAATCAACATATTATTGTAAAATAGGCACATCCTCAATTTGAACATTTCTTTATTTTCTATTGGATGATGTTTTCTCTTCCTCCCCAAGAATTTCATTTAGAAGATCCTCTATGGGTAGATATAAATAAGAATCAGATAATAAATTTTTTACTCTATGGATTATGGATTCAACAACATCATCACAAATCATAACTTCCTTATTATTTTAATAAACATTCACATCATATTTTGATAGCTAATCTAGATGGAGGATTATATCAAAGTCGACCATAGGTATGATAATAAAGTCAACAGATAAAGCACATTTATATGCCATAATGGGAACTTCCTGACAAATCATTGTTGCAATGAGACTTCCCTTAGGGGTTTTGACTAACATCTCCCTTGTTACAGTGAATTGGAAATATCTAATTTTTAATGAAAACTGGGAAGATATAATGGAATGAGAGGATCGAGAATCAAATAATGTTTTTTTTAAATTTGAGGAGACGATTATAGTACCTTCCAACACATCATTCAGGACTTCAACCTTAGTAGTTGTGATCGCCTAAGCCTGTCCTTGCTCCCTTGTCCTTTTCTGAGGCAAGTTTTATTAATTATTAGGAAATTCATTTTCATAATGTCCCATTTCTTTACGATTGTAGCATTGAACATTAAAAACCTCTTTCATCCCCATGCAATCACGAACTTGGTGGTATTTTTATACACACTTATAACAGACTCCCATCCCCTTTAGGAAACTATCAGGGTGTTTCTTCCCATAATTACTAAAGGGTGGAAAGTTATCTTTTCCCTTCTTCCCCTTATTTCCTTTACCAAAGTTTTTAGCAACCCTATTATTCTCTTGATTCCCTTTAAGGTCATAAGACTCAGAGAAATACTTTTATTTCTTGATAGCTCATGAGACTATATCTTTATACAATAAGAAATATTATGAGACCAATTCCTGTTAGTGGAATGGTTTTAACCCATCAAAGAATCGATAAATCTTACTTCTTGGGTTACATATATAGTTTAAAACATGCCTTGTTAACCTAGTAAAGTTATCCTCATACTTTGAAACATTCTCATCCACTTTTTGCCATAGAATCATAAATTTCCTTTCCATACCCCCTCATAGATCACGAGGAAAGTATTTTTCTAGGAAGAGTTCTTTAAATTCCCTTCATTCTATATTTGTGACCTCTTCATCCTCCTTCATGTTTTGAATCAATGAACAAAATTGATCTTCATCTCCTGAAAAATGATATCCTTCTATAACAACTTTTTCCCTTTAGTTACTCTCCAAATAAAGAAATATTTTCTATAAAGAACATATCCACTGCTCAGCTGAAAAATGATTTTTAGTCCCATTGGATGTTAGAGGCTTTTGTCTCATGAAGCGGTCTAACATTGATCCTCTATGCTGTGGATCAGGCTGCTCTATATGGGTAAGGTTATTATGCATAACCTAAGTTAGTTTTCTTAGAATGGTTATAATATGTTTAGTTCCAGTTGTATCACTAAATCCACTATCATTATCTTGAAGAAGAAGAAAATCCCAACAAGGATTATGTGTTTTGATACGATTTCCATTTCTTCTACTAGGCACCATTTCTAAACAATGACATACACTAGATTAGGTTATGAATCATAATGCATAATTAAAAACTAGTAAAATACTTCACATAAATTAAAAAATTTATTCATATCTAATCCATAATCATAAACATGGTTTATTTGGGGACATATTTAATCATAAATCCTTCATAATGTTTTGTAAAGAAAATATGAATTATCCTAATCATATCCCACAAGAGTGTCAAACCAAGTGTGCATTAAGGCCCATTGTCACGCACCAGGTTAACCTGAGTCAAGCTCAGAATACCTTATCAGGGTTTTTACCCCTAGGTACCTCTGTGTCAAAACCACATCCACTTGTAGTATCCATACATAGTTTTATTTTATAGGAATACCCACATTATCAATATTTTACCAAAATTCTAGGATGATTTTCAATTCTTATACTCAAAGTCTATCTTAGGGTAATGTTCCATAATCAAGGTTGTTTTCTAAATCCAGTTTCCATGGTTTTTACTAAACTTTCTCTGATACCAACTGTAACACCCCAACCCTTGTTGCCCAAAGTTGGTGAATTATTTTATCACATTGGTATGATCATAAAAAATCAAATCCTAAAGGATTGATCGGTTTATTATCCTTGAAAAAACTAGATACAAACATATGTTTTACATTACATATTTAATTAAAAAACAATATAGTGTCTCCTTCGTAAACACTTGCATTCCTTAGAATATCCATGTTGGTCAGTCATAATATAATTATTCATATCCTGAGAAAAAAGTAATCATAATAAAGGGGTGATCTCAGATTCTCAGAAAGGATAAACAATATAATGGGAGCTATTACAAATAAGCATAAACTTTTAAGTCAAGGTATAAAATTGGAACATAATACTTTTAAACATAATATTCAGCATAATATGAATATAATAAATAAAATACTACCATTTAAACATTCACATGGATATTTTAATAGTGGAATAATAAATGCAATATCAATAACTATTCTTGTAATGAGGAAACACATAATTCTAGACAACATAACCATACCATCAAGGCCTCGTGCCAAGACCATTACCATATTGTCAAGGCCTTGTTCCAAGACACTAGTTTTTCTCATGAGACCTACCGATGCGTCGAGGGGATATTGAGGGAACCACCATTCACTTACTAAGTCCAACACATTCCTCTTTTGAAAATGGTGAAACATGACATAAACATTCATATTAAAACAAGCATACGAAATGTTAATACTTTAACCATAAACCATGAATGGTATAAAAATAGAACATTCATAATCAATCATATATTAAAACATTTAATACAATTTGGTAGATTTTATCATAATAAATCAACCTCAATCAAGAATAAAATCCAACAAAGGATGTTGACAAAGATGAAAATAATCTAATGAATTCATTAAAACTCTTAGATAGAAATATCCCTTTTTTACTTTGAAATTTTTTAAAATCTACCCAATTATAAAATAAAACATTTCCTTTGATGATAACCTTGTAATATTGTATGGGAAGCATCAAAATTTTAAGGTATCATAATGGTGGAAAATACCCTCTCACATCGTATATGTTAAAAAACATTATTTCCTTATTTTTTTGAAAAGATCATAAAGTACATCATTTGGAAAGCGATGGAAATATTCCTTTCAAAATGTTTTATAAAAAGGTAAAACATGGGTAGAAATTTCTTTTAAAAAATGTCTACAATATATTTAAATTCATTTAATGAAACATGGACTTGGATGATAAGGTTTTCCCAGTAGATACTTATGTATAAATGATCTCGGATAATAAAGAGATTGTGAAATTAATATTTACCTTATACTTTCATTTAGTAGAGGGTGAGTTAGTCTCCTATATAATTTTCAAAACATGTTATTAAATTATACCAAGAATATGACCATATCCATATTTATGATATCATATATTATCCTCTTATATCACTTTGGTAATAATATTTTAGTATTACCATTGTTTCGGGTGTTAATTTCTTTGTTTTCCCATTCCAGTATTGTCATGTAAGTCATGTTTGTTATGCATAGAATATATTTTATTCATATCTAGAATTAAATTAAGTTTATAATTATTCTTTTTAATCATCATATAAATTTTATAATCATTCTTGAATGGTTAACGTAGATAATTAATCTCACCACATCCTGGAGACAGTAGGCCATACGTACGTACGTATGAGCGATGATATCATTCCCTTGATAGTTAAATGATATGAAATTAGATGGTATATTAATTATAAAAAATCATTGTAATTTTATATTCATTATTTATATCCATTATAATCATCATTATACCCATACAAACAAATTAGTGTTGAATAAAAAATTATACCACGAGAAGGAGACGGTAAGCCATACACACACACACACTCATGGTGATATTGTTATTCGTAAGATAGATAAAATGAGGAATATGGTTGTACCATGATTATAATAAAATATAAATAAATTTATTATACTAGAGTTATTATTTTGATATGGAAACAACATAGAAAGATTAAGTAGAAGAATAAAAGAACATTGAAAGGCTTGATAAAAGGACTACCTCTTCTTAGGGTGTTTCCTTTGGATTTGAACAAAACTGCTCCTTAGGATGGATTTATACCCAAAGTTAGGCCCCTATAATGAATTTATCGATGTTGGGAGGAGACATTTTCAGGGTTTGGACGAACTAAATTGATTTAGAGGTGTGAGTTAGAGATAAAGGGAGGTACCGTTTTATAAGAGAGGTGAGTGGTACTTTAGGAAAAATATTGAAATGTTAATTTATTATAAAATGATTTTCGGTTTCTAATAGATAAAAATTAATTTATTTAGATGATAAGATTATTATGGGTATAAATCCTCTCAAAAAATTGGTTTTAGACATGTTTAGGTCATAAAATTAACCTTATCTTTTAGATTTAACCACGAGTTTAACAGTTTAACTCTTATTGTGACTTCTTGTATTTTGACACTATAAGTTAATATATTTACTATAAATTAAAAAATAACCCCAATTGGATAATTAACGACATTTTTAACATTATATAAGTCTTTTTTAAGAATATTATATTTATTATATCATTTAATAAAATAGTATTTGTTTTAAAAACTCATTTATGTCAATTTTGACACTATTTAGTAATTGATTTTTGTTAGTAATAAAATATTGATTCCTTCAAACAAAAGATATTAACTAAAATATAATATTTAAATATCATAATTATGGGATCAAAATGTTCAAATCACATTTATTTTAATATTTATAATATCATTTATTGGAATATTTCAATAATAAGGTAATCATTGCATCATCATTATGTCATAAATAAATTTATTTATCTAATGTTTAAAAATTATAAATAAAATACCATGATATATGAAATATTTTTAGATTTATAAATACTCTTTATAGTCAAATATATTATCTATATAACCCTATATTAATTTTTTAGTAAAAGATACATGTTTATGTTATATTTCTCTTTACTTTAAATTAAGTCTTATAACATGTCATAATCACACCCAAGTGGATCCATGGGGCCCCAAAATCAAACTATATATGGACTTGGTCGGAAATATATCATCCAATAGGATTATTACCCATGTTAGGGTATTTTTATATTATTAAAAAATTATTTTTTACCCTTATTTACCTGATTTACCTTTTAACCATGGTAAATAAAAATAATTATTGAAGTTATTATTCGTAATGTCCAAAAATAAAAGGTACCTATTTAACAAAATTGTAAATTATGATTAAAAATATGAAATTCTTTTTTCAAAATTCAAAACACATAAGTTGTTGTAATTAATTTAAAATTAATTCCCCTTTCAAAACCAGAAAGCAGGTTTTTAAGAATTAAAAACTATCAAAAGATTGACATGTGTTTATGTAAAATTTAAATGTGAAATTACATAAAATGACCATAATTGGATTAAATGATAAAATATTAATCCAATTAAACTTTAAAAACAATTATAAATGTAATCTAACTATATAAATAAATTAGATGAAAAGGCAGTTTTGAATTAAAATGCAGTCTTTTTCACTATTCATCAAAAATTAGAACTTTTTAGAAAATTACCAAACATTCACCCTAAAATAAATTTGATATTTTGTATTCAAAAATGAATTATATTTTAAAAAATAATGTTTATTAAATTTTAAAATGTGGTTAATAAAATTCATAACTACTTTTTAAATGTCTACTTTAATAGGTCATGGTGTGCTTGAACTCGGGGTTGCCTATAATGCAAGCCATTGAATTATTTAAAAAATAAGTGTACCAAGGAATATTGGGGTGTTACATGAAACCAAAAACCTAAAAACACTTTTAATTTCTAAAAATTTCATGGAATCCATAATCTTTAAGAAATAGGGTTCTATAATAGTAAGATAAGACCCTAATATAAGGAATCTACATCAAAAAAACCAAATTTAACCATCATATGATAAAAAAAGAAAGAAATAATCACTTAACAAAACAATTAACACACAATGATCAATTGAGTACTTTTCTCTATTTCTAAATGACTGATCTTCTTGTAAACAAAAATAAAAATAGTGCCGAGAGGGATGAGAACATCTTACGAAGCATCATAAGTGAAGACAATTTGTTCAATGCTCTCCCTAGAATCAATTGAATAAAAAACCCCTAGAAGGAAAAAAATAAAATATGTTTAATATAGGGAAAACTGATTCAGAAGTAGTTAATCAACAACACTTAATGTTTTCACATCCCCCCATCAATAAGAGTAACATCCTCTAGAAGACAAGGCTATCGATTTATCCATTCAAAATTCTAAATCCATTGACACGATGACATGGTGGGTGTTCACCATGACCATGGTGGTCTTGATTTACCACACAAAAGATATTCACATGTTGAATGGACACAATGTGGTACAGAAATCAAGCCGTTTTGGACTCACCACACCCTAATCCATGGTGTGGGGGAGGCTAAACTGGATATGGTTCCCAAAGGGACTCCTTATGCTCCACATATAAGACGACGCCCCACATTGGGAATATTGGTCCTACCTATAGTTTATAGGATATTCTCAGGCTTAACATAGTCAGGAACACAACATTTTCTAGCCCTTGTAGGATCAAGAAATTACAAAACACCTTTCTTATCCATCGAGAACTAACCAACACATCTCGAATGAAACAAACCATCCCAAATATAAAAATTAGATCATACCAAAAGTTGGTATGTGAAATATGTATACCATAGAACTTTTTGTCACCATAATGTCAAGTTGAATAAGGATGTTCTATAATGAGATTAGGCTACTTCTCCCTCACTGTCGATTCTCATTCCCATGTCTCATGAGAATTCATTCTGTGTTTCCATAACACACATACCAACATAATAGAATCACATAAAATATATTTTAATAAGAATCAATAATCTAAACTAGTTTCTTGACCACTAAAATATCTTATGACACCTCATACCCACACTCTTGAATATGGTTCTCATAGACACATACTTTACATACATGCTTTGATACTAGCATTAAAATCCAAGATATAACAATCCTTAAAAAATATTAATTCATCTCTTATATTCTGAAGGATATTTTTATGTTTAGGTACCTAGAGAATTATGAAACAATATAAAATAATAAATCCCATGTTCTTTTTATCAAGTAAACATTTTTACCACTTTATTTGAAACTACTTAATCTATAATAAGTCTTCATCATCTCTAAAAATTTCTTCCACAAATTATATCCTTCTAAACATGTCACATGTATACATTTCTTCATAACCTAGGGAAATGAAAACATAATAAAGGGGTGTGATCAAACACCCAATAATGAAAAAATATAACTGATGCAATCATGGCATAAACATGGATTAAATATTATGACAAGAATAGGTAAACAACATGAATCCATAATCAAATTGAAACTGGGAGAATTAACTATCTATAAATCTAAATGAAAACATGGATATAAATAATAATGATCAAATACTAGTGGAAGTTATAATGTTTGACATCAAAATCCCATAGTCAAGGCCTCTTTCCAAGACACTCTACTTGTTGTCGAGACTGCAGTTAAGACATTTTGCTGAATTGGGAAGGCATACACCAAATAACCCAAACTATTTTATTTCATGTGATATAAAAATGCATTGAGGTCCCATAAAATTCTAGTTCCTACCCATCACCTGATTAAGTCTAATTAATTTACTATAAGAGTCAACAAGACCTTTTATACCATTCCCTATAGACCCTTCGGCTGAATAAAAATATGGTTATCTATATAATGAAGAATATAGAATATCAATACAAGATAAACCTATATTAGCATACAATAATAATCTTGAATTTAAATACTTTTCCACATGTTAATAAAGGGATAACATGATCACAACCTAACCTGATAAAGAAGGTGTATGGTCAAACAATACATAGTCAACTTGCCAATAATCATTTCTATTGGAATAACAATATATGATAAGGCAATAATTTTACCCATATAAATATAATATAATACTTTCTAGTTGAAAATTATACATTATAAGTTATATAAAATATGATTTTTAACACCATATAGAACAATGAGTATACAACTAATCCAATTCTAGAATTATCACAATCTATTTGTAAAAAGAAAGTGGATGATTTCAAAAAACAACATATCCTAAGTAGTGAGAAAAAATTGTCAAAAAGTTTATGTGATAAGAATTTATATCCATATAAAACAATGATAGAAGAACAAATAAATAATAAAATAGTATAATTCACCCAAATTATATGAAATAAGTTTAAATAATGATCATAACTCAAGGAATGAAAAACGAGTTAACAAAATTTTTAACTATTTGGAAAAAAATAAATCAATAACCGCTTAAATAAAGAAACAAGATTTGTATATTAAAGATAATTAAATAAAATCTAATAATTTATATAAAATTCATGGAATATTTAATCAATAAAAACACCATATGAAGGTAACATGGTGCATAACATGTAACATGTCTCAAAAAATCAGAATTGAGACAAATAAAATCCTTACGACACGAGTAACACTTTAATAAAAAACATTGAAAGAAAGGGCTTGTAATTTAACCTCAAATTGAATTATTAAAACATTATTCATGATATAATATCTAAAATAGTTATTATATACACCGTAAAAATAAAATTATGTGAATAATACCAAACATGTCTCAAAGAGAGGAATTTGAGACGAAACCATTACCTTGTTTCATTAATTAGTTGATCACAATATGAAATCATTTAAAAAATCATAACTAACTTAATATAATAATTTAAAACCTTACTCATAAATAATACCATTTTATAATCCTTATTATATTTTTTTACTATGATCATATTAATTAGTTATAGGGTATTGTGACTACTGGGTGTTAATAAAGTCGACTATTTTATGAATGTTTAATAATTTTTATATCATTTATCATAATTTTAAACCAATTAAATTATTGATATATCATTAAATATTATATAAAATAAAAAATAAATTTATTTAAAATGTTCTTATTTAATTCTATATGTGTTGGTAACGTTATGTGAAAATTGAATTGATAAAGGTTTTTTTGATAATTTTGGGTGACATAGATGTTTTATTAATAACGAATAATATACCTCATTTAAATTTTTGAAAGCCATAAAATGATACTTGTTTGTTTATGAACTTATAATAATATCAGTATTTATTTCCTAAAAGACATCCATGATCATATTTTAAAGCACCGTTCATGTAGATGGTTAAACCGACCAAAACTGGAACATGCTTTAACTCGATGGGTGAGTATGGTTATGAAGGTGTTTATTTTGAAATAATATCATTATAAAATAATAATAATAATAATGATTTTATATTTATTTTTTATTATTTTAATCATATTTTAAGATGATTGGATAAATAATTAATAAATATAAGAAAAATGAAAAAATGATTCTTCATCGAGGCTGTAGTTCACGCACACACATGATTGACATACCTTTGTTTTTATAAGTGGATGGAATTGGTTAAATAATAGTTTTAACATTAATAAAAAAATATAAGTGTAATAATTATACCTATTTCATCATATAATTATGGAGATATGATATTTTTAAGCATAAGATTAAGAATAAAACATAAGAGGGAGATAATACTTACATTAGGGACTTGAATTTTCCTTGGAAGTCTCCTTGAATTTGAAGGGACTAGGATAACTATGAGTGACTAGGGGATTATGTTAGTGGGTTAAGGTTATAGGGAGAGAAAAATGGAATATTTTAAATGATTAATTATAAGGTTAAGTATTTATTTTAAGGGTGGAATTGGTATTTTTTTATAAGTGAATCTGCGTTCACTTTTTGAAACACCTTTAAATTTTTCAATAATTTAATGTACTCTTCAAGATACCTAGGATTAAAAATGAAAAAATATCATATATAACACATTTATTGGTCTATAAAAATCTCAAAAAATAAATTAAATTCATGAGTTTTTAATGTTTTAGGACCTTTACACTAGGTTAAACTCAATTTACCTCATTTTACTTTTACCACGATAAATAATTTTTATCCTTAGTAATTAATTTTAAAGAGAAGAATTAAAATTGTCCTTATTAACTAATTTTAATATTATTATTTCAATTTTTATTCTTTTATAAAATAAAATTTCTATATATATGAAAATTTAATTCTAAAATAAAAAACACTTAAAGGTGAAAATAGGTTTTTTTTAAAATAACGTCATTATGCTTTAAAATGTATATATAAAATAAATTATCAAGGTTAATGATTTTAAATAACTAAATAAATTTATTATAAATTTAATAAAATTTATTAGGCTTCTAATTCAAGAAAAAAATGAACCTCATCTTGAAATTACTTTATTTAAAGAGAAGACCAAAAACATATTTATATTAAAGTAACATTTTACTTTAGTTATAAAAATGTTTAGCATTGGTTTTATATATAAAAATAATATGTCAAAATACATAATTTTATTCTTTAATTTAATATTTGATTAGTTAAATGGTTTTTAAATCTTATATGTTATGCTTATATAGTGATAAAATCATTTAAATTATAATTTTTGTAAATCTAACATTTTTTGACTAAAAATTAACATTTTTATAAAATATTATAAAATTAATACTAAGTTAATTTTTATATTATTAATTAAAAAATGAGGATTATTTTATATAATTAAAATTCTAAAATTCTAAAATTTATCTTTTAACAAGAAATGAAAATCATAAAAAAACTACTTTTATTGAAAACATCCTTTTTAAAAATTAACTCATATTAACTATTTATCTTTTAAAGGTAATGATTTTTATTTTATTAACATATTAGGTTAATTAAAAAATTATTATATGATGTTTTGGCTTATTTATGTTAGGCGTTGTGTGAAGGAAAAATTATCAAACACATTTTCTTATTTAAAGGTAATTAGTATTTCGAGGTGTTGCATTCCCCCCTAAATAAATTGCATCTATGCAATTTGACTCATAAGATTAAAGTAATTTATATAGGTAAATTATAATTAACCATACACCATTAGATGATCATTATATTATTTAGGATGTGTAATGAGATTTATCTATATGAAAAATCATTAAAATATCTTTATAAAGGGAGCTAACCCATTCTTAATTTCACATAGAATTCTATGAAGGGATGTTGATCAAGACCCATAAGAAATAACTTACCAAAAATCATTAAAAGGATTTATATGATAATCATACCAATAGGGGGTTTTATTTATAATTCAATATCTTGTATTTGGTGAAAATATACATGACATAAGGTACTAAAAAATATAGTGTGAAAAATCTCAATCAGATTCATTAGTAGAAGTTTTAAAGGATTTTAATTGTGCGTATGGTTTTGGGTTACTATATCCCTTATTGGCCCTTAGATTGAGACATTGAGCCACATAATTCCCAACTCTCTTATAATTGAATCAATGGATTTTTTATCTTCTCATTTTCCTTTACACTTGTGAGTTTGATATCCTTCATAATCTTCATCACTTTATCATTAATGATACTCCATATTTCTCTTCCTTAGTGTTCTTGGGAATTCAACTTTTTTCACATTGTTAATAATATTTTTATGGATAGTTTTTCATAATCATAACATTTCTCAATCCATCCCTTTTCCAATTGGGTTTTTCATCGGGATGGTTTTTTTCATTTCCTATGGAATCCATTGATAACTTTCTTCCTTCAGGATTCATCCATTACTAAAACCAAATGAGTCAACATGTGTGGATAAATATTACCAATATAGTGGAATTATCATAATCAATAACATAAAAGAGATTCAATCTTAAAACCTTTGACCCTTATCATCACATTATCCTATAATTACTTTAGTTCAACCTATATCACTCTTAGTTTAACCTGTATCATTCTTGGTTCAACCTAGGTTACTTCGAGTTGAGTTATCTCGTACTTTTTAACCCAATCCTTAAACTAGAGATTCTAAATTACCATGAACTTTCTTAAAATATTATAAATGCAATAATCATTTAAATCTATGGTCTCAAAATCCAACTTATCCTTCCTTAAGTAATATTAATCATTCCTACAATCATATACCCACATATTTATATTCCCTAATCATATATTCTCCATAATATAACTTTAAAAAAACAATATCTATCTATAAGAAATTAATCCACAATGAGATTATATATTTTACAAAAATTAACTCCATATTTAGTGTGAAAATGTATCAGTCACTATTTAAAAAAGTCATAAACTAGTCAATATATATCATAATCCCAAATATTTGATAAACAACACAAAAAATATAATGGATTAACTTTTATTTAAATTAATAATCAATTATAAGGCTATCAATACCATCTAACCCAATTTTCTGAAAATCAATAAACCCTTTATTACCTCAACATCATTAATATTTTAAACATAAGAGTTATTCATCCCTCAATTATGTGTTCTCTAATAGTTATCCCAAAAAATAGAACCTTGACATAAAATTAATTTTCAAGATTATTAAAACCATAAAATATATGTTTACAAACATTTAAAGTTGAAAAAATGAATAACAATACCTAGATATTTCACATAATCCTCATAACATTTAAAATATACTAAAATTCATCTAAAAACATCATTTAACTAATTAAAATATCTAAGAATATGAAGAATTAGTTTTTATTATGATATCAACCTGAATACCTTAATTAAGACTATCAAAATTACATTTTCCATCATAATAGGAATATAATAAAATTCTTAGATATTTATGCATTCTCCCTTATTAAGTTATAAGACAGTAATATCTAGGTACATATCTTTCTCAGCTTCATTTTCATAATCCTGTTTCATCCAAATACTAAAAACAAAATGGTTATGATAACATCAAAAACATGAATATGAAAACATCAATCTTAATTTGGCTTCTCTTACAACACCATTTTTTAAAATATTATACTTTTGGATCAACCTATGACTCCCTTGTTTAATCCTGGGTTATCCATGGTCATTTTTCTATTAAGTTCTCAAACTTAATTAGTTAAAATCATTATTAAATCCTTTATAATGGTTTTTAAATAGAATTTGATTAACCAAATAATATTCCCTGAGAGTGTCTGTCTAGGTGTGAAGTATTAGACCAACTCATCACACATTAGAGTGATGATTGAATCGATGATCAATGAACCCTTTTCAGGGTGATTACCCTTAGTTATATATATACCACAAACACATTCAATTTAAATTATCCAAACAATACTTAAAATTATTCCTAGGCTTTTCACTAAAAGTTTCTTATCCTAATCCATGAATAAAATGTGCATTATTTCTTTAGTATTAAATCATATATTTAACCCAAAGGGTTATCTATACCTTTGAAATTATGATCAATCCTAACTTATCAACCCTTAAATTATCCTTAATAAACAACATAATCTGTAATGTTATCTAAACCTTTCTTTTTAAACCGGCCATGATGCCATGGAATTTCACTCCTAGATCCAGTGATCATAGAAACATATTTTACATACATTTTTTAATAGTAGTTGTAAAACCCTGTATATAACCATCCTTAAAAATTAAAAAGCAAAAAATATTATTGAATCTCTTAAATTATGAAGGATATTTTTGGGTTTATATGTTTAGACAATTATGATATGACATAAAATTATAAATTTCATGTTATTTTTATCAAGATAACATGTTTAGCACTTTATATGAAACTACTTAATCCATAATAAGTCTTCATCATATCTAAAAAATATTTCTACACATAATATCCTTTTGAAAATTTTATATGCACTTATTTTCTTAATAAACTGGTGAAATATAAACATAAGAAAAGGTTGATCTCATATTATCAGTAAGGGAAACATCTTACTTAAGTAATCATGGCATATGAATGGATTAAATATTATGGAAAGAATAGGTAAAAAACTTGAATCCATAATCAACTTGAAACTAGGATAATTCTATATCCATGATTATAAATTAAAAATTGGATATTAATAATAATGATATCATACTAATGGAATGCATACTTATGTCATTAAAAAACTATGGTCAAGTACATGTGATAAGACATTTTACTTGTTATCAAGACCACAATAAAAACATCTTGCTAAATTGGGAAGACATACACCAAATACCCAAACCTATTTTATATCATGATACCAATCGACATATTGAGGGGATATATATTTCTGGACCCCATTTATCAAATGATTAAGTCTAATTCATTCACCATAAGAGTCAATAAGATATTTCATACTATTCCTTGAGGAATCTTTGGCTGAATAAAAACATGGCTATCCATATAATAAAGAATAGAGAATATCAATACATGATCAACCTGCATTACTAGATAATAATAATAAATAATTCAAATAATTTTATTAATGAAAATAAGGGGATAACATGGTCATAACCCATCCGGATAAATGTGGTGGATGGTCAAACAATACATAGTCAACTTTCTAATAATTGTATATATTGGGAAAATGATATATAGTATGCTAATTATTTTCCACATGTTAATGGAATATCATAATTTCTAGGTGAAAATCACCCAATATAAGTTATGTAAAATTTTATGTTCATAATGTATAGAACAATGAGTATATGGATAAATTAGTATTGGAACAACAAGATCATAATTCACCCAGAGAAAGACAGTGGATGGTTTCGAAAGAACATATCTTATGCTGTGAGAAATATTTGTAAAATGGTTTATGTGGTAAGAATTTATATCCCTGTAAAACAATGAGATAATACCACATAATATAATAAAAGTGTATAATGTACCCAAATTATATGAAATAATTTCAAAGAATGATCATAAATCAGTGAATGAAAATTGAGTTACCAAGAATACTCACTATTGGGAAACAAATGAATCAATATTCCCTTGAAATTAAAATACCATTAATAAAATATAATTCATGATATGATTTCTTAAATAGGTTTTATATACACCAAAAAATGAAATTAGGTGTATAATAATAAACATGTATCAAAGAGAGGAATTTGATGCAAAATCCTTACATTCTTTACTTTATTAGTTAATAAAAATATAACCTCTTGGTAAACAATCATAACTAACATAATATACTATTTTGGAAAATTAATCATAAATATTAACCTTTTACAATCCATATTATATTTTTTTATCATGAGTACATGAATTAGTTATAACGTATTATAACCACCAGGTGTTAGTAACTATAACTTTTTTCACATGTTTAATAATTTTTATATCATTAAACATCATTTAATACCAAGTAATTTATTGATATATAATTAAATATTTTGTAATATATAACTTATATTGATTTAAAATTTTCTTACATCATTCTATATATGTTTCAGTTATGTTACGTGAAAACCAAATTGATAATAGCTTATTTTGGTAATTTTAGTGGTATTATTAATAATAAATTATACAACTTATATCAAATTTTAAAAACCATAAAATGATTCTTATTTTTTATTAACCTATAATAATATCATTTTTTAGTTTCTTATAGTCATCCATGATCATATTTTAAATCATTGTTCATATAGATGGTTAAACTGAACCAAACTTGAACAAGATTTTACTCGATGGGTTAATATGGTTAAGGAGGTGTTTATTTTGAAATAATATCATTATTATAGTATAATAACGATTTTTTTATTTTTTTATGATGGTGTACCATATTTTAGGTTTTTCATAAATAATTAATAACTAGAATAAAAATTAAAAAACGATTCTTCGTCAAGGCTGTAGTATGCACACACGCACGATTGATGTTCCTTTATTTTTCTAAGTGGACCAAAATGAGTAAATAAGGGTTGTAACATTAATATAAAAAATACCAGTATACTAATGATACTGAATTCATTATATCATTATGATGATAATATATTTGGAAGATTAATATTAAGAAGAAAACATAATTGGGAGATAATGCTTACATTAGGGACTTGAATTTTCTTTTGAAGTCTCTATGAATTTGAAGAGCTTATGATAAATATGAGTGATTATAGGATTGTGTTTGTGGGATATTGTTTTAGAGAGATTAAAATATTAGATTTTAAAGGATTAATTTTATGGTTAATTTTATATTTTAAGGGTGTAAGTGGTATGTTTTTATAAGTGAAATTAAGGGAACTTTTGGAAACACCTTTACATTTTTCAATAATGTAATGTAATTTTGAAGGTACCAAGGATTAAAAATGGAGAAACATGTATGGAAAAAATTTATCTGTTAATAAAAATATAATAAATTCAATTAAAGTCATATTTTTAAAAATTTTAGGGATTTTACACTAGGTTAAACTCAATTTACCCATTTTTACTTTTACTACAATAATTAATTTTTAACCTTAGTAATTAATTTTAAAGAAAAAAATTAAAAATAAAATTATAAAATAATTTGAATATTTTAATTTAAATGTAGAAAAATATTTTTTCAAATATAAATTATATAGGTATGTATAGTTAATTTTAAAACAAAAATACTTAAAAACGTAAAATAGATATTTTATTGAAAAATAATGATATTAAGATTTTAAATTTATATATATGGTAAAATTATCATGGTTACTAAATTTAAAGACTTAAATTGATTTATTATGAATTTAATAAAAGGTATGAGTATTCCATGTCAAGAAAAAAATGAACCTCACCTTGAAAATACTTTATTAATAGTGAATACCAAAAACAATTTTTATATTAAAGTAACATTTTACTTTAATTCTAAAAATTATTGACATTGGTTTTATATGTAAAACGAATATTTTAAAATTCATAATTTTATTAATCAATTTTATATTTTATTACTTCAGTGGTTTTAAAATATTATATATTATGCTTACATAGTAATAAATTCATGGAACTATAATTTTCATAAATACCATATTTTTCAACTAAAAAGATCCTTTTTAGAAAATGATAAAAAATTCATAATAAGTTAATTTTGATATGAGAAATTAAAAAATGTGGTTTATTTTATCCAATTAAAATTATAATGTTTTAAATTTTAACTTTTAATGATAAATGAAAAATATAAATACAATTTCATTTATTAAACACACCCTTTTTTAACATTAACTCATATTCACTATTTATCTTTTAAAGGTAGTGATTTTTAATTGATTACCCTATTAGGTTAATTACTAATTTTATACTAATATGTTGTGGATCATTTATATTGGGTATTTTTTGAAAGATAAGTTATCAAACACATTGAATAATTTAAAGGTAATTAGAATTTCAAGGTGTTATATATCTAGTACCAAAAGAAGCTCTTCCCAACTTAGAACATTAGAGGGGTCAAAATGATATTTCTTGAGATAAGAAAAATATAATAAATAATTGATTAAATTCAACTGAGATGTTAAATATAATCAATATTTCACCTTTTCAATATACTCAATGATATCAAAAGGTCTCATGTATCTCAAAGATAATTTCCCTTGCTTTCCAAGATGACGATGACTAACCAAGGTGACACTTTTAAGAACACCTTTTCACCAACTAGAAATTGAAAAGGGTGGTACCAAAGATTCACATAATATTTATACCAACTCTATGTGTTCACTAACCACTAATAAATAGTCTAGACCTTCACCACCCTCTCTTAGAAAAATATTGGTCCAACAAGAGATGTTTAACTCACATATGACCAACAAAGAGGTGATCTTTAATGGATACCATAAAGATCGTAAAATGTTTCCATTGTAATAGAATAATGGTATATATTGTTGTAAGAAAACTTGAATTTTCCTAAATGGTTATCCCAAGAGACTCTAAATCCCACAACATAAGCACATAGAATATCCTCAAGAATCTAAATATCTCACTATGTCTAGCCATCTATTTGAGGATGGTAAGATATGATAAACTTCACATGAGTCCCCATTTACTCCTAGATACCCTTCCAGAACCAATAGATAAATAAAGGATAACTATCTAAAATGGTAATCTATGATTACCCATACAACCTCAGGATTTATTACATGCATAGCTTTCACAAATCATCGACATTGGTCGTGTCTTGAATCAGAATGAAATGAACTATATTGGTTAATCAATCAATCACCAACCAAATGAAATTTCTTCCTCATGGGGTCCATGGAATTACAATAATAAAATCCATGTACACCTTATCCCACTTCCATATAGGCATAGGGAGATGATGAAGCAAACTAGAAGGATTTCGGTGCTCAATATAAATCTTTTAATAGGTATAATAATGAGACGTGAATTTAGCTGTGTTACATTTCAAACCCGACCACCAAAATTGAAGCTTCATATCATAATAGCATCTTAGTAGAATCTGGGTGAAAACAACACTAAGAAAATAAAAACACTATGTTACAAACTACCTTATGAACAAAGTAACAACACACTTGCATTAAAACAAGGATTTCTATCCAAGTAGAGTGATCAATCACTGATAGTATCCCCACTATAAAAAGAATTCCTGATACTATAGAACTTATCAACCAACTAACAATCCATAATAATTGAATAAAAAATATATGATATCAACTAGTCACTATCAAGAATAATACCAGTCTCTTTCTCCACCACATTCAGGTTCATCTGAGAAAAGAGCGATGGGATTCCATTCATCTTTGGATTCTATGAGAGGATGAGAGAGAAACTTTATACTGAGGGAATCAACAACAATATTCTCCTTTACTGAGGTATAAAGGATGTAAAAATAAAATTATTAAAGATAATACACCCATTATATCTACCTAAGGTTCATATCTTACTAAGAAAAGATGCAACTTAAACTCATATAGTAATAATAAATAACGTACCTTTCCCTAAATTGGTAATGTTTACAACTCTTAAGATAATTCATAACAATACCAAGATCTAAATCATGAGTGGGTAAACTATTCTCATGTAGATTAAGTTGACGAGAGACATACTCCACTACATGATCTTATTTCATAAGAACATAACCCAAACTAGAACCTGGAGCATTATAAAGCACCACATAAGACTTTACTACTTTTGATAAAATTATAATCGGTGCTGAGGCTGGAAATCAATTTAATTCATCAAAGGAAGACTGAAAATTAGAATCCCATAAGAAATTTACCCCTTTACTAGTAATATTAGTCAATTAAGATTCAATAATCGATAATTCCTTCAAAAAATGTCGATAATATCCTACCAAACCCATGAATCATTTAATATCAAAGGCATTCCATGGATCCTCCCATGTAAAGTAAACTTACACTTTATAAGGATCAATTAGAAAGCTATGTTCTAAAACCAAATATCCCATGAAATTAAATTATGAAATCTATAAGTTAAATTGTGTTAACTTATCCTAAAGACGGTGAACCATAAATATTCTGAAAAAACATTTCTAGTGAATATCACACTCTACCTAAAATTTCAAATGGACTAGAATATCTTCCATGAATACCAAGATAAAGGAATTGAGGTACCAATAGAAAATATGATTCATCAGATCCATGTATACTATAGAAGTGTTATTTAAATCAAATGAAATCACGAGATATTCAAAGTGTAAATACCTTTTATTGAATGTAGTATTTAGAATATATAACTCCTTAAATATGAGATGATGATATTTAGAATGAAGGTAAATTTTTTTAGAACCACTTGTCTCTCTATAATTAACTAGAAAAGTCATTTTTAGAGACTCATTTTTTTCTTGTAAGAATTTAAAATATTTATATATTTATTTCTAGAGCTAGGCACTGAGACGGTATGTGATTCCAAGGTCAAGTGTGCCCTAGATTAATTTTATAAAAATATTAAATATATTTTATATTTAATGAACACAAATTATTAAATAAGACATGATAACTCATAAATGAAATATTGGATCAGAAATCCTAGACCATGTTTGGTTCTAGAATTTCATTTTCACTCTATGAACGACCGAAAATGGGTCAGTGTAGGATGTTCGGACTCCTTGTCTATTGGCGGTATGTTTAGTGAAATAAATAAATAAATAAATAAATAAATATTTCATTTTAATGCAGTGAAATGTCTTATATGAATATATCCATAGAGAATCATCTAGGGTTAGCCGCATAAACCCTAGGATGATTCCAGACCTCCTTCTTCCTCCTTCACTAGAAAATCACATTGGACGATGATGAAACGCTGGATCAGACCAGATTGGGACACATAAAACACAATGACTTCATTAAATAATTGGAAGATGCATTCTTTGATGAAGAATGATCCAGTATCCATGTAAAACTCTTCAACTGGTGATTTAAACCCTTTTGATTAAATATATTGAGTAGATTGATCCCTTCTATTGATATATGCCAATTTTGGCCTAAGAATTCACTTATGTACTAAATTTAAATTGGTTTTTGAATTGATTTATCACCTTGGATCACCATTCTTGATCTTTGGCGAAGAAACCTTGGCCAATGATCATATAAACATTTGTTTTGGTGCCTTTCTCCCCAATTATTCTTCTCATTCGTCACTAGTAGGACCCTACAGTCCCGGTTCGACATTTCTGGGTGGTATGAAGCCCGATCAGAATCCCAAAATCATTAAATATAAATAAACTAAGCATGGATTGATAAAATAAGGCCATATATTGGATCATTTAAAAAAAACAAATAGGACCGTTTTAATGATTCAAGTTCAAGAAATCAAATTAGTATGGATTGGAGGTGTACGAGATGGACACTAAAACCCATGAGGGCCACCAGAATCCTTTTTTCTGGTGAACAGCGGTCGGAGGTGATAGATCTGGTCCAGATCCACTAACCTTGAGTGAAAGCAAATCCTGATTCCAAGTGATGCGTCTTGAATCAAGGCCTGAATAAAGGATCTGAAAAACTATTAAAATCTCAACTACATGGCATGTACAAGGATGAATACACCACGTGAATCTCCTTAAGTGTGAAAACTAGGGTTTTTGAAAATATTAAGGATGTCACGGTGTGTAGACCTCCTACATGCCGTGTACCTCTTCCTCAGATGAGAAACTCATATGGAAGATCACACGGGTGAGATCCCATGTGGAAGTACATGACCATGTACCAGAGTACATGGACATGGCAAGATCACATGGTTGACACCCCGTGTGAAGCAACACACCATGTACCAAAGTACACAGACACGAGGTTGATACATGAACACAACTAGAAGGACACAGCCTGATCCCATGTAGCTTGGACAAACCATGTATTCCACCTACATGACATGTAATCCTATAAGGTCAAGATCCATGTTTCAGATGAGGGCATGGCCAGGTTGTGGAGTAAGACTACATGCCGTGTGGGTCCCCTCAAACACTATCTACCCCTTGACCACTTATTAGGAAAATTCAAGGTTTCGAATCTTCTCCATTCAAACTTGGATTTTAGACCATTAGTAGCCTATATTGAGTGTTCTTACACACATAACATGATGGTTCTCTTGGTTGTGGATTACAAGATATGTGTGAAATGTTCTAGGCATGTAATTTATTGAGGTGATGCCTGACAACGGCAGTGATTATGTAGGATCACGATAGGCTTATTTGGAGTAGAACCCCCTTATTAGGTAGGGTGAAAATCCTTGATGACTAGAGTGGATCCCCCCATGTTGCACCATGGAGCAGTTCTTTAACCACTAGAGTGGAACCCCCCATCAATATAGGATCAGGTCCTCTATAGGTACCTTCCAAGTGAAACCCCCCTATCGGATAGGGAGTGGGTACTCGATGACAAGAGTGGAGCCCCTATGAAACCATGGTGTTGGTCCTCATGACACTAGAGTAGAAACCACCATTGTAATGGTAGTGGGTCCTCTACCTTCTAAGTGGAAACCCCTATAAGCATAGGGCACGATTCCCCATGACACTAGAGTGGAGCCCCCCATTGGATTGGGCGCGAGTCCTCTACGAATACTTATAGAATGGAACCTCCTAATATACTAGGGTAAGGGTCCTTTACTTAGAGTTTTCTACCCCTTGACTATGAGGAATAGTGTGGAGGCATGAATTGACTAGGTGGTTACTTTTAGGAAGACAAAAGAGATGATAAGAATCATTGATGGATTTTTGGAACTATTGGATACTCTTATTATTGGGCTAAGCAGTGAGATAGAGATACCCTTACTCTCTTATTTTAGAATATTTGACTCAGTATATATATATATATATATATATATATATATATATATTCTTATATATCCATGCCTTATATTTGGTTACTCTCTTTACATGAGAGATGATATGTGTGGGGTATGCCATGTGATTTCTGTTCTTAACTTATCACAGTTGGATGAGTCTACTCTCTTTATATAGGTGGAGAAGACTTGGTATTTAGTTTATCTACTCACCATGTTTATCCCCTTGTGTTTTTGTGAAGTTACTTTCACTCTTGGTTTTGGTTGAACTAGTCTCTTTGACTGTATCTTGCATCTACTGTATTTATATTCCTGTTGTATCTCTTACTAACCCCCTTCATATTTTGGGGCATCGTACTGGGTATATGTATACTCAGTCCTACATGAGATTTTTCTGCATGTGTCGTATCTTATGAAGATGACCGATATGTTAGCAGTGAATTCAGAGGAGCTTAGGGATACCAGGTACTTTGGACCATGTACAATGGTCCTATATTGGGATTCAATAGATTTTATCTCTCTTAGTAGTTTACTTATCCATTTTTTTCAAGTTGGGACATATTTCTATATGTGCAAGTATTTTCCACCTTTAATTTTTAGTTTATACTATCGTAATATTTGACCCCCTAGAGGTTATTCATGATTTTTTTACTGTATTGTTGTGTTTCATATTTTACTCTTTCCCTCTGCACTTATGCATTGAGATGATTGTGTGTGTGAATATAGGTACTTACGGAAAGATCTTCCCAAGTTAGATATTCCTTCAGTTCTAGTGAACACCGCCTGGCCTATGGAGGTGGGCTTGGGGTAGTTACGCCTTGAGCCTCAGCATAGGCTGGGTCATGAAAAATTGGTATTAAAGAATGTTAATTACTTTGGATGTTGTTCGGACAAGTCCCCTTATGAGGATTTGATTGGGCTTAGTGAAATAGTGTTAGAGTGTTTCGAGTGTGTCTCTTAGGTCAAAGAGTCCAATGATGGTGCAAGTGACCCACATATCTATTCACTAGGACCTTTACTACCTACTTGTTGACTCATCATAATGAGACTTTGGTTGTTGGGATCAATGGTATATGAATCATATAGAATTGACTCTTTGATCATCTTTTCTTAAGTCACATCCCCATGGTTGTAATATATATATATATATATTCTCATCCGACTTGGTGAAACTTGATAAATCTCAACATTCCTCGGTGAGGACAACCAGCCATGATACCAGTTTCGGATCATGATGGCGATCCGATGAGTGATGGGGACTTCGTTCAGGGTCCATCCCATGATTCCTTCCTCTAGGTGGGAAAGTAGTACCATCTCCACCTATTGAAAAGAAGATCATTCCAACAGAGAAGGCTGAGGAAGCACATAGTCTTAGTGCGCTCCACGAGTTCCAGTGCTATAGGCCGTTGAGGTTTTTTGGCGATCCATATCCTCAGGTGGAAGAGGATTGGATAGAGTTGGTGGTCCATGTCTTCAGGCTTTTATGGACCTTGATGGATCATGTGTTTTCAATGGCAGCTAGCCTCTTTCACGGAGTAGTTGGGCACTAGTGGAGCCTTGTTATGAAGATGTATGATGATTTAACAATATAATGGAACAGCTTCTAATAGATGTTATGTGATGGGTAATACCCCTATTAATTATGATCCGTTCTGATCCAAGAGATTTTGGAGCTCGGTAAGGAGGGATGACAATGGTTGAGTATGTAGCGAGGTTCAAAGACCTTATCTAGTACTCCCTATACATTATCCATGATGGATACTTCTGAACATAATAGTTTTAGAATGAAATATTCAGAGAGATCTAGATCATCTTTTTACCCTTGTTCATCCCCACCTATGCCAAGGTGTTGGTGCGGGTACTAGTGACAGATAGATTTCTATTCGAGGGATTCCAAACACTTAAAGCTATTAGCGGGTGTCACAAGGTTGAGTCATCTATAGTATCTAGATGACACCAGACACCAGGATCTTGACACTAGAGACCTCCCCATGATCATTATCATGACCATGGTCAGGGGAAGCATAAAGGACCAAGGAAGCCTAGAGTGGGGAATTGATTTACTTGTGATGGGCCAGGTCACATGGCACCATCTTGCTCGACCAGATGTGCAGAGCAGTGTAGAAAGATAGATAATGGACCACTCTGGCATAGGCATTGTCATGATTAAGGATAACCCAGGAGAGGATAGGGTGGTCCCTAGGGAGGTGGATCTATTAGTGGAGTAGGAGGATCTATTGGTAGTGGACGATGCTATGATATCATTCCACCAACACCACCAGGCAGCCAGTATCAGGCTCAGGGAGATGGCAGTTGGGGCTGCAGAAAGCTATAGGATTTGGAAGTTTATGAGCCCATAACACACAAGATGATTAGAGGTATGATATGTGTTTATTATACTTTTGTTTTAGTAATATTTTACATCGATTCCATTAATTCCTCTATCTTTATAATTCTAGTGTGTGAGATGGAGCTCCCAATTGAGGTGCTATCCCAGCAGCTTAGTCTTGAGGTTCCTACAGGTAACACTTCTTATGTATATTTCATCTGCTAATAGTGTGAGCTGTCTCTTGGTGGGGAGAGGTCATGTGGGACTTTTTGGTCATCATTATGGAAACCTATGACATCCTCTTGGGCATGGATTTGTTTTATATAGTCCAATCCCAAATTGAATGTCACGACAAATGATTTAGATGCCTACGCTCTGATAATATGAGATTCTCCTTTTCTAGAGAGAGAGAGAGATCATGATATGGAAAGTGGGTTCAGAAAGTAGGATAATGAAACCCACTAACCATCAATTAGTGATTATATCTCATGGTGTTGTAGGCTAATCAGAAATCCGGGTTCCTTCAATTGTGGAGGATTATATAGATGTCTTCATCGAGGATGTTCTGATACTACATCTGAGGCAAGAGATGTAGTTTTTCATCAACTTTCATCCCATCACGCCTATTATATCTTTTGTGGAATATCATATAGACCCTAATGATCTATGGGATATGTAGTTTCAGTTGGATAAAATTTGAGAGAAGGGTTTTATAAGACCCAATGTGTCCCACTGGGTAGCTCTGGTGTTGTTCGTGAAAATTGAGGATAAGAGATTTCATATTTTCATGGATTATCATCACCTAAACTAGGCCATGATAAATAAAAATTGTACATTTATGAGGATTGATGACCTCTATTAATAGCTGTGAGGCATGAGATGGTTCTCTAAGATTGATCTCAGGTCCATCTACCACCAGTTGAGAGTTCACGAGGCTGATATTAAAAATTTGGCATTCCAATGTTGTTATGGACACTATGAGTTCATAATGACGCTCTTTGGTGTGATGAATTCACCCTCTATGTTTATTACTTTGATGAACCAGGTCTTCCAGCTATACTTGGACCAGTTTGTTATTATCTTCATCGATGACATACTCATCTACTCTGCATCAGAGGAGGAGCTTGCAGAGAAATTCAGTATGGTTCTATATTTTCATTGAGAGAACCATCTTTATGGAAATCTCTTTATGTTATAGTTATAGATTCATGAGTTTCAATTTTTGGGGAATGTAATTTTTGAGCATGGTTTATCCATAGACCTAGAAAAGATCGATGTAGTTCTTTATTGGGAGCTACCCAAGAGCATGTTAGAGGTGAAAAGCTTTCTCATCTTGATATGGTACTATATGGGGTTTGTGAAATACTTCTCTTGAATTGTATCCCCTTTGAGAAACATAACATGGAAAGGGTAGATTTTTACATGGTCTTAGTAGTGCTAGAGGTCCTCTAAGGCCAGCTGTACATAGAGGAGATCATTCACCTTCATAGGGTGACCTCAATTATTGTCTTTGATTGTGGTGCATAGTTTATGTCATGATTGTAGAGAGGACCATATGAGGAATCCAGGACCTAAATGAGGATGGGTAAATACTTTCATCCTATGACCAATGGGAAGACAGAGCACACTATCCAGGAATTAATGGATATGATGAGTTATTTCATGTTAGACTTCATCTAGAGATAGGAGGATCACTTTCCCTGGGTAGAGTTTTCATACAACAATAGTTACAACTCTACCATTGACATTACACCTTTTGAGGCCTTATATGGGAGACCCCATGGGTCACCCTTCTGCTAGAAATAGATCAGTGGGACATCTCTTATGGGCCCAGAGTTGGTGTAGGTGATGATAGAGAAAGTACAGGAAATCCATGAGCAGATGAGGGCGACCCAGAGTAGAAATAAATATTACGAATATTACCATTATAGTCCCATGGATGTTGATCAGCGAGTCCACATTTTCCTAAGAGTCTCCCCACAATGAGGATTATAGAGGTTCGATGGGTGATTCAAGCTATCCTCAAGGTTCATTGGGCCATTCGATATCATTTATAGGGTTAGAGAGGTTGCTTACCATCTCAACCTACCCCCAAAGTTGTATCAGGTGTACGAAATCTTCCACGTGTTGTAGTTGAGGAGATATGTGCATAAACCCACACATGTCATTTATTGGGGTGATATGGACATTGAGGATGAAGAAACCTTTTCAGATCACCCATTTTAGATCGAGGATTAATAGGAGATAACCTTGTGTGGATGGACCATCCCCTTGGTCCGTGTTTTGTGGCAGCATGAGAACATACAGGAGATGTCATGGGAGTGGGAGAACCAAGTGAGGGCTCAAAATCCTGAGTTGTTTGCTTAATTTTACTTTTTAGGGATAAAAAACATGAAGGATGGAATTATTTATAGACTGAGTTTTTTCCTTATAATACTTTAAAATATTTATATATTTATTTTCAAAGCTATGTGTTGAGATGATGTGTGATTCTGATGACCAGTGTGCCTGAAATTAATTTTATAAAAATATTGAATATATTTTATAATGTGTGCATGTAGATTCTTAAATAAAATAGGATTATTCATAAACAAAATCGAAAATCAGAAATCCAAGACCATAGTTGAGTTTGAAACATGGTGTTTACCCTTGGTGTGACCTAAAATGGGCCAGTGTGAGGCATTCAGATTCCTAGTTCATTGACGGTTCATTCAATGAAATAAATAAATAAATAATTTTTTTGTTTTAACGCATTGAAATGTTATATAAGAAAATATCCATGGATAGTCCTCTAGGGTTAGCTGCATAAACCTTGGGAGGATTCCAGATCTTCTTTATTCTTCTTTCATTGGTGAATCACATAGGATGTCGATGAAATGGAAGATCAGAGCAGATCAGGATGGAGTGAACACAAAAAAATTATTCAATCATTATAGAGCATGCTCTTCAATGATGAATGATCCAATATACAGGTAGTGTTCTTTAATTGGTGATTTATTCCCTTTTGATTAAATAAATTGAGCAGATCGATCCCTTCTATCGATCTGTGCCAATTGTGGCCTAAGCATGCACCTATTTACCATATTTAAATTGGGATTTGAATTGATTTCTAACCTCAGATCACTTTTCTTGATCATTGGACAAAAATTAATATCCAATTATCATATAAACATTTTTTGGTGTCTTTCTCCCCAATTTTTCTTTTCATTCTTCATCGTTAGGACCCTACAATCTCTACTTGATATTTTCTGGTAGTTCTGGGTTTGATCAAACCCTCAGAACCATGATAGGTAGACAAAAAAGCATGGATAGATAAAATAAGGACGTACCTGAGATCATTTCAAGTTATATATGATATTTTTAACAATTTTAGTTCAATAAATCAAAGTCTTATGAATTTGAATCATACTAGATGAATGGTGAAACCCCTAAGTGTCACTAAAATTTGTTTTTTCGATGAACAATGACTAAAGGTGATAGATCCGGTCTAGATAAACTAATCCAAAGTGAAATAGAATTTGGATTTAAATATTCATGTCTTAAATCAAGGTGTGAATAAAAAATCTAAGAAACTATGAAAATAAGGACTACTCACCATGTACAAGTATGAACACACAGTGTGTATCCCCTTAAGTGCGGCCACTAGGGTTTTAGGAAATATTAAGGATGACAAGATGTGTATCCCCCCTACATGTTGTGTACCCCTTCACCAGATGGGAAACTTGTGTCGAAGATCACATGGGAAAGATCCCATGTGGAAGTATAGGGTCATGTACCCAAGTGCACAGACACAGCTAGATCACATGGGTGGCACCCCATGTGAAGCAACACACTGTGTACCCAAGTACATAGACATGGGGTTGATACATGAACCCAGAATGGTGCTAGATATCTTAGACACACTATGTAGTCCACCTAAACAATTTGTAATCATACATGGTCGAGAGTCATTTGTTGGTCGGGGACATGACCAGGCAACGAAGCTGGACCACATGCCGTGTGGGTCCCCTCACATTCCATGTACCCCTTAACCTCTTTTGAGGAAACTTCAAGGTTCCATATCTCCTCTGTTTGAACTAGGATTTTTCCCATGAGTATCCTATACTAAGTGTTTTTATGCATATAATGTGATGGTTCTCTTGGATGTGGCTTACAAGATACAATGTGAAAATTTTCAAGCATGAAGATTACTGAGGTGATTCCCAACAATGTAAGTGATTAAGTAGGATCAACAAAGGCTTCTTCTGAGTGGAACCCCTACCGAGTAGGGCGTGAGTCCTTGATGACTAGAGTGTAACCCCCTATCAGACTAGGGTGAGGGTCATTAACCACTAGAGTAGAACCCCAATCAGCATGGGAATGAGTCTTGTACAACTACCATGAGAGTATAACCCCTATCGAATAAGGAATGAATCCTCAATTACTAAAGTGGATCCCCTATGACACCAGGGTGCGGGTCCTCATGTCACTAGAGTGGAAACCCCATTGGCATGGGTGTGGGTCCTCTAACCACTGAGTAGAACCCTCTTATCAGCAGAGGGTGTGGGTCCTCGTGACACTAGAGTGGAACCCCCTATCGCACCGGGGCACAGGTCCTTGACAACTAGAGTGGAACCCCCATTAACATGGGCATGAGTCCTCTGCAACTACCTTCCAAGTAGAACCCCTTATCAGATAGGGAATGGGTTCTATATGACCAGAGTGAAACCCCTTGTCACTCCAGGATGCATGTCCTCATCAGACTAGAGTGGAACCCGCATAAACATAGGCATGATTCTTATACCTATTGAGTGAAACCCCCATATCAGCATAGGGCACAGGTCCTCGTGACACTAGAGTGAAACCCCCCCATTGGCATGGGAACATGTCCTCTATGGATATTTACAGAGTGGAACCTCCTTAACATACCATGGTTCAGGTCCTCTACTTTGAGTTTTTGACCTATCAACCATGATACTCAGGGGAGAGGTTTGGTTTAACTTGTATGGTTACTTCTGGGAAGACATGTGAGATGCTGGGCATCATTGATGGATTTTTGGAAATATTGGATACACTTCATCTTGGGTTGAGATGTGAGATGGAGATTCCCTTACTCTCTCATTTGGGATTCACTGACTGAGTATATATATTCTTCTATATCCACACCTTGTATTTAGTTACTATCGTTCTATGAGAGGAAAAGACACATAGGGTATTCCATGTTCATTCTATGTTTATATTCTTATGGTTAGATGAGTCTTATCTCCAACTATATGTCGAAAATACTTGACGTGTAGTTCATCTACTCATTGTGTTGATCCCCTTGTGTTTGGATGAGGTTACATTCACTCTTAGTTTGGGTTGATCTATTGTTTTGTACTATATATTGAATCTAATATCTTTCTATTCTATTTTTATATCTTACTACTCCCGATTCATCTTTCAGGGCATTCTACTGGGTATGTATATACACACCCCTGCATGGGATTTTTCCTCATGTGTCATGTCTTATAAAGATGAAAAATAGGTCGGTAGTGACTTCTGAGTAGATTATGGAAACCTATTACATTGGATCGTGTATGGTGGTCATATCTTGGGATTTCGGATCCATTCTCTCTTTTAGTAGTTTACTTTTCTAGTTTTTAGGTTGTTACATATTTCTAATAGGGCATGTATTTTTCCCTGTTACTTTTCAGTTTGTACTATCGTACTCTTGTACGCCATAATGTCTATGAATTCTTTGTTTACATTATAGCTGTGTTGAATCTTTTACTCTTTCCATCTTTGTAGAGATAGATGTGTGTGTGAATATAGGTACTTCGGAAAATTCCTCCTTATGTTAGATATTACTTCAGTGCTGATTCCTCCGGGACTATGAAGGTGGTCTTAGGGTAGTTTCATCTTGAGCCCCAGTTTGAGTCGGATCAGAATATCATCAATAAATGGAAAAGGGTACATATTCTCAATTATACCTGATTGAGATTCTAATAATATGTTCTTAAACAAGGAGTCCCATTAACCTTTTTATAAATAATAACAAGGGATACCCAAGGTGGCATGCACATACAAATAAATACCTTTTCTTTGAGATCATAAAATTGAATCGTTGGATCCTTTAATTTAGCTGGTTCTATACAATATGATGGTATTAATATAAACTAAGTTCCTAAGGCCAAATTGATCAATAACCCCACTTACCTTTCTGAAGGCTAACTAGATAATTCATCTAGAAATAATTTATCAAATTCCATGACCATTGGACCAACTTCACAAGATATGATTTCATCACCAATTTCAATCATGTAAGAGACTATCAATTTCTAAATTTCCTATAGAGGAGGTCCCTCCTGAATAGACATTGAATCCAATTCTCCCTAAAACATATGGACGTCCCATTTGGGGTAGTAAGGGACCCCTGAGGATGATAAAAATCAATCCAAGATTTTTGAGAAACCAACCAATCCATCCTAATGATAACACAAAAATACTCCATTTCAAGGATAAGGAAATCCCAAACTAGATCAACTTTAGATACATATAAAGTACACGAAGGGCATCAAAAACACCACTCCTTCCTCTTTCCAAGAGGCATCACAAACTCCATAACAAAGGGGATGACTTCTATTGGATGTTTTATAAGATTCAAAAAGTGGGTTGATATAAAATAATTAGAGGTTCTAGTATCAAATAAATTATCTGATAATGTTGAAGAAATAAAGATAGTATCTATCATTGTTATAGGGCTTGTATCAACTTACACCAAAGATTCTTACACTGTATGTAAATACATCATTACAAAGGCATATGGATAGAATTATATAGTCTTAAAAGCATAAAAATTCACCCAAGAACCTTTAGGTCTCAATGATCCTGAACCATAACATGGATTAGATGTATCTTTATAGAAATTCTACAAATGACCTTGGAATCCACATGAGTTATAGATCTTTGAAGGTGTGGTCATGAACATCTCATGTGTTTTGTCTTTCTACATTGGTAAAAAGTCATAGGACCACCACTATCCACTATCTAAGGTGAGGTGTAATCATACTGATGGGATCTACTACCACCAATTTTATGAGTCGTTTTATACTTCATTTTCTTCCCTTGTGATTCACTAAAACTTCCACTAGGTGGAAGATGAATTATGAATAAGACCAAATTTCTTTTCATGTCAATATATGCCATCAAAGCTCTATCCACAACCTCTACATAGGTGTTCAGTTTCAACATGAATACTTTAAAATGAATATCGGGCCATATTCCCATAAAAAACTACTGAGCCTTCAATTTTTCATTCGATAACACCTCATGTGAGAGATAGACCAATTCATTGTAGTAGTTAGTGTATTCTATCACTATTTTATCACCTTTATGAAATGTGATAAACTACAAATATTTTTCCATTGTCAACAATTCATGGAAAAAATTATGGAATAATATGGTCTTAAAGTATTTCCAATCCAAAAATTCATGTAATTTTTCCTAAATCACCTTGTCTAACCATCTCCTGCTAAGAACTTCAATCTTATCAGTGGAGCAGATAAACTTGATGAAATATAGAGCTTACAAAAAAGTAGAAAATACATTAAATATTCTCTGAACAGTCCATTACTTCTAAATTATATTTCATTCCCTAAATGTATGGAAAATATTGGTCTTGATCTTTATATCCTGCATCCCTTGGTTGCACTTTATTAGCTTGAACTGATTTTGGGATAACACCTTGGTTCATTATAACATCCTGAATTTCAAAGAGGCTCACACACTTATGTTACTATTCAAAACCACTTTTTTATGATAATAATTTTATATAAGGGATAAGAAGTGGTTCAAGAGAGTCCAAGGCTCATTCAAATCCTATAACTATGGAATTTTAGGAGGTAGATTGAGCTACACGGTTAGTACATGGTTAGTTCTAACCGTGCGACTCAACTGTGTGGGGGAACTCAGTGCACATTAGGAGGCTACAAGATTTGAATGAACTATGTGATCCAAGTGGTATAGGATTTTTGATAGAGCCATTTCACATAGGATGTTCATGGTTAGTCAAGCTGTGTGCCTCACCCATGTGAGGGGTGTCCTCGAGTAGTTCCTTGAGCATGGTTGGCGCATGGTGTTTCTAACTGTGTGACCAAACCATAAGACCCCTTAATTAAGGGGGATAAGTGACATTTTCCCCTATTTTTTTAAAAAACCGTAAATCCTTCCTCCCCAATATTTTTTCTAGAAAACTAAATTCTAGGAGAATCATTCCTCCTCTCATTAGGATTTGAGGCCATTCACTCATTCAGACACTGTTTGATTTTCCATCAGGTGAGTTGGATCAGCAACAGTAAGCTCTCTAATCATATTTCTTCCATTATTCATTTATATTTACATATCCTATAATATTTTGACAAGATATCATATTCCCCATTTCCATGGAATTGTTCCATTCTTATGATTTTCCAATTTAAGTTCGATAAAAGCATCAAAAATGGATGAGGAAAGTGATAAGAGACTAAGATAGGTAGTCTAGTTCACTTCCCTCAAGTCTTGTAGCATTTATATTGTGAAACATTGTACTGTGCACCGAACCTTTTGGTTCTACCTCTTTAATTATTAATTTATTAAATTAAAGGTTATTTTCATGCATAATGGGACCCTAAATACCCATAAAACAATGTCTTTGGGCGTTGTCTTGACACGGGACACTCCTATGGGTGTGTCCTTACTTTAGGGCCTAAATTACGCTTGAATTAAATTGTTAAACCAACTTTTGAGGCATGTGTTTCCTTGTAAAAAATGATGCCTTTAATTTTTAATTAAACTAAGGAAAGGTGTGCCCATGTGTTTAGGCCATTATGAATTATGATGTAATCTGAATGGCTTCAGATGAATTAAATGATTTTTCCAACTTGATTTAGGTTTTTTAAATGTAATGCCTTACTCAATGTTGTGTATTATGAAAGATATTACATACCTCATATCCAAGATGAGGGAAATACTTGGATCCTTATGGTATTACTTGGATAGGATCATCATGATATATAATTAAAACTTGTTATTGATTATGAACACACTAAGAGTGATACTTGGATCCTTATGGGATGACTTGGATGGGTTCACCAAGTGGATTGCTACCTACCTATGAGAAATACTAGTTCCCTAGAGGTGTCATTGTAGATGGGATTAGTGAAAAGATGGTTATACCATGCCACATGTGATACTCAGTCCCCTTTGTAAGATACCTGGGATTGGATCATAAGGTCATACTTGGACCAAGATGAGAGTGATACATGGGTTTCCTTTTATGTGTCTCCATGGATGGACTCTATAGTGATGGGTATTTATAGAGCTCTTGGAGTGACATAAGGTATTATTATTATGGACTTCCTTAGATGAGATTGAGATTCCACTTTTAAATTATAAGAGGGTCTCTTCTTATTTACAATAATGCTTAACCGATACTCTAGGGACACATCCACCAAGCCAAATCACATGTTTGAATTTGATCCACTTCTGATGATTGACTTGTGTTGAAATTATTATTACAACCATATTACATATATGTATAGGTACACCTTGGTTCATAGAATCTGTCTTAAGATGAAATAGGTAGTTTCATTCAATCATGTGGAGCTCAGCACAATATGTTTTATTTATTTATTTATTTATTTAAATCCATTATATAACTGCACACTTCTCATTTTATATACACTAATTAGATTAATCTAGAAATTCTTGGAGGTGGCCTACTGATTATATATCACACCATTCTCAGGACACCCTTGGTACCCATGTAGACTCCATGATTATAGGTGTTGACAAAGGGAAGTTTCCAACTTCTGATGATTGATTATGAGTTCTAGGATAAAGTATGGGAGAATAGGACTAAGCCTATGATTTTGATGATGGTAGAGGTGTCTTTTGGTGATTTTATATTTTTTTATACCATGTGGTATATGCCTGATTCCCCTATATCCCATGTACCTCATTTTTGTATAGCTACATGACATGACCATCATCATTTTGTATCTATTTATGATTCATCTTCCTCCTATTCATTTACATTGGATGATTTATTGTTCCGCTTCCATTGTATTTTGTTGATTTCACTACTTATCATATTTTTATCACCGATGTGATACAATCTTACCCATGAGGGTATAATATCCACAAAAATACACCCATGGACCTTGCTACTAGTCAGAAGCCTATGAAATATATGGAGGCATGCTTAGGGTTATGTGAAAAACTTTCTTAAGGCATCGATTAGTGGCTTATAGGGCGGTACACTACAAGGTGGTATCATAGATTTTTTTCCTCTTGTAGCACTCTTTGCGTATTATATAGGAGACTAGGATGTATCAGAATTTGGTAATGAGCCTATTACTGGGAGTAGCTAACCCACATATAGGGGAAACCCAAATTACTTGGTATGGGTTATTGTTGTTATGGTTTGTTTCTGTTACAATTGCAATGATTTCACCATTGGGTGATGCACATGTCTTGTGACATTATTATTATTTTTGATATTATTATCATGGGTTCCTTTTCTTTAGCCTGGTATAGAAAGTAGGTATAATATCATGCATCATATTAGGCACTTGAGTATTCACATGTCCGTCATTATTCCATTCCATATTTATATTACTACGTGTATAGCTTGTATTTAATGTGATTGTTGTAAGTGTATTGATTGTTATATATTGAATTGTGCTAAATTTTCTTAAAGGGATAACATAATTGGATTAATTGATGTTCCTACATCAACCTAAATGATTTTTTACTATATATATTGATGTTGCAACCTTAATTAACCAATTATTGCATGACTGAGCCAATAAACACTGGTTCCATAGGATGAAATATTAGTTTATTTAATTAATGAATTCTAATTTTAATTTATGAAGAAAGTACTTATATAAACTGAGAATGGTAGTTCATTTAATAAAATAAATATACATGACCTTTTATATTATGATACCTGATTTAAAGGTTTGTTAATAGTTACTTCACGTACCAATTAAAATTTATAAATAGCATGTGTCTTTATAAATTAGAAATAGTGACACATTTAACTGAAATGAAATATCTATATCCATATAAATAAGAATGAACTTTAATAAATTAAAATTTTAAAATGAAATGGTTATTGATAAATATGGATTCCAATTGAAAGGTAAATGTCATTTTACTCTATAACTTTCAATTGAAACTCTATATATCGAAAACTCTGCTGTGTTGTATGATACCTTTACCCTGACTCGACCTTAGTAGTGGGAAGTAAGAAGTGAATACTAATACTTATATGATCTTCCTCATCACCTATACCTAGGTTTAGGAGTATGATGAGAGGCATGACTTGTTATAGAAAGGATATTTACATATCCTTTCATACTTTTGTTTTTTTCTATCTAATGTTAAATATTTTCTGAGGTGTGAACTTGAAAATTGTAGAGTTATGCCACCACGATGTTATCAAGTCATGCACCGAGAGGGTGGAGAAGACTATATTCTAGATGAGGTGGGATCCAATACACCTATATTACCACCAATGGTGCCACCATAGTCACTTATTGTTGATATTACACTATGCATTGAGGCTCAATTTCGAGATAACTTCTTTTACTTCATGCAGTCTATATAGGGAGCTCTGCAACTTTCCCCTACTATGGTAGAGTTGATGTGGGAATTCTTGTAGTAGTAACCTCCCACTTTCTTGGGGGATGTTAGTCCTCAGTATATGGAGTTATGGCTATAGTCCATTTTATTGATATTTGAGCATATGGAGATGCCTCTAGAGAAGAGATTCAAGTTTTCTATCTATATTCTCTGTGACTCCGCCAAACTTTGGTGGGATGTCATCTCTCTAGAAGATATTTGTCAATATATGGTATGGGAAGAGTTCTATATGAACTTCTATGACTACTTATTTACATGGACATTAAGAGTAGACTATGCTATAGAATTTATGCACCTATAATAGGGTGCTATATCAATGATTTAGTACTCAGATAGTTTAACTGAGCTTCAACATTTTGGTCAACTTTGACTGGTGATGATTTGATGACTACATGATTATTTGAGGATTAGCTTCCGTATGCCATCCGATCACAGTTGGAAATTTTATAGTTGACCACCATTTATAAGATAGTGAACTTGTACCTCATCATAGAGCAAAACCTGAGTGAATATGACAATGTAAGATAGGGTGTTTCAACATCCAGGCAGGGGGATGGTTTTTTTAGCGATAGAAAATGTCATTTCTAGGGTTAATGCAGGTGTAGTTACAGAAATATGGAACACACCTATAGCTATGTAGTGTGCCACCAGTTTGGTAGGAAAGGGAATAAGAAGCACCTGTGTATAAGGAACTCGATCGAGTGTTGATCTTGTGGCAGGATGGGTCACCATCAGCATTTATTCAGAACTTTCCCTCTTGTACCCAGTGATAGGTGATCTATATCGAAACCATATTCAGGTATAAGATTAGAATATCCACATTAGGATAGGATTTGGTATACTACCACCTGATAAGGATGAGGAGGTGGTCGTGTCTATGGTATTTAGACCTCATAGGTTCATCTCTAGCAGAGCAGACGTACCCAGGTTATTCATGTTTTATCTTAGGGTCATGGATCTTGCCATATTTATGGAATGAAACCTACACTTAAGGAGTAGAGTCTAGGGAATTATAAAGTAAGAGTTACCATTCTAGAAGCCTCAACTTTAGTTTCATCCTTATTTAATATAGGCGAATAACAGTCTTTTATATCTGTGAAAATTACTGAAAGTTTGGGCCTAGAGATGGTATGATTTTTATAACTCTCGACCCAGGGTTTGGGGTTTGATTAGAGAGTATATTCTAATTTAAGGAGTTAACCATTGAGATAGGTGGGTATCATTTCTTGTGGAATTTATTTTTCCTCGAGATAACTGAATTTTATTTCATCCTCGGAATGGAATAGTTGGTTCCATACCACATCCACATTGATTGATATCATTGGAGGGTGTCTTTAACATAAAAAAGGGAAGTTATTATATTCATAAGGGTGAATGGGATATCCCAGAAATTCAAGATAGAATTAAGCATCATGGGAGTATCCTGGGATGGGATTTGGGAATTTGGTTTCTTGAATTTCCTACAATGGTTGATCAATTTTGGTAAATTTTACCAAAAAAACTCTCTAGATTACCTCCTATAAGATAGGTGGATTTCACCATTGATATGGTTCCAGGTGTGGCCCTAGTGTCCATTACTCCCTATAGGATGGAACCTAATGAGATACAATAACTCAAGAAATAGTTGGAAGACTTAGAGGAAAATGGTTTTATATAACATATTACCTCACCATGGGGTTCACCTATCCTTTTCACTAAAAAGGTGGAAGGTACCCTCAAGTTATACATGGATAACAGACCATTGAACCAACTTATGGTGAAGAACATTTATCCACTAACTTTTATAGATGACCTATTTGACCTACTCTAAGGAGTGAAATTTTTTTCTAAGATCAATTTGAGTTTAGGATACTGTCAGGTGTTTGTGACCATCATAAATACCACATATAGTGTTTTAGAGTAGATAAAACTTGTACGAGTACCTAGTTATGCCATTTGGCCTTATGAATGCACCCACCATTTTCATGGCCTGGCTAAATAGGGATTTCCACCCATATATGGATTCATCTATTGTATTATTTGTGGAATACTTATCTGTGTATTCACATATTTGATATGACCATACCAGACATCTTGAGATTATGATGAATACACTGAGAGACAACTAACTACATACCAATCTCAAGAAATGCCACTTTTGGATCAATAAAGTTCACTTCTTAGGTTATATACATTCATAGGTATACATATTTGTTGACCCAGAGAAGGTGAGAGCCATAGCTTCATAGAATAATCCCAAGAATGTATCTAATATACACAGTTTATTGGGAATGGATGGGTATTATAGGTGATTCATATAGGATTTATCATGCATAGAAAAACCTATTACGGGCTTGACTAAGAGAGGTGTGAAATTATTATGGTCATAATCTTGGGATATAACCTTTAAGGAGTTAAAAGGGAGGATGAATTTAACATTAATCCTAATTCTTTTGGAGCCGAGTAGAAGCTATATAGTTTATTGTGATTCTTTAGGAATCGGGCTAGGATCAGTTCTGATGCAGGGAGATCGGGTTATAGAATATGGGTCCCATCAGTTAAGAACTCATGAGTGTAATTACCTTATGCACGACCTTGATATAGTAGTTATGATTAATTCTTTAAACAGTTGGATGCATTATCTTTAGGGTGAGTGGTTTTTTGATTACACAGATCAAAAAAGTCTCAAATACATATCCACATAGCATGACTTGAATCTTAGGTAGTGCATGTGGTTAGAATACCTGAAATTATCATATTCTTAGATTTATTATACAACCATGGAGGAAAATTCAGTAGCTGATGCACTAATATGGAAAACTTAGACACAGGTCATCCAGGAGGTCAATAGTGAGTGGTAGTTGATGGAACTATTTTTTGAGATGCACCTGAAGGTTTAATAATATATTTTGCATCCTATATTAATATCTTTAAAAGTTTAATCCTACCTTATAGAGAGAGTAAGGATTAGGAAGATCATTGATCCTAATGAATTATTCATAAGGGAGAGTGTGTCGGGTGATAACACACTCCCTAGTTGGGTTATCGATGAAAATGAGATCCTAAACTTCTGTAGAAATATCTGGGTTTCCTCAATCATATGGGAAGAGTTGATATAGGAATATCCTAATTCTATTTGGTTAGTTCACCCTAGGATCACCACTATGTACCAAGACAGACGCCACAAATATTGGTGTCCAGGTATGAAGAGGCAGATTATAGGTTTTATCACTAATTTCTCCACTTTTCAATAGGTGAAGGTAGAGCACCGATGAACTACTACACTTATAAAACCTCTATCCATTATTAAGTGGTAATGGAATGAAATAACTATGGACTTTGGGATGGTTTTTCTAAGATCCCAATAAGGTAGTGGTGTAGCATGGGTGGTCTTCTGAAGTTTGAATAAGGTCTCACACTCCCTACTTATATGAGAGACCTTATTAGTTGATGAGATTGAGAGGATTTATATCTATGAGATTGTGTGCCTTAATATTGTTCCCCATTATATCATATCAAACTGAGAATATTGGTTTATATCATGGTTTTGACAGGGTTTATAGAAAGAACGAGGTTTATAGGTGATCCTAAGTACAATGTATCACCCTTAGACCGATAGGAAGACCGAGCGGATGATATAGGTGTTAGAGGAAATGCTTCGGACACATATACCTGATTTTATAGGTTCATATAAAAAACATATAACAATTGTTTATTTTTCGTACAATAATATATTTTATAAAAAATAATATGTATCCTTATGAGGCCCTTTAATGTTGGCTGTTCTATTCACCACTGTGTTGGTTAGAGAGGCTGGTGAGACAATGATATTAGGTCCTCCTCTCATCAAGGAGATTTTAGATCAAGTAAAACTAATTTAGAAACACATGGAAACAAATCATTCTAGACATAAATATTATATTGATCATCGCTATTGACCTTTTGGGTTCAAGGTAGGACAATGGGTCTTTCTGTGAGTTTCACCTAGATTGGGTCAAAGACAGATTCTAAGATAGGAAAATCTATCACCTCATTATATAGGGCCTTTCGAGATCATAGAGAGACTCGAGCCAGTAGCTTATTAGTTGTAGTCACCTCATAGGTACCATGTCATGCATGATGTCTTCCTTGTTTAACAGCTTCACCAGTATCATTCTGACCCATCTAATTCATTTGATCGAAAAGATATTAGGATGGATTTATATGTATCCTTTGGGGAGCATCCAATAAGTATAGTGGATTAGAGCATGAAGGATCTTTGGGGTAGGTCAGTTCCCTTAGTCTGGGTGATATGGAAACATGAACACATAAAGGATGAGACATGGGAAAGAGAGGCTGACGTACATTCTTAGTGGCTGAAAATTTTCCAAGACGATGCCTTAACAGCCTCAAAAGAGAAACTTAGGGATGAGTTGTTTTAAGAAGGGGAGGTCGTAACATCCTAAATTTTCAGATAGGTATGAATTCTTATGTTATTGTTATTGTTTTATACTAATAATGTAATTTAAATGATAAATAGTGGTTCATGAGAGTTTGGGGTTTTTTTTTGGATCCTGTTCTTTTGGAATTTGAGGAGGCAGATTGAGCCGAACAATTAGTGAATGATTAGTTCTAACCATGTGACTCAACCCTATGGGGAAATCAGTGAATTGTAGAAGGCCAAATCCTTTGGATGAAACATTATATCCATGATTCACAACAATGCAGTTGCTACGATATTCTTTATAGAAATATTTCACATGGGATGTGCGAAGTTAGTCAAACTGTTCACCTAGCTCGTGTGAGGGGTGTCCTTGAGAAGTGATTTAAGAATAGTTGGAACATGGTTTAGACAATTGTTTGTCCAAATTGGGTGACCCCTTAATAAAGGGGTTAATTTTACCTTTCTCCCCTAAAATGTTTTAAACCATTAAATCCTGCCCCTCTTATTTTAGTAGAACACATTCCAAGAGAATCCTTCCTCCTCCTATCATTTGGATTAAGGTCCATTCACTCATCTCGACTCCATTTTCTCTACTGTCAGGTGTGTTAGATCTGTAATGATAATCTCCCTAATCCTCATACTTGCATTAACAATTTATCTTCCTATATGCTATGTTATTTTTGTGTGAGCTCATATTCCCGATTTATAGGGATTTGATCCATTCTTCTAATTTCCCTCATTATAGTTCAATCAAAGGGCCAACATTGGATAAGGAGAGTGATATAAGGATAAGGTAGGTGGCCTAGTTCCTTTCCCTCAAGTCTTTTAGAATTTATATTATGATCCATTATTCCACACACCAGACCTTCCAACGTCACCCCCTTAATGCTTAATTAATTAAATTAAAGGTTATTTCCATGCATAATGGGAACCTAGCTACCTACAAAACAAAAAAATAGCAGCCCCAAAAGAGGATTCAGAGCAGGTGCACTCACCAGAGAAGAACCAAATGGATTGTCAGAATGAGAGGGTATGTCTATGCCATCGGTACCAGACTGTGCTTGCACGGGAAGCCTAGCTAGACGGCCATCCAAAGGTGGAGAGCTACTATCATGACACAGATGTTGGGGAGGGTTATTTCCTTGTAAATAGTCTTGTTTAATTCCCTAATACCTTCGGTTTGTGTAATCTCTTAAGCCTACATGCCTTGTAATCTCTGAGCCTACGGGCCTTGTAAGGGTTCCCCTTCATGCCTTGAAATAGGGGTTATCAAAAATCAATAAAAATGAAGGCCTTCGGGCCATTCGGGCTAACAATAAAATGATTCTGATAAATTTGTAAAATCATATTATAAAAAATTATATATGTTTGATTTTTTGTACTATTTAATTAACTAATTCATGGAAAAATATAATATTTTTAGTTTTTATTTTTGTAATATTTCAATTAGAATTTTAATAATATGATTTAAATTTTATAAAAAAAAAATCAATGAGGTTTAGGGTTCTATAATCCTTGGACTATATTATAAAAGAAAAACTGATTTTGAGATAAAATATAATTGATATTTTGATTTTGGTTGTTGAAATACAGTTAGAAAATAAATAATTAGAATGAGTCATTTTCTAGGGAATTCCTTAGCATCATTTTGTTTTAAGAAACAAAAAATAGTTTCATTACATGGTGAAATAGAATAGTACATTGTTGATAGAATTTATTGATCTCAATCCTTTAGGATTGATTAAAATGTTTCTAAATTTGATATTTTATTTGAAAAGTAACTTATTTAACAAGAAAAGTTTTCTATTATTTAAATTTTAAAGAATATTTTAAATCATCCAATAATAAATCATATACCACAAGATTTAACTAATTTTGATAAAATAAAATATTTACATTGATTGATGTCAATTTAATAAATAAGTTTTAATAGAATCTATTTTTTTGAAATAAAAATTAGTTCTCATGGATAAAATCATTACACCCTTAGAATCCAACTTCAATTCAACTTTGTTAGTTTGGATTAAATAATTTATTAGCATGATATGTTCACTATGGATTCTTAATTTTATTGAATTTTATAGTTTACTAACATAAAATTAAATCTATCTTTATGTCTTAGTGGTAGTATGATTCCCCAAAGATGTGACCATCTCAATTACATGACATAAAAAAATGTTTCATTAAAATAAATTACCATAACATTTTATGTTAAGAGTTTTACAAAATTTGGGAAAAAATAAAATAAAAAACTCATATATTTTTAAACTAATAGATATTTTTGGAACAATATATGAAACAACTTGATCTATAAGAAGCCTTTATTGTTCTTTTTTAGATCAAGATCCTCATGTCACATTGTTCTTATTCTAATCAAGATCCTTATAAATATATTTGATCCAATTATCATCCTTATCAGCTTCTCTAAATGATTTAGGCACTAATTGGAAAAAAATGAGGTTTTTTTAGAGTCTTACTCCTAGTTTTCATTGAAACGGTTTGATCACTAATGAAATTTTATTCATTGATTTCAACCTTTCTTGTATTTCTTACTATTGATAAAAATATATCCATTTTTGAAATGATAACCCACTCATTAATACTTCTTAAGAAACAATTAATTTATTTAACCAAAAATCTAATAAACACTATGTATTTTTTACTTTAATCCATATAAAAAAAGATCATTCATTAACATTTTCTTTTGGTTCCACCCTTAGTAATCTCTTATTACCATCCATATAATTCTCAAAAATGAGAGACATTCACCTTTGATAATGAATATCTTATATGTATTTATTTATTTATTTTACAAAATGAATATTTTATAAACCTAATAGAATATATTTACTTTCTATCATATTATTCAAAGCATTAATCTAATGTATCTTATTTTATCCTCATCCTACTCACTTGTTTATTGATTGTTTGGTGAGATCAATTTTCATTTTTTATCATCAATATTTCTTTATCATTAGTATATCCTTATGGTAAACAATGTTTTTATAGTAAAATAATTATACATAGAATTAATTTATTGTTATATATTTATGTTTAATTTTTTTCTTTTCAGTATTAATCATATAATAATTGTTTTCTTGTACAAGTGGTTTATTTTATTCATGCCTACAACTGAGATAACAACAATATGGAAATTCACCAAGAATGCATACAACCATTAAGAAAAGGTGAATTCATATTACTTATTTAATTGTTTTTTTCATAATTTTATCTACTATTTGTAAAATTATATCCTTATTATTTTTATCAAATATTTATTTTGTTTAGTTTCACAGATCTTTCGGGAAGTCATATTTCTCATTCAACTATCTGCAACAAGACACAAAAGTGATAAAATGATTCATTTTACAAATGTTACCACACTTTCTATTTTCATTGTTTTTTGTTGAACTTTCAACAGTATATATTGATTCAATATTATTATATGAGAAACATTTATCGTTGTTGAAATCCTCTTCTCTTTTGACTTTCAACAAGGAGAAAGGTTTTTCAACTATGAACATAAAGTCAATATGAAGTGTTGGATGTTATATATTGAAAGAAAATGGTAGTGTGGTTACATTGATATTTAGGGTTTTTTGAGACTTTAGGATGTGTTGGAATTAGTCATACCTCAATCTGACACATGGTGTGAACGGTATGACTCTAATTGCTTCTTTTTATTTATAATTATCATTAATTTTAGTAAAAAGGAAAATTGACATACTCAAAACTGAGAAAAATTATTCCGATTGTTTTGATACTATAGGAAAATGATCCATAAGTCATTTTAGACATGTAGGAATCAATTTCACCTCAATTTAATGTATGGTTTGACCATTATGACTCAATGTGTCTGTTATCATTTTAAAATCGATAGTTTTGATCAAAAAATGTTTCTCAATGAAAACAAAGTAAACTCATTCATATTTCATAATAATTTAAGACATTGATTTATAAGTAATTTGTGACATTTATGAATCAGTCTGATATCAAACTGATACATGATGTGATCAGTATTGTTAAAAGTGTGTGTTTCCAGTTTAAAATGACATTTTAGTAAAAAAAACAAGTGACATACTCAAAACTAAGAAAACACATTCATATTATTTTTATACTTTAGGAAAACTATACATAAGTCATTTGAGATGTGTAGGAATTATCTGTACCTAAATTTGATGAATGATGTGACCAATATGTCTCCAAGTGCATATTTTTATTCAAAAAGGACAACAATTTTAATAAAAATGAAAACTAACCTACTCAAAATTGATAGAAAAATTAATATTGTTTTTATAATTTAGGAAAATGATACATAATTCATTTTTGATCTGTAGGAATTATCCGCTCCTCAATCTGGTACATGATGTGACTGATATGACTCAATGTGTCTGTTATTAGTTTAAAATCTACAGTTTAGTTCAAAAAATATCACTCACTAAAAACTGAGAAAACAACCTTATATTTTCTTAATAATTTAGGAAATTGATTCATAATTCATTTGTGATGTGTAAGAATCAATCTCATTTCAAACTGATAAACGATATGATCCGTATGAGTCAAAGTGCGTGTTTTTAGTTTAAAAATGACATTTTAGCAAAAAATAGAAGTGACATACTCAAAAATAAGAAAATTAATTCAGATTGTTTTGATAATTTATTAAAATAATGAATAATCCCTTTTGAGATTTGTAATAATTATATGCACTTAAATCTAACACATTATGTGACCTATATGACTCCAAAAACATCTTTTTATTTAAAATTGACATTGTTTTTAGTAAAAAGGACAACTCACCTACTCAAAATCAAGAAAACATATTCATATTGTTTTGATACTTTATGAAAACTATCTATAAGTCTATTGTGATGTGTATGAATCAGTCTAACCTCAATCTGATACAAAATGTGTCTGATATGACTCAATGTTTCCGTTATTAGTTTAAAATCAACATTCTATTTCAAATTGTGTCACTCACTAAAAACCAATAAAATATGCTTGGATTGTCTTTATAATTTTGGAAAATTATTAATAAGTTATTTTTTATGTGTATGAATTAGTATCACATTGAACCGACACACTATATGACTGGTATGAGTCAAAGTGCATGTTTCTAGTTTAAAATGACATTTTAGTAAAAAGGACAATAAATATACTAAAAACAATAAAACCCATTTTAATTGTTTTGATACTTTAGGAAAATTATCCACAAGTAATTTGAGATGTGTAAGAATCATCATCCCCTCAATCCGTTGCACAATGTGACTGATATGACTCCAAGTGAATTTTTTCAATATATAAGTATCATTTTAGTTTAAAATGCACCTCCCATTACTAAAACCAAGAAAACGAGCCTAGATTATTTTCTAATCATTTATATTATGCATTGGTAATTTATTTTTTATGATTTTGTGGTGGTTTTGGTGTTGTAGTGTTCTGTTATAGCACACTACAGTATGCCCTTTTATCACCACTTTTATAAGCACTGATAAAAGACTCACGCTTTTAATCTTGATCTTGTAGTCAGTGATGTTCTAGAACTGATAATGGCCATAATTATCATTGTTAAGGACCTAATTTGTATTAGTGAGTGATTAATTTATTATTTATCATATAATATGAAATTATCCATGCACACTTCTCAGTGATTTTCAACCTACGAAGAGTGTTTTCTTAATTAATTAGTAAAATATTGATGTATCCCTTCCATAAAAGAACATTACTTTCATATCTATGTCATATTATACCATAAATTAATTTTTCATAATCATCCATGATATAATTTTAGTATTATTCAAGAACGTGGTCAAACAAAACCAAACATTTAACTCTATTGGTGAGTACAGTTAAAGAGGAGTTTATTTTGAAATAATAACATTATAATAGAATAATAAGGATATTATTTTTATGTTTTTATTATGGTGAACCATATTTTATTATGTTTGGATAAATAATGAAAAACTATAAAAAATGAAAAAATGATTCTTCATGGAGGTGATAGTCTGCACAATGCATGATTAATATTTCCATTACTCAACAAAAGAGAGGGTTGGTGGTGGGTATTAAGTGATGAATTAAGAATCATGAATTGATTATATAAATATTTTTTATTCACAAATATATTCATTAATACCATCCATGTGATAGGGCTATGAAGAACTAAAAGCATCGCTTCGTGGAGGTGGTAATCTGCACACACACACACACTAATGAAAATTCTTGTTTTTCATAGTAGATAGAAGAGAATAAATAATGGTTTTACCATTATTATAATAACATATAAACACAATAATTATGATTATTTTTTAATTATACAATGGTAATGGTTGTTTTCGAATGGAATGAATAAGAAAGAAATGTTAAGAAAGTTGTGATACCTACATTGAGAGTTTGAACATCCTCTTGATGGAGGCCTTAGATTTGAGGGACTTCAGATTTTTTTAGTGACTAGGGGAATTTTGGTGTGTAAATAACTTCAAAGAGAGATATTTTGGTAGGTTTTAAATGAAATTTCTAAACATGAGTGGATTATTGAATGGGTAGAAGTGATCTCCCTTTTATAAGGGAGGAAGAGGGACTTTTCCATGGAAAAGGATAGTAAGTAAGGGGTAATAATTGAAAGGCATGAAAGTTAGGTGAGTTAGGTGATAGAAGGATGGTAACACATGTAGGTAATTATTTAAAACATAATTTTTTTTCTAAAATTTCAAAAGGTCATGTTAATTGAGAAAAGATAAAGCCAATTTAGATTAGTCATTTAAACACTAATTACTCTTAATTAAATAATAATCATGTCAAGTATTTCATTATTAACAATATAAGTAGAACATTATTAATAAATTTTAATGTGATGGAGAATTTTTTTTCTTTATTTATCCAAATTAAATTTATAAATTGGATAAAATTAAATTTTAAATCAAAAAAATATAATTTGTTGAAAAAATTTACTTTTTAGAAAAATGACATTTTAATCATTAAGTGTTTTTAGTAATATTTGACATTTATTACCAATTAAATGAGCATAAATTCCTTTTTATATATTTTCAAACTACATATCATACATTCAATTAATTTAATTTAAAAAATACATAATATTTAGAAAATTATTATTCTTTGAAAAATAATCATTTTAATATGGTAACTAATATTTACCCAAGGTAAATTAATCTTCATGAATATAAAAGTGACCCTTATTAGATAATTTAGACCAACATATTATAAATTTATAATCCATTTCATTTGATTCAATTTATAAAAACTAATTCTAAAATAGAAATGTATAACGTATTTAAAAACATTTTGAGAAAATATTACTTATGTTTTAAAATATCTGATATAGGTTTGTAATTCAAGCATGATATTTTAAAATATGTAATGTTACTTACAAGATATATATTGAGTCAATAAAAAGGATTACTAAGTTTTATGATATGGTTATATCTAAGTGATTTTGCAAAATCTCTGATATTATAAAAAATTGTATTTTTCACAATTCCTCTAAAATTCAATTATTTTAGAGAAATTCCAAAAATCAATATTAAGTTAATATGAACATGATAAATCCAAAAATGATGTTAGTTTTTTCAAATTCACTTCCTAAAATTTATAAATTTTACTTTAATATAATATCATATAATATCATGAATTTTTTTATAGGGAATCATTTTTTGGTATGTTAACTAATATTTTAAAAATAGTATTAGTTATAAATAAATCAAAAATTTTTTTTTAAAAATTTTATAAAATAAATTTTATGAATAAAAATATATTTTAATTTCTTCTTAGCTATAATAATTGATTTTAGTGTTTAAGGTGAATTTTATTTTGTTTTGTTCTTATATATATATATATATTAATTTATATATATTTCACAATTATATTATGATTGTTTACACCTATTAATTCTAATGATACCTTATGATTGGATATACTGGTTTAGTTTTTGGTGTTTCATGTGGAGAAAACCATAGAACACAGTACATCAGGTCATTACATTCTTCCCCTTAAATAATTTTCATCCTCGCAATTTAATTATCATTTCCTTGTAGGAATATATAAATTTTTGAAAATATTGACACGACTTAAGATATAATACTTAATATCATATGTAATACTAAAAAACACTTATTTTCCCTAACCATTTTAAGGAAATGTGTCTCGTAACAGTGTATTATGGCCCATATGAAGGATTTTTTTCTTCTTAGATAATTAATTTTTGGGCCTGCACTAATAGATGGTTAAATTTAATTTAGAATATTTTTCACAAACTCTAGAAATTAATATAGGGTCAATGAGAATATAAAAATTTTATTTCAAAAATAGAGTAAATTTTTTATCAGAGGATATTATCATTTTCATAAATTTTATTTCTACAAACATAATAATCATACCACCAAATGATTTCCTTAAAAATAAAAATCCCTGATGGTGGTGATTTGATGTTATTAAGAATCATACAAGATACAATAGGGTTGATTAAACTATAATACAAACACTAATTCAGGGTATATGGAAGGTGAAAAACTAATTACCACTATCCTCTTCATCGATATTCATTTAATAGCTTATTATTTGCTCCTCGAGTCTTGGAGGTTGTGAGTTCCTTCTATCCTTAGTTACCGATGAATTAAGGAATTGGATTGGATAATTATTGAGTTCTCTACACACAATACATTGGATTATTAGTGGTTTCCTAAGATGAGTCCTGACTTCTTTCCACTTGTTAACTAAACCCTTCATTTTCCCTCAATAGTTTGATTCTCTATGGCCTCCTTTTCCAAAATTAAAGCATATTCTAGTCTCCTTGAGGCAATTTCCTTGATTATTATTACCATATTATTAACATATAGGTTGTTTAATGTCATTTATTTCAGTATATTTATTGCCTAAATTTTCATCACCCTCCGTTCTTCTCTTCATTGGTGTACTCAAGATTTCAGTGGTGCTTAAATTATTAATAATGTTTCATAATAGTTGGTTTTGGGTAACAACTAAGTTTTTAATTCTATATCCCATTCCAATTGGTTTATTTTCAACGTAAACATCACATTTTCCTTCAAACCCAAGTTTAACTTGGTTCCTTCTAATTCCATACCTGACTAAAACCAAAAGGAGTTGACATGAGAGACAAAACATTAACAATATTATGATTTATCATAATCATAAAAGGAATTAAACCTTAATAATTATTGTACTTTTACATTATCACATTGGTGTATAATTTTAGTTTGACCTATATCAACATTAGTTTGACCTATGTTACTTTAAGTTGGGTTATCTTATGTTTCTCAACTTAATACCTCAATCTGACTAGGAAGTAACTCCATAGTGGATCATAATGAGCACATTATCAACTAATGAATATCCTCAATAGTGTCAAACCATATATGTTTTCTAAGGCCCACTCACCGTGCATTAGGTTGATGATTGATTTAATGCTCAACTAACCCTTTTCAGGGTGATTACCCCTAGGTGCATCTATGCCATAACCACATACACTTGTATTATCCATATTGGGATATATTTCTATGTAAGACCATATAATCAATAATTTAACAATATTTTATGATATCATTCTTTACTTAGAAAAGTCTCTAGGGTTTTTTCTAATGTTCTATAAACCAATACCCAAAATAACTAAACCATTATCCAAAAATAACTAAATCGGCCTCTAATTCTAACTATTGTGACACAAGATAAACTTAAAAAAATTAGTATAATAATATCATGATTTAAAAAATAAACCTAAAAAATAGTAGCATAATCCAAAGACTAAAAGGTTATATTTCTTAGAGATTAGCTACATAAACATCATATTTTATAACACTTTCAAACATTTGTCCATAATTATTCTCCTCTAGACCTTTTCATAGACATATCATATGATATAATCATCTTCATAACCTAGGTAAGGGAAACATAAAAAAGGGGTGATCTAAAATAGTCAGTAGGTTAAAATATATATCATAAAGTATTATATCATAAACATGAATGAGAATATTAGGAAGATATAAATATCTTAATAAAATATAAAAGGATCATGTATGAAAGTTATAAGATCATAAAAAATATTTTTAAAGAAGTATGAAATATGTTACATGGATGAAAATTTATATTAATAGTCATATAACAACAGATCATGGTATAAAAATATGGAATAATTTTAAAATAAATAATATTCTTGAAAACATGGCATTTCAATGAAATTAGATGTATATTTAAATTTTAGCATAACTTGGTGAGAAACCCAGAAGTGTGTCACAACCACAAGTAATGGAAAACCTATTTAATAAAACAAATCATTACCACACCTATGTGAAGAAACTAATTATGTTAATTACAAAAAATGTTAGAAAACACATAATTCCTATATTTGTGTGAAAAAAATCATTATGTCCATTCCTGGCTATCTCATGAGATATAAACTTATACCAATTCACTGGGGGTAAGATAGTGTAAGAACCCAATTTTTCAATCATGTATGGATCATTTAAATTTTGGTATAATTATATATTTTGGACTTAATATAGATTCCTAATTAGTTAGTGAAGGTTCCTAGGATTTCTGAGGCTTTTTCAAGGCCTGAAACACATCTTTTTTCTAAAAGTTGGCCTAGAACATGATTTATAATAAACTGTGTGGAAAGGCTGTATAGTTAGATCAAACAATGTGGGTGATTCCTTTTTGGACAGAGCCTTACCTCATGGTTAGAACATGGTTTCCCTAACAGTGTGGCCTAACTATGTGAGGGACCATTTTTCCATGGTACTCGTGCATGCTTTGCGAATGGTTTGTCAAACCATGTGGACAAACCGTGCACATGCTATTTTATGGGAAATTTTAATATTTTCAATTAATGATTTAATTAAGCCTCCACCTTCCTCCTAATTCTAATTACTATGAGATTAACCTTTTTTCTCTCATTTTGGATCTCTTTGAAGGAGTAAGGTAGGGATTGAAATATATTCTTCATTCAAGATCCGATCGAGCTTCCATTTTTCACGTTGGATGCGCAATGGTAAGTACTCCATTCCTTATTAGACATTATTTTCCTCTCTTTCTCTAGAGATATTTATCTAGGTGTGATCATTTTGACATTTTTCTAAGATCTACTCCATTATAAGCCGAATCAAAGGATGATATTGGAGGAGTAGAGTCATACAACCCTAAGGTGGGTGGTCTATAATTATTCCCTCAAGTTTGTTGATTTAGGAATTGTCGCATGGGGCCTGACAATTTCATTGAGTACCATTTATGAAATTTATATTCCATGATTATAATCATTAAAACCCTATGTTTATGCTCTTTCTAAATATGTGACTAGTTCTTAGTGGTTACACCCCCAACTCCGTCCATCCCATGTAGGATATTTTTACATAATTGTAGTTTTAGTGGTTTGATGTGTTTGATCCACCGTTCGGGTGTGCCTTGGATTGACCTTTATAAGGGTAATATTTATATATTAAATTCATTGATTTGTATTTTTAATTGAATAATGGTATGTACCATGTATTATCACTACTTGAAACATCTATGTCAAGTGCTTCATTTGATAATTAAATGTGAAATGGAAGTTGGAAAGTATACTAATTATATTACTTGACCTTATTAAATATAATTGAATATTAGGTTTTATGTCTGTATCACCCCTTACCATGTTGATGGAAGGAATTTGAGTGATCCTTAATTATTGAATATTCCATGAATGTATTTAATAAAGGTTTCATGCTACTTTTAATTGTCACACTAATAAAAAGAAAGACTTGAACCAAATGGACTCATTAATTAATTATGACTTAATTAAATGGTTGCATTCTCTATTATCCTTATCAAACTAATAAAAGTTAATGGATTGAACCTTATGAGTTATATATGAATTCATTATCAAAATAAGAGTGGCCTGACTCGATATTGCCTTGGATTCCTGAGGGAATGCTTGAAGCACTCGAGGACCCCATTCAGAATTCAAGGATAAACTTTCTTAGTTTGAGACCCACCTAGAACCCGATCTTTATTTAAATTTGGATTCCCAGTATGATACTATAGGATCCCTCATGTAGTTCTACAGGATTCCATGGATACCCTCCTTTGATCCAACATTGAAAAGTAGGTTCTATGGTTAAAAACCATTGGGATCAGTCATTGATTAGCCCCATTTTCCCATGGTTGAACTCCTTGGACTCGGTAGATGTCTTATTATGGAATGTATTAGACTATGCTCCTTAGACTACAATCTTACCCCTTAGGTAGGCTACAGTAATTACTGTGTTGGTGACCCTTGAGGTCTATGTTTCCTTGTTTATTACCTTGGAACTTAATTACTAAAATATAATTACAGGTTTCCTTGTTACATCTTGAAACCTTCACTATTATCGAAATTTTACATATTCATAAACTATTCACAATCAAATAATGAATTGGTTACATGTTTAGACTTTGGCCAGGGGATAAATCAGGTACATGGGTATTTATTTACATTGTAGTTATTTTCTTTATATATGCATTCTTAAATACGGTTACATTTAAATTACACGAGTTGGATGTTATAGAAACGATTGGTGGTAGCCCACTAAGATTTATCTCACACCCTCTTTAGGTCCCGTTTGGTACCCATGATAGATTACATGAGTGTACATGTTTAAAAAGGGAATCATAAGGCTTCAAACAATTGATTTCTTGTTGTTTAGGATGGATCTTGATAGTAGATAACCGAGCCATAGCTCAAGATGCTCGGGACAGTCTTTTGATTTTATTTATGCTTTTGTGGAACATGTTATTCCTGTTTTCTTGTATCCATGTTTTATAGTTTTCTAGTGACATGAAATATCATCATAATTTTTTGTATGCTTGTATGTTATTCCAGTTATTTTAGTTATTACTACTATTTTCTCTATTTTACATTTTTCCTTCTATTTATTTATATTTATTCTTCTATTTACATATTTTAATATTTATCCAATGTACTACACTCTGGTAATGAGGGAATAGCCTTCCCACAGACACACCCTAGTCCCTCTCCACTAGTCGTTAGCCTCTGAAATTCGATGAGATGGGCTTGAGGCCATGTGGCCTACCAAGATAAAGGCACCTATTATGTGTAATCTGAGTTCGGGAAGTCACATATAAGACCCTGTGCATTATCATCAATATATATTTAGGCTACATAAAATCAAACACAATTATATCTTAAATAACCCATGAAAAAATAAAGGGATCCTCAAACAATCAAATAACATAAACTTAATAAATAATAGGATATATAAATATCATTTACTAAAAGTATTCATAACATAATAATATATGATGGGTGATAAAAAAATCACTTCATAGTAGATAAACCTTGGAAGAAAAATTAATGTGAAAAAACAAAAATTTTCAAAAAACCTTTTTAATCATTTTTATAAAATATGAAGTTTGAATTACATTAAAAAAATATATTTTTGATAGGGGAAAGATAATAATTTTAAAAACCTTATTATAAATAAGTCCAAATAAAATATCCTTTAAAATACACAAGGTTTAATAATCAGAAGTGAAAATACTTTTAAAACTACTACTTTTGAAGAGATTCTTAAATAATGGAAACTTTAAAAAAATGATGCGTTCAAAAAAGGTAAGTGAAGATATTTTGTGAATAATTTTACTTTTTTAAAAGAATCACTAATAATGAAGAATTGAAAAACACAAAAAAGGTTTCAAAATGGGAATATGAAAATACTTTTAAAAAATTTACATTATAAATAATATTTAATAATAAAAAATTGACAGTGACATAAATTTTATCAATAGAAAATGTGGAGTGGATTATAAAACCTTTTATTTTGAAAGGATAGAAAAACATTTCAAACATTTGGAAATTACCTTGTAAAAAACTCTAATCATTAAAAAGATAAAGAAAACTATAATTTAAAATGAAATCAGGGAAATAAAAAAATAATTGGAGATAAAAAATATTTGAGCTTACACTAAAGAAAAGAAAACATTGGTGAGAAGTAATGATATGGATATGGAATAAAAATCTATTAAAATTAATTTCATTTATTCTTAACAAAAAATGCATTTTAAAAAAACATTAAAATAATTGAGGAATGAGAATTTTGTGTGAAACACTATTTAACAAGAAAAGAAGGTATAATACATCCTAAAATCATCATACATTATAATAGATCAATCATGCAATACAATAGTTAAAGATTAGTGATTATAACCCATGGAAGATAATTGAGTCATTAAAAAACTATTACAGGTTTATTAATTTTTGAATTAAAAGTCATTGACAGATTAAAAATAAAATGGTTCTATAAATATCATGGATTAAATCATGGACTACATCAAATAAAATATTGGTTATTATATACACTAAATAAATATAAAATTTGTGCAATACATTAGAACTGGTCTTAATGATGATAAGTTGACATGAAAACCCTTAAAACCTTTGTATTTTTTGAACCAAAACACAATGAGAGAATGAACATTAAAAAGATAGAAATCATGAATTATATTGAAATCATGATACTAAATTAAAATGGGGTTTTATTTACACCATAAAAAATAAAACATGGTGTATATCATGGACATGTCTCAAGGGATTCAAATTTGAGACAAAGAAACCCTTATGTTACTTCCATGCTTAGTTAGATTCACTCTAACATCATATAAAAAAACATAAATATCTTGATATAATATTTTAGAACTATATTAATACCTAAAACTATATAAAATTTTCATTAATAATCATTATATACATGTATATTAAATAGTTTTTTCCTATTTTACCACATCATGTATTTATAGGTTTGACAGTTTGTTGTAGTTTCATAGGAGCAGTGTTTATGTTCATTATTATTCAAAATTTAATCATTCAAATTTCATTAATTTTAATTAAATTTATTATTTATAATGATTTATAAAGTTTAAATTTCATTTCATGAGTACTTTAATCTTCATACTAGAATATGAAATCGACAACGAACAATTTTCAACAATTTTTAACCTATGAAGGGTGTTTTATTAATTAAATATTTAAATATTGATGTATAATTTCAAGAAAAATAATCATTATTTACATATTTATTTTATATTATATAATAAATTAAGTTTTTTTAAATTATCCATGATTTAATTTCAAATAATAATTCATGTAGGTGATCAATCCAACCCAAACATGAGCACACTTTAACTCGATTTGGGAGTATGGTTAAATTTTTTTTATTTTGGAATAATATAATTTTAAAAGAATAATATTTTTTTTATGATGGTGAATAATATTTTCATATGTTTGGATAAATAATGAAAAACTAGAAGAAAATTTGAAAAATGATTCTTTGTGGAGGAGATAGTCTGCACAATGTATAATTAACCTTTATGTTACTAAACAAAAGAGAGGGGTGGAGGTGAATTGTAAGTGATAATTTAAGGATAATAAATAAATAATATAAATAATATTTATTAACCAATACCATAATTAAGACCATACATGATATGTGGTGATGAAAACTGAAAGCGTCGCTTCATGAAGGTGGTAATCCACTCACCCATAGTAATGACTATTCTTATTTTTCATAGTAGATGGAAGATAATAAATAGTTTTTTTTCCATTATTATAATAAAATTTGAAAATAATTATTATTTTTATATTGTTATTATATTATTTTTGAGTTCATATTGTAAAGGAATGAATAATAAATAAACGTTAAGAAAGATGTGATACCTATGTTGAGACCTTTAACATCCTCTTGATGAAGTCCTTAGATTTGATGGAATTAGGCTATTTTTTGGTGAATAAGGGAATTAGTGTGTCTAAAGGAATTAAATTAGAGGATATTATTTTTTGTTTTCAATGAAATCTATAAATATAAGTGGCATATTTAATGGGTGGAAGTTACCCCCCTTTTATAAATGAGGAAGAAGGATTCTCAATTGAAAATAATGAAAGTAAGGGGTATGAATGAAAAGGAATAAAGAATTGGTGAGATAGGTGAGGTAAAGTTGTTAATAATTATAGGTAAAAATGTAAAACCCATTTTTTTTCTATAAGATCTAAAGTTATTTTAAATTTAGGAAAAATCGAGCCACCTTAGACACATCATTAAAACACTTACCACTCTTAATTAAATATTAATCATGTCAATAATTTTATTAATAAAAATATTAGTATACCATTATTACCAAATTTATACATTCTAAATAAAAATTTGGAATCCATTAATCTTAATTAAATTTCTAAATTTCATAATTTATCTTTTAAACCAAAACATACAATGTGTTGAAAAGAAATGTTTTTAGAAAAATATCCTTTTAATCATTTAGTTTTATTAGGATTATTTAACATTTATTACCCATTAAATGAGTGTTAATTCCATTTTAAATATTTATAAACATAATATTAGAGATTTTATTAATTTAATTTTAAAAATAAACAATATTTAGGATAATATTATTCTTTAAAAAATTATCATTTTACCAAGATAACTAATATTTAACCAAGGTAACTTAATCTTCATACCTAAAAATAAAATTAAACTTATAAGATAATTTTGACCCACTAAATATAAATTTAAAATTTATTTCATTTTTTTCAATTTATAAAAACTAATTTTAAAATACTAATATACATTGTATATCAAATAATTATTGAGAAAATATTACTTATTTTTAAAAATATAAAATATATGTTTGTAATTTAAACAAAATATTTTAAAAATTTTAATGTTACTTAAAAGGCATATATTTTTTCAAGAAAAATATTTCTTATTTTTTGGATAACTATTATTTCCAAGTGATTTTATAAAATCTATGATATTTTCAAAAATGGGTTTTTATACCATTCACCCAAAAGTCAATTATTTTAGAAAAATTCAAAAAATTCAACTTTAGATGATATGACCTTGATAAATAAAATAATCTTATCAATTTTGTAAAATCAAAATCCTAAAATTTGTAAATTTAACATTAAAATAAAATCATAAAATATCATGAAAAATAGTTTTTTATTGTGAATAATTTTTTTGGTATATTAACTATTCATTTAAAATTAGCGCTAGTCATAAATATATAATAATTTAAAAAATTATTAATTTTATGAAATATATTTTATGAATAAAAATATATTTTATTTTCTTATTATCCATACTAATTGATTTTTGGGTTTAAGGTGAAATTTATTTTTCATTATTATATATATATATATATTTATTCAATTATATATATTTTGTAATTATGTTACCACTATTTATACCTACTAATTTTAAAACTACCTTATGATGGTCTATATTGGTTTGGTTTTCGATGATGTGTGTGGAGAAAAACATAGAAAATAGTTTTTTTAAGAAGAAAAACTTGAGCAGTTACAATGGGTAACTAGGGGAACACCATTCAATCAAAGGAATAAAAAATTTGGTATTCAGAGAGGAAATATATTGGAAGAAAATTATTATTATAAATTGATTATTATTAACCAATAAAAAGTAAATAATGGACCATTTATCATATAGAGTTTTAACATTTCTCATTTTTTAAAAAATAGGAAAAGAATAAATGAGTAGTTGAAGAATACTTTTCAAAGAATAAAAGAATTTCAGTTAAAAATCATGATTAAAATTAAAATTTTCCATGAAATACCTTTAAAATAAATCTCATATAATAAGTGAAAAATAATTTTTTTTATAATACCATGAAAAATGGGAGATAATTTTTAAAATGATGGGAAATATTTTCTTGTGAAAACATTCTAAAAATAAGCTTTTTTCTTATTTTTATAAATAAAGTCTAAGTGAAACATCATAAAAATATTATTATATTTTTTTTTTGAAAATAGGTTAAATAATTATAGGGATTATATAAAAAACTCATATTAGAGTTCCAAAAAAGCAAGTGGAACTTTGGTGGGTAGGAAAATATAGACATGGGGAATGAGCCATTGGAAAGAATGGGTGTTATTCTTTCCAACATCAAAATTTTATGTGAGAAGGTATTTCATCAAGGAAAATGATATCAATGAGAAAAATAACTTCCCCAGATAACAAGGGAAAATACCATATATAAAATGAATTGGAATGATAAATGATTCTTATAATATCACAATCAAGTAGATAATTTATGACTCAATGAGGAAGAATTTAAGTCGAGAAAACTATTACGACTCTCAAGTAAAATTTAAATCAAAACCCTATAAATGAGATAGAGACTTAAATTGAACTTATAATTCCATAATGAAAGATAATTTATGGTGTAATTAATAAAATAGTTAGCATATACACAATATAAACAAAATTTGGTTCATAATAAAAATGTATCTCAATGAAAGGAATTTGAGGCAACAAAGCCTTATGACATTAGAAATATTCATATCAAAACCCTTGGAAGGATATGATTTTAAATAAAAAAATTAAATATAATTAATAATGATAGGATAATGATATAAAATATTAAAGGGTTAGTAGATACACCATTCCAAATAATACATGGTGTATGATAAGAAATATATATCAAGGAATAAAACTTTGAGGGAAAAATCCCTTAACATGTTATTGATTCTCTCTATGCATGTACATTAATTCACGAATAATAAAATTAATTTTACTATATGATATAATTAAAATGTTACTAATATATATTGAAAGTATTAAGGACCAATTATTATCATATTATATTTATTTATTATATAATATTTTCTTTTGTTGGTTATTTGAAGTGATTTGGTTAGTTTCAACGTGAATGTTTTGGTATGCTGACCATGGTTAAAGTTATTATAGAATAAATTAATAATATCCATAATTTTAGGAGGGTATTTAATTTATTATTCTATTATAATAAAATATATATAGTTATATAGGTTTTTATAAAATTAAATCATATATGTAAAGGTACTCCAATATGTTCATTTTATGTGGTTTGGTTTATTATGAATATTTATTATTAACATAACATAAAGATTGGACAATATTATATATATATAATGTTAATAGTGTATAAAAATAATGCTTTTACCTTATATATATTTTTAAATTAATATATTTTATATGGATATGGAAAACAAATTACATCGCTTCACAGAGGTGGTATTCTGCACAAACCCATGATCAATGTTATTTTTTTTCTTAGTGGACGGTAAGGAATAAATAAATATTGTTCTATTAATATAATAACACTTAATTATACTAATTATAATAGGGTCATTATATTACTATGGTATGTTTTGGATTTTAAGATTTATATTAAGTAGAAAATCATAAGGATTAAGTAATACTCACTTTGGGATCTTAAAATATCTCTTAAAATTATCTTTATAAATAAAGAGATTAGGATATCTTATGGTGATAAGCTTCTTTAATAAGTGAATAGTACTTATATTATAGGAAAATTAGAAATTTTTTCATGTATATTTAAATAGATAAGTGAAACTTTTTTAGGTTGGAAGTGATCCCCTTTTATAAGTGAAGAAAATACCCCTTTTTTGAAGACTCATTACTTTTCAATAATGGAGTGACACTATTCAAAGTTCATAGGTTCAAAAAGTGAAAAATAATGGTTTTTGGGTGGGAAAAGGTTGAATAAGTTTCTAAATATCATTTGAACACATTTTTTAAACATGTTTCAAGCCATTTACCATTAGGTTTTTATATTTAACTATTTTTATTTTTAATATAGGTAAATAGTTTATAAATAAGTAATATATGTTTTACTAGAAATGTAATATAAAACATATTAAAAAATTTAGCTTTTCTGAACCAATATTTAGTATTTATTTAATCCAATTAATTTTCTAAATAAGTGAAAATTAACTTTTAAATTAAAACATTTGATATATATATAAAATTTTTGTAAAACAAAATGTTTCTCTTAACATTATGTATTCTTAATACTATTTAGTATTGATTACCAATTGAATGAGTGATAATATATTTATATGTAGGTTCAAGAATTATATTAAATTATTTTTTTGGAATATATTAATTTATTATACTAGATGAAAATTACACAATATTAATGAAATAAATCTTTGAAAATAATAGTTTTACCATTATCATGGTCATTAGATTTAATGTTAGTAATCATACTTTTATGAAAAAAATGAAATTTGAACTCCTAAATAATATGATTATTTTTACCTATAATATTAAATCCATTTTTAGACCTAATTTCTATATGTGATGAAATCAAAATTTTAATATAAGTGAATAAAAACTATTTTTAAAGTAAAATACCAATTATGTTTTCAAAACATTACACATGGGTTTAATAAATTTAACATAGTATTTATAAATTATTTATTTTACTTTATAAATGTATGTATTTTAAATAGAAAATGTTTCAAAAACTTTGAAGTTATTATTTTATTATGATAATGTCATAAAAGTGATAGTATTAATAAAATCAGTATTTTTTACTATTCACCTTAAAATAAATTACTTTAGAAAAATCTCAAAATTCCTCTTAAGATAATTTTTTATTGTGGAATTAAAATTTAAATTTAATTTTTTAAAATTAAAGTTATGAAATTAATAAATTTTAATTTCAAATAAAAAATTGATATATATAAAGAAAAAAAATTATTGAAAAATTACTTTTTAAGAAATTATGTGTTCCTAATCATATTTTGAAATAATTTAATAATTTATTACAAGTTTTTTATTTACTAGAGGTTTTAATTTTTTTTAATTTTTATTAATAAATATGCCATGTCTCATTTTAGTCAGGTGTTGCATGTGGAGAAAGCTATCAAATATAGTATTAATTTTAAAAAATATTCCAAAATATTAGGTCATTATATTTGAACCCCTTAAATAATTCCTTTCCTCGCAATTTAAATAACTACTCATTGATAAAAGCATGTGAGGGTATTCTTAACATATTTATCGTTTGGGATATAAATTCTAATATGAAATATAACTTACTATCTAAGGCCATATCAAATTACTTATCTTTCCTCAAAAAAAATTAATCATTTTTATAATCATATACCCTAATATGTATATATCCTAATAATATATTCTCCATAATATAGCTTTATCAAAACCATTCGAATCTCTATGAAATTAAACAACTATAAAATCATATTTTCCTCTAAAAATTAACTCTACCATTAATCATGAAATGCATTAAGCACTAGTTCATAATTTCACACACTAGTAAATATATTTCATAATCATAAAGATAAGATAAAATTTACCAAAAATATCAAGGATCACTTTTTCATTAAATAAATAATAAATTGTAAGGCTATCATGACTATCTAACTCACTTTTCTCAAAATCAATCGATTTTTGTTACCTCAACCTCAAGCATATATTAAACCTAATAGTTATCTATACCTGAATCATGTGTTCTCAAATATTTATCTTTAAAAAATATAAATTTTTTATAAAATATATATTCAAGGTTATTGATACAGTTTAATATATGTTTCTAAACCTTTAAAAGAAAAAAACTGATGACAAATTATTTGATGTTTTGAATAATCTTCACAAATTTTAGAATATACCATAACTTCATTGATAAATATAACTCATTAATGAAAATAGATAAGAGTATCAAGATTTATTTGTTATTATTATATCAACCTCACTACCTTAGGTAAGACTAAGAAACTCACATTTACGTCATAACATCTGTATACTAAATTTATTGACCATTTAAGTATGCCCCCTTATTGAGTTGTAAGGCATAGTTGTTTCTAGATACATACCTTTCTCATAATCATTTATGTAATCATTTTTCAAACAAATACTAAAACCAAATGGTTATAATAATATCTAAAATATGAATATAAAAACATCAATCTAATGATGCTTCCCCTATGACACATTCATTTTTAATGTATAATACTATTTGTTCAACCTATGACTCTATTTGTTCAATACGTGGTTATGCATGGTAATTTTTTTATTAGGTTACCTAAAAAAATAGTTAGCATCATACTCAAATTCTTCATAGTGGATCATTAGAGATAATTTAAATTAACCATAGAATATCTATCAGGAGTGTCAAACTATATGTGTATTTAGTGCTATTTTTATACACCTGGCGATGACCAATTTAATAACCAATACTTTCTTTTCATAGTTATTACCCCTAAGTACATCTGTTTTAGATCTTGTATCCTCTTGTATTGTCTAATCAAGGGTTTCATTTTTAGGATAACAATATAATCTTTACTTTACCAAAATATTCAGATGTCATCCTATACTTAGACTTACCCTTTCAAATTTTCCCTAGTTTTTTCACTAATATTATCTCATCCTAATAAAAAATAACTAAATTAATCCCTAAAAATAATTAAACACTCATTTTCTAAAAACTAGGGTGCCCCAGACCAAAACTCATAGTTCTGAAGAAAAAACACATAATTTTACAAATTAAATTTTTTATCAGGTGATATTATCCAAAATAAACGTGGAAAAATTTCACATTAATATTACATCTCATTGAAATCTCACATAACTTAGAGAACCTTTTGTTTTAGTGTGTTTGAAAACTAGCTATATAATAAATTTATTTTTCAACACATGTGAACATTTCTCTATAATTTAAATACTCTAGGCTAGGTTCTAGAATTCCCACAAGTTATAATAATCTTCATAACCTCAGGAAAGGAAATATAAGAAAGGGGTGATCTCAAACACCAATTAAGGGTAAACATAAGAGACAACAATAAAATATCATAAGTTGGAATATAATTAGAATATGGATATAATAAAGAAACATAATAAAATTACACCCAACAAAAAATAGAAACTCAATCACGATTCATAAGGAATGACACAAACATAATCTTATGAATCATATATCGAGTCTACCCAAAAATACATTCATCACATATTAGGATAGGTCTAATCACTCATGAATCATCTTTATATTTGGATAATACTCCCATATAACATTGGTTTTTGGATCATCCTATTATGTACCATTTATAATGGGACATATCCTCCAACGTACCCTCTAACTTGGGATAAATCCTTATGTATATTGTTTAGCTATGGATAAATACTCCCACGTACCATTTGTTATTGGATAAATCCTCTTATATACCATTTGACTTGGGATAAATACTTACATGTACTATTTTGACTCTGAGAAATCCTCATATGTACCATTTGGCTTGGGATAATTCCTCCCATGTACAATTTTTCTTTGTATAAGTTCCCCATGTTCTATTTGTATTGGAAAAATCCTAATGTATACCATTTGGATTGGTATAAATCCTCTTTCATAATATTTTGATATCATGAGATATAAAATTTCCCAACACATTAGAGGGAGATGTAGGACCCCACCCATCATTATAGTTACATATGTGTTCTATAATAAATCATTTATTTTAAATAACCTATGTAAGAAAAATGGGTTTCATATCCATTTGAAACAGAATCATATAATGAAAACATTCATAATTCCATCAATTAACGTGATAAAATCATAGAATATGAATGGGTATCTAATGAAATTATGATACTTTCTCAGTAAATACCCTTAAAATAATATAACACATGTTATTTACATCGTATAGATAAAGGGTATATTGTTTATTCAACACTTACCAAATTAATTGATATAAGAGAAACTAGATGAACACCTTTTAATCAAAGGAATAAAAAATATGGTATTCATAGAGGAAAAGAACTGAAAGAAAAGTATGGTTATATACCATATATTATTAGGTAATAAAAAGGTTGTGATTCTTAATATATATTATAGATTTATAAAATTTACTAGTCATGAAAACATAGGTAAATAATCAATGGGTAGTAAAGAATACTTTTATAAGAATAATAGAATCTTACTTTGAACAGAATGATTAAAGTGAAAAATTTCCATTAAAACACTTTTAAATAAGAATTATATAATAAGGGAAACATAATTTAGTATTTAAAATAATAAAACATGGGATATAATTTTCAAAATGACAATAAATACTTTCTTTTAAAAATATTTTAAAAATTAGTTTGTTTTCTTATTTTTATAATGAAATTCAATGTCACAAATTCACCAATTTCATTTGAAAATTAATTTTAAAAAATGCTTGAATGATATTTTTTGTGATATATTAATAAATTTATTTTTATGAAATATATAATGATGGATTTTTTAAAAAATTCATAAAGTTTGTATGAAGTATACATCTGGTGGAAGATAAAACATTCGATTTTAAAGGATGCAGAACCTTTTTTTTTTAATATTTTGAAATAACATTGTTGAAAAACCACATCATAAATAAATCATTAGATTTTCCTTTTAAAAATAGGTAAAAATAATTATTATATTCATAGAAAATAATCCTTGTTAGAATTCCCAAAAATATAGGATAACTTTTGCAGGTAAAAAAATATGGACACAGGGGAAAAGATCATTTGGAAATAATGTGAGTTGTACTTTACAATAATAAACTACTATTCTGGAAGTTATTCCATAAAGAAAGATAATATAAGTGAAAAAATTTAACATCCAGAAATAAAAAAATAAAAATACCACTGATAAAAGGAATTGTAAGGATAAAAGGGGCTTAGAAGATCTTAATCAATTAGAGAATTTATAACTCAATGAGACATAAATCTAGTCGAAAAAACTGTTATGAATTGAGTATAATTTAAATATAAACCCCTTGAATGAGAAAAATCCTTAAATTAAACTTATAATACCATGAATGAAATATATTTCATAGTATAATGATTCAAATATGCAGTATATACACCATATAAAAAATTAGGTTCATAATACAAACATATCCTGAGAAAACAAAATTTTAGACAACGACTTTAGAAACATTTAAATCAAAACCCCTTGAAGGATATGATTTAAAATTAAACATTAAATATCAAGAAAAATTTGAGTATCATGATGAAAAATATTAAAGGCTATGTAGATACACCATTAAATACACAACATGGTGTATAATAATAAATATGTTAGAAGGAGTGAAAATTTGATAAAAAAACTGTTATCTTATTCCTGATTCTATTTTCACATGAAACTAAATTATTGAATAATAAAATTAAGTTTATTATATGAATTATTATTAACTTTATTCATATATATTTAAATTAATAAAACCATTTATTATCATTTTCTATTTTTTTATTGTCGATTTTTTTCATATGTTGGTTATTTGAGGTGGTTTAGTCAATTTCTATATAAGACTTTTGGTATGTTGCACATAGTTAAAGGTTTTATATACAAAATTAATAATATATAGAATTTTAATATTTTTTATTAGTTATTTTATTATCATATAATTTATAAAGTTATATAGGTTTTTTATAAAATTAATTTTGATTTGAAAATGTACTCTAATATTTTTAGTTTAGGTGGTTAAGTATGCTATTATTGTTTAATATTAATATAACATAATGACTAAAAAATAGTATATTTAAATAATATTATAAGTTTAATAGACATAATTTTTGTTCCTAAAATATATTTAAAATTAATATATTTTAGGCGGTGATGGAAAAAAAAAATTGTGCATCGTAGAGGTGGTAGTCCGTACAATTGTAGGATCGATATTCTTTTATTTTTATATGTGGATGTTAAGGAATAAATAAGGTATTTTCCATTTATATAATAAAAATTTAGTATAAAAATAATAATGGGGTGATTATATTACTATGTTTACAGTAGGTTTTGAAGACAAATATTAAGAAGAAAATGATAACGATTAAGTAATTCTCACTTTGAGACATTGAACTTTCTATTTAAAGAATCCTTGAAAATGAAGGGATTAAGATATCTTATGGTGACCCAAGGATTTGGGATTTGAAATGGAATTATAGTAGAAGAATAATGAAGCGTTTCCAAGATTTGGGATAGTAAGGGCTTCTGCTTGGAATCCGAGAGACCCAGGTTAAAAACTGGGTGGAGGTGAATTTTCAGGGTACTATAGCATCACTATAGAAGACACTATTCATTACTATAACATCTAGGAATATTCAACTGATTTGGGCCTTTGGGCCACTGGTTTGGGCCTACGGTTCTCTAGGGCCTTCGGGGCATCAAAGGTCTTCAGGGCCTCAGGGCCTTCGGGTCACAAAGACCATGGAGTATCCTAGTTCACACAGAGCAGGCCCCAGAAGAGGATCATAGCAACAAGACTAGAAGTCACCAGAAAGAGAGCTACAAGATTAGAAGAATGAGAGGGTATGGTAACTGCCATTGGGACCAGGCACTGTACAACTTTGTACGTGGCAATGTTAGCCGATGTGAGATGCAAGGTGATAAGCTAGGTGATTAATGATGCAGAAGCTAGGGGAGGGGCAGTTCTTATGGGTTGGGTATGTGGGTCATGTATTGGACATAGTATGCCTTTGGGCCTTCAGCTCATGTATTGAGAGTTGTGTCGGGCCTTGTGCCTTGGTCTACGGGTCATTTACAAGTCCCCATTCATCCCTTAAAAGAGGGATTATCTATAATAAAATAAAAAGAAGAAGGCCTTCAGGCCATTTAGACAATAATGAAATGACACAATTCAATGATAAAAGGTTCCAAAAGTGAGAAATAATGGAGTTCATATTGTAAAAAGGTGAATAAATCCTCTAAATCTCATTTAAACACATGTTTTAAACATGTCTCATGTCATTTACCATTTTCATTTTTACCTTATTTACTAGTTTTTAACTAAGTAATATATGATAAAAAAATATAAAAAAACTCCTACTAAAAAATTTGGGTATTCTAAACAAAAATTTAACCTATATCTAATCTAATTGAATTTATATATAATAAAAAATTAACTTTTAAATTAAAAAATATAATATATAGGAAAATTTTTTGTAGAATGTTTTTATCATTAAGTGTTCTCAATCTTATTTTGTATTTATTAACAATTGAATTAGCGATAATATTTTTATATATAGTTTTAAAACATTATTTAAGTTATTTTTTTGAATCAATTAATTTATTTGATTTTCTAAAAATTATAAAATATTAATAACAAATTATTTAAAGATAACAGTTTTACTATTATCATGGTCATAAACTTTAATCTTATTAATCATATTTTTATACCCAAAAATGAAATTATAATTCTTCTATAATATGATCATTTTTATCTAAAATATAAAATCCATATTTATATATTTAATTTATACAAGTGATGAAAACTAATTTTTAAAATTAGCAAATAAAAACTATTTTTAAAAGAAAATATTAGTTATTTTTTCAAAATGTTAGACATGGGTTTAATAAATTTAACATTGTATTTTTAAATGATTTATTTTTAATTTTAAAGTATATATTTTTATATATAAATGGTTTAAAATTTTTTAAGTTATTATTGTATTATGTTAAATGAAAAAAAGTGATAGCATCATCAAAATCTGTATTTTTTACTATTCTCCAAAAAAACAATAATTTCAAAAATATTCAAAATTTCCCCTAAGTTAATTTTGTTATGTGAAATTAAAAAATGAATTTTATTTGGTTAAATTCAAATTCTTATTTATATAAATTTAAATTATATTGAAAATTCAATATATATATATATATAAAGATAAAAATGATTTTATTAAAAATTACCTTCTTAAAACTTTAAATGTTCCTAATCATATTTTGTATACATTTTATAATTGACTAAAATATTTTTTTTATTTATCATATTTTATAGTATTTTTCTGTTTAATTTATAATAAATATGTTGTGAGTTATTTTAGTTTGGTGTTTCATATAGTTAAATCCATAAAAAAGCTTATTAAATTTAAACAAATATATTCCAAAATCTCCAGTTGTTTCACCCAAAACATCACTTGGAAGTAAAAACATTTACCATTCCCTCCATTTTGACATCAATTAAGAACTACATACCCAATAAGGCCCCATAAAATTCATCATGAAAACACACCAATACATGTTGTCTGGAGTTCCCCCAAACTAACATGGAAGCCAAAATTGTGTCAACAAGGACCCAATTATATGCATTCATTAACACATGAAACACATATCAATTTTATGTTTCCATTCCCATTTTATAACATTCCAAATTCATCACTTATAAAAAATATGGAATAATAATTTTATCAAACTTATCATAGGTATCACCCACAAATTTTATTTTAGAATCATTTCCACCAAGAGAATATCCGACAGGATTTATCTAAGACATACATTAAAAAGCAATGAAAATATTTTTAATATTTTAAAAACAAAAATCTTTCAAGTTCATAATAAATATATATATATTGAAAATCAACCTATCTCCAATAGGTTGATTATGAAGAATCATTCCATGACCTTATAGACCTATACACTCGTCACCATCCTTTTAATGGATCATAAGGAAATTATATAAAAATACATAATAAACCAATGATTTAAACATGGAAACCCAATTATAGGGTTCTAAACAAGATAGAATGAGAATCAAAAGAAGGAAAGAGAAAATAGAAACACTTAATTTTTATTTCCTAGGTCCAATGCTCTATTATTTGATGGAATTGGCCACTCGATTGAATAGAATCACCAAAAAATGAATAGGAACACTTTGGTTTGATATATTTAGGCATAAGATTAAAAATATGAGGGTTTTGGGGAATAAATTGGGTAAAAAAACTAATTTTTGAAAATTATTAATTAAGTCACATGGTTGGGATACATAGTTTGTAAAACCTTTCAAAAACTATGACAATATTCATTGTCCCAAAATTGTAAAGTCACATGGTTACTGTATAGATTTCCCACACCATGTTCCAACCATTCACCTCCCCCTATATTCCCTATTCAATTTTCATGGTTACATGGGGAAACCACATGGTTTACCCTAACTATTCTCCAACTATTCACCCACTAAAACCCCTTCAAAAAATCTCAAAAACATCTAGAAACATCCAGAAACCAAACCCAATAAACTCATAACTTAAAAATAAAAAATAAACCCCTAATACCATAAACTAGGGTTTTACATTTTTAGGTTCGAGGTACAACATAAGTGACTTTATGGAATGGAAAAATTATATATTAGTCTTACTTTATGAAATCAATTGTTTTACATGATGAATGATGTCATGAATAGTTGATTTAAATCAAGGATTACTTGACCAGTTTAATGTCGAAACCATAAGAGAGGGATGATCACATGTAATTTATAATTAATTTCTGAGTAAATTTAAAATTATCTTAACATGTAATTAATTCTTCATTAATGATATGGTTGACTAGATCTCATCATACCATCATTGTGCTACATTATCCAAGGGTATAATCCCCCTAGAGGTGATTAAAACATGTGCCAAAATATCTAAATGCCGCCGTAGAACTGCTGGGTGTTAGCACAGTCAATCTCGATCACATTCATTTTTCATGGTTTATTATAGTATAATTCTATTGAATAGTTCTTGGTTTTATTTTGAGGACTTGATAGAGGAGGAGGACAAGAGATTAGTTTAGATGTAAAAGCATAAGTTTTTATGATCCTTTTTGAATTAATTAAATCTATTTGATGTCTTGTTTTGCACAATACATCATGTTAAAATTTAATTATACACTACCCTATGTTAAGATTTCACTGCACAGAACACCGTCTTAGCTTGCATTACACACCAGATTAAATTTCTATGAAGAATCATTTTATTATTATAATTATTTTAAATAAGATAGTTAGAACATAGACATTAAACCTAATCATATGAATAGCAATAACTAACTTTTCAATATTATTTATAATGGTTTTATATAAATAAAAAAATATGATAAAAAAATATAAACTTTTTGGTTAAGTCTTTATGTTTTGAAAAATACTATTTTCTAAAAAGAAGTAATTTTTATGTTTTTTTAAAGGTTGGGGTCAAAGCCTAATTTTATTATTAAAGAAAAGAAAATTCCTCTTTAATCTGGGTAGAGGGAGACCCATTACATATCCCAAAGGCCCATTGGGCATATAGACCATTACTTCACCTGTAGGCCTAGATTTTTGGCCTAAGGACCAATCTGTGAATAGTACTGCTACATTACTCGTCTGCTACAATACCGCACAATACCTACCGCTGAGAACTACTTTTTATATCCTTTTGTGAATAATAACAAAATTAATTTCTGACAGTTTTACAAAATTATTTTTATAGAATAAACATCATTTTTTAATTCATAATTTCAAAATTATCTTAAGGATAATTACTGGGATTTTCTTGAAATTTTTCATTTTTGGATGAATAGTGAAAATGCTAAATAATAAATGAAAACTAGTTTTTCATATAAATTATTTATAAAGTAAAATAATATTTTAATTTGGTTTTAAAGAATAAATATATAAATTATAAATCATTTAGTCCAATTTATTTCATTAAAAAAATTCACATTGAAATTTGATATAAAAACATTTTGATCATTTGAACCTTGTCACTTTAAAAACCCGTCATCTTATCATGTCTGTGAGATTAATTTTAAATTAATTTCTGAAAATTTTATGGTTATATTTTTAAAAAATTGATTCCATATTTTTAATCACCATAATTTATAATGTATATTATGTTCAACTTAGTTTTTAACCAAAAATATTTTTAATCATAATTAAATTAATTAAGTGATTAAGGAAAGAATACGTATACTTAGTGCATAAACATTATTCTTAAAATGATAAATGATAATTAAACCTATAGAAAATCCATTGTCTTGAAATATATTTACCATAATCTCAATTTATCAAATATAGACCATTATTGGAGGCACATCATGTATGTGAGACCACTCAATAGTGTTTCCTTTTTTATATTTACAAGAATGCCACTGATCCTCCACTATAAAAGGTCACTCACCCCCTCGCTTATTCACACATATCAAGAACTTTATATTAGAAAAAAATGTAAAAATATCCTCCTAACTTCCCTAACATAATCTTAAAATCCTCACATTTTTCATAAATCCAACCAAGTTATCCCTTTGGTGCAAAACAAAAGGAATTACCCAAAGAAGAGGTAACATCCTTCCACAAGCTTTTTTGTTTTTTTTTCTTTATTTATCCACTCAATTATTATTATATGAATCTTATATAATGACCTCAGTATCATAAATATAATAAGATTTTTTTATGCCAAGGGTTCAACCTAAACTCACACACTCTTCTATCAAATAGGATACACAATCATCATTCATGTGTATGGTGGACTACCGCTTCGCTAACTGATGTCATTCATTATTCCATTACCACCTTTCAATGTTGAGAATAATTATAGAGTTAATATTTTTATATGATATATATGATATTTATTGTAACGGCCCAAAGTTTAGTTAATAGAAATCCCTCTCGATCTAATTAAACGTCTCATTATGTAAAATGTTTATATAAAATGTCAACTTCTTTTGTTTTATGTTAAGAATTGTGACTGTTGCTTTTATACCAATTGAATAGTGATCACATGATTAGTATAAATATAAGGCTTTAACAAACCCAATTTACTCAGACAAAAGAAGCGATGGCCTCATCTAGTAGAATTGCTTCATACAAATCCCATTTGTCGAAGCTCGGAAAAGAGGTGGCATCATTGGGCTTCACTCTTGACCAAGCCTAAGATAAGCTCCATCATGTTAAGCTTGAACGTGACCGTCTACGGGAAAAGTGGAAGTTGATAGAAATTACCACTCGATCGATGTTATCCGAGCCACCCCAAGAGTCTATCACCATCACACACCTTACCCTATGGTCTTATGTGGCTATTTTAAGGGGTTATGTAACAAATCTCTAGTATTATGTTCATTTACATTATTTTTTGTATATAATAATGAATATACTTTCCTGTCATTATTGATACATTGTAAATAGTTTTTAAGGTGCAAATAGTGTTTTTAGTTATTATTTAATTAAGAATAATATTTTATTAAATTAATGGATTTTTTGAATTAAATAATATTTTATTAAAATAATAATAATATTATTATTAAATTAATTTTATTATATATAAATTATCATATAATTTTATGAATGCAATTGTAATTTTTATTAAGGTTTGAAAGCCATTTTTGTCAAAACCTGTGAATTTTCGATAAATGCCAGTTTTTATTTTAAAAGTAAAAATTAACATAATTATAATATTATTTAGATAAAATAAATGTTATTTTTGGAATCAGGATGTCGAAATTATCCAACGGTGAATTTTTCATAATTTTTTGAGACAGTCAATTTTTTGGGTAAAAATTAAATACTGTTTAAATATATAATGTGTTTTATGACATCATAATGACCCAATAGTGATGTAATAAAATACTCCAAGCTTTATGTTCGGACAATATATGTTTTAACAATAAAATAATGTGATTTTGGGTTTGTTTTACTTACTTTTCAAAGCATTAATGGACCCTTCAAGACTTACTAAACACCCTGTCTTTTTAAATTGTTTTCCATGGGAGTGTGACTCACCTCCACATAAGAAACCCAATTATTTTAAGAATTTTGGACTTTAGCCTTATAAAATATAGTTTTCCTCTTCCCTTTTCCAAAAACCATGGGCAAAAACCAAGGGATGGTTTGTGGTTTTGAATAATTTAATATAAGGGGTCCCAAACCTAAATAATAAAGAATTCCCTCAACTTTCGTATATAAACCCACCCAAGCTCCAACTTCCTCCTAACACAAAGCCTTTGAAGTACGTAAAACCTCTGCCCTACTCTCTATAGAATCCCCCCAAGGTGCCCCAAGCTCCCAAAAAGCCTCTCTCAAGCCTCTCTCAAGCCTTTGGAAGCACACTTCCAAGTAAGGGTTTTTTCTTCCTTTCTCATTTTTGTCCAATTTTCATTAAGCTGTTTTTCCCTTTTAATTTCAATTATGAATGTTGGGGTATGGTTTCACACCTCCCTCATAATTCCCTCTTTAGGTTTTAATTATGTTATACCCCTTTCTCTCTCACTAAATGCCTCCCATGTACACTCGTTACTATGCAGAAATTCCAAAAGGAACTTCTCTCTCCCCATTTACATTCTAGCAATAATTTTGTATCATGAATCTAAATTATAGTAAAATTGTTGGGACATGTATCTATGTGACCTCCTTAATGTACATTAAATTTAAATATGATGAGGAACCCCTTTCTCTCTCATCAACCATTTTTATGAATTCTTTTGTCACGCCGTTACTCTGCCGAAATCACACCGATTTTCTAAGCCAATGCCATTGTGTAGTGAATACCATGCCCATTTCTCCATCAAGGGTATTCACCATTATGAAAATTTACTTATTTATTATAAATTTCCATTTATTAATTCCACATTCTTTTATCATGGAATAAATTATTATGTTTTTTGAACCCATGTTGTATGATCCATGTGGCACACTTATGCATGAAATGAAATGTTTAAGAAGGGTGTGCCCTTATAGCTCTCCAATGCATTAGGTAAAGTATAGTATCATGATACATCATGTGCAATGAGTATTGACTCATGCTAATTCAATTGCAATGAGGGTATACTCGTGCTTCATGTGCAATGATAATTTACTCATGCTCCATGTGCAATGAGGCTTGGCTCATGCTAATTCCATGTTTAGTGTTGTTGCCACATTTCCATGTTATGATTATCATGCTTTATCATACCTTTATGTTAATGTTTCTCTTGTACTCTATTGATATGCCTATTGTCTAACATTTACTGTACTCCTCATGTATTCCATGTTTATTCCCTTACTGGGCTTTATAGCTCACCCCTTTTCTTATACATGTCCTCAGGTTATCCCATGCAATGCTAAGTACGAGGGAATGTAGTTGTCATGTAAAGGAAGTTTTCAATAAAGATGTTGTATTTCATGTTGGAAGTTGTTATGTAATGATCCTAATCCCAAAAGACACTATACCTCTGGATCATCCTTGTTGTACCAAGTGAATAGTTTATGTAATAAATCATGTATAAGTTTGTAATAAAGGCAGGGTTGTCATAGTTGGTATTAGAGGATAGGTTTAGTTATTTTTGGGATTAGGATTTGAAAACCTTAGTAAAGTCTTATAGACAAGAATAAGTATAATAAAAACATCCCTATATTTTGGTAAGTACTATGTAAGTGGTTTATCAAACAAATACATCCCTGTCTAGATACGATCAGGTAGAGGCGGCTCTGGCACAGATGTATCCTAGGGTTAAAACCCAAAAACACTGCTTTGACCTAGACTCGAACTGGAACTGGTGCACGACAATAGGTCTTGCTACACTTTTGGTTACGACACTCCCGGGGGATGTGTTTTGATAAATTCACAAGCTTAGTATGAACCCTTATTAAGGTAATTTAAAAAATTACCCTAAGAATATATGTTATAAAGTAGGTCATGAAAAGCCTATATTCAAGCCTATAGACTCATGAGTTAAGGAAATAAATTTTATTTATAAGTCATCAACTTTTGTATTTGTATTACCCTTTATGTGTTACCCCATAAGTTTCTTTTTATTCTAGCCAATGGCCGGTAATAGGAGGACTCGGGCTAACAACTGATGTGAAGATCAATGTGATGATTGTACTAATGAGATGCCCAATCCGATGGGAGAGGGAATCGCAAACTTTGTCATGATTCTCTCTCAGCTAACTAAATATTTTAATAAAAAAACAGGTCAAGAGGAACGTTAAACCCTCTTAAGAAAGAACAAGTCTCTATCGAGAGCTTCATGAGACAAAGGACTACTACTTTTAGTGGATCATCTGATCCCACGATTGCTGAAAAATGGATCAACTCCATTGAAAAGATCTTCTCCATCCTTCAATGTTCAGAACAATAGAAGGTTCTACTGGTGGCTTATCATATGGAGTGTGAAGCTGATCAATGGTGGACATTGAATAAAAATATGAAGCCTTAGGAGGAGATGGAGGCATTGGAATGGAAGGATTTCCGGAAGATGTTTTTCGATAAATATTTTCCGCGCACCCTCCGGCTTAATATGGAAAGGGACTTCCTTTCCCTCAAGAAAAAAGATGAATAATCTGTTGGAGAGTACAAGGAAATTTCACAAGGCTTGCACGATATGCTATCGGCTTTGTTGTTACCCGTGAATACAAGGTTGACTGCTTCTTTAATGGGCTGAAGCCTAGCCTGCAGAAAGCATTAGCGATCCATGACTTTGACAGCTATGAGGAAATTGTCCGATGTGCCCTCAAGGTCGAAATGGAGATCAGGGAATCATAGGGGTATCAGGGGGATAAGAAGCATAAGGTTGACTTCAATGCTGGTGGTCCGATGGATAAATCCAACGGTGCTAAGAAGATCCAGCACCCCACTTTCCAAAAGTGTGGAAAGAAGAACCCTGGAAATTGCCTCAAGGGGATGAGGAAATGATTTGGGTGTGTAAGAGAAGGGAACCTAGCTGTTAACTATCATCACGAAAGACCCATGGCTGCGACATAGGTGAGTAAAGATCCATTCTAACCTCAACGCATTGTTCATTGCTACAACTACAAAGAACCGGTACATTTTTCAAATCAGTTCCCTAGACCAAGGGTTTTCGGAGGCAACCAACAACCTCCAAGGCAGCAAGAAAGAGATTTTTCCATCACTTCTGCCAAAGCGAACCCCAAAAATGAAGTGGTGATAGGTACGCTAGTTATTCATTCAGGAATAGTGATCATACTTTTTGATTCAGTTTCTAAGCATTCTTTTATATCTTAAAAGTTTAGTAGAACAATCCTAGCACCACCACAAATCATGGGGGTGAAGATGTCGGTAAATACGAAAAATGGGGAAATCATTGCATCCCATGAATATAAGTCCTCCCCTGTTATAATATGTGGATTTAATTTCCTGGAAAACCTCATCATACTCCCTATGGTGGAATTTGATGCAATTCATGTCATGGATTCTCTTTCCTTATAAAGTGCCAACATAATTTTTTGGGAGAGGGAAATAACACTCTATATGGAGAATAAACCCCTGATTCTTTACAAGTGTAAGGAGTAATATGAATCTCTTTTAGCTTCATCATCTCAAGCATGGATATTACTTCCCTATGAGCATGCGTATCGGGCTCAGATGATTGAGTCCAAGGAAAAAACCATCCTTGATGAAATTCCTATTGTAAGGGAATTTGATGAAGTGTTTCCCGAGGAACTGTCTGGACTTCCTCCTAGAAGAGATGTTGAATTCTCAATTGAACATATACCAGGGGTGCTACCAATATCCAAGAATCTATATAGAATGACTGTCGTGGATCTTGAAGAGATGAAAATACAACTACAGGAGAATATGGATAAAGGGTTTATACGCCCAAGTGCTTCACCATGGGGTGCACTAGTCCTCTTCGTCAAGAAGAAGGATGGGTCAATGAAGCTTTTCATCGATTATTGTGAACTTAAAAAAATCACGATAAAAAACAAGTATCCCTTTCCACAGATTGATGAATTGTTCGATCAGCTGCGTGGAGCACAATACTTCTCCAAGGTAGATTTGCGGTCGGGATATTATCAAGTAAGGGTGAAGAAGGAAGATGTCCCCAAGACTGCTTTTCTTACAAGATAAAGGCACTATGAATTCATAGTAATTCCTTTCGGACTCACCAATGCTCCATCAATCTTCATGGTCATGATTAATAGAGTCTTTACAGATTACCTAGACAAATTTGTGGCAGTCTTTATAGATGATACTCTAATATAATCTAAAACCAAGGAGGATCATGAGGAGAATTTAAGAACTATACTGGAGACTTTGCGCAAGGATACGCTCTATGAAAAGTACAACAAGTGTGATTTCTGGTTAAAAAAAAGTCTCATTCTTGGGCCATATCATCAAGCACAATGGGATATCTAGGGATCCCTCCAAAATAGATGTAATTGAGGGATGGATGAGGCCAACATCGGTAATGGATATTCGTAGCTTTTTGGGGTTAGCTGGATATTATCGACGATTTGTGAGAAATTTCTCACGATTTTCCAACCCTCTTACAAAGCTAATTCGAAAGGGAGTAAAGTTTTCTTGGAGTGATGAATGCAATGAAAGATTCAAGGAGTTGAAAAGGAGGATTCTCAGTATGCCCGTGCTCACTTTACCCACAAGTGGGGAAATGTTTGTGGTATTTAGTGATACTTTGAAGAAGGGATTAGGCTGTGTGCTGATGCATAATGATAAAGTGATATCCTATGCCTCAAGGCAGTTGAAAATCCATGAGTGAAACTATCCAACGCATGATCTGGAGTTGGAGGCGGTGATCTTTGCCTTGAAAATATGCCGGCATTATCTCTATGGGGAGAAATGTGAGATATATACTGACCACAAGAGTCTTAAATATATATTCACACAGAAAGAGGTTAATATGTGCTAGAGAAGATGGATAGAGCTCATCAAGTATTATGACTGTTAAATACATTACCACCCTGGGAAAGTGAACAAGGTGGCAGATTCCCTAAGTATAAAGGACCCAATGATTCTATCAATGATGAGAATTGAGAGGGATCCAATCTTCTTAGACTTGATAAAGATAGACATGGGAATCATAAACAAGGGAACATCATCAATCCTTTAACAAGTGATTTCTCAGACATCTATTTTGGAAAAGCTAAAGGATGCTCAAAAGGATGATGTGGGAATTTATGAAAAAGTGGAATCTATCAAAAAGGGGAAATCCTCGGAGTTTAATATTAATGAAGAAGGAATTGTGTGATTTGTGAAAATACTATGTGTTCTATAAAGTCTGGAGCTGCAGAAGGAACTTTTGGATGATGCACATAGTTCAAATTTCTCTATTCACCCAGGGAGCACAAAGATGTATCGAGATCTCTGAGAAAAGTTTTGGTGGGATAATATGAAAAAGGAGATTGCTGAATATACATCAATGTGCTTGGTGTGCTAGAAAGTGAAGGCAGAGAGGAAGAAGTCTAAGGGGATGATGAAACCATTGTCCATACCAGAATGGAAATTGGAGAACATCACCATGGACATTGTCACTGGACTTTCGAGGACATCCAAAGGCAACAATGCAATCTGGGTTGTTGTGGATCATCTTAAAAATACTGCACACTTCATTTCTATTCGGGAGGATTTCTCTTTGGATCAACTGGAACATATATATATTAGTGAAGTGGTAAGGCTGCATGGAGTGCCACTATCTATTGTGTCTGACCGAGATCCAAGATTCACCCTTATGTTTTGGAAGAGTCTTCAAAAAGATCTGAATACTGAACTGAACATCAGTACGGCCTATAATCCTCAAACTAATGGCCAGTCCAAGTGGACTATCCAAACACTTGAGGATATGTTGAGAGCATGCTCAATGGACTTTAAAGGAGGATGGGATCAACATCTTCTTCTGGTTGAGTTCTCTTATAATAAAAATTTTCACTCGAGCATCCAAATAGCACGATATGAAGCCCTTTATGGGAAAAGGTGCATAACACAGGCATGTTGGGATGAGGTCGCTGAACGTAAGCTGCTTGGACCAGAAATGGTCAAATAAATGGCGGAGAAGGTGAAAACCATTCAACAACATATCAAGGCAGCCCAGATTCAACAGAAGAGTTATGCAGATAATCGTCGATGAAACATTGAGTTTAAAGTTGGAGACATGGCTTTTCTATGTATAGCTCCATGGAAGAAGGTCATGAGGTTTGGAAAGAAAGGGAAGTTAAGTCCAAGGTACATCATCCCCTTCAAGATTCTTGATCATGTTCGGGCTGTGGCCTATCAACTAGCACTTCCACCTACCATGGACAAAGTACATGATTTTTTTCATGTATCCCTCTTAAGGAAGTTCATACCGCACCCTTCACATGTACTCTCTTCTGAGGTTGTATAGTCGGAGGATGATCTTTCTTATTAGGAGAAACCAGTGAAGATCATAGATCATAGAGAAAAAGTTCTACAAAGTAAGACAATAAACCTCGTCAAGGTGTTGTGGCGAAGCCACAAGTTTGAAGAAGCGACTTGGGAATTGGAGGAAATGATGAAGCTGAGTTACCCACATCTGTTTTAGTGTGGGAAAAGGAAATTTCGAGGGCACAATTTCTTAAGGGGGAATATTGTAACGACCCAAAGTTTATTTAATGGAAATCCATGTTGATCTAATTAAATGTCTCGATATGTAAAATGTTTATATAAAAAGGAAACTTATTTGGTTTTATGTTAATAATTGTGACCGTTTATTTTATAGCCACTTAATAGTGATCACATGATTAGTATAAATATAAGGCTTTAACAAACCCAATTTACTCAGACAAAAGAAGTGATGGCCTCATCTAGTAGAATTGCTCTATACGAAGCCCATTTGTCAGAGCTCGGAAAAGAGGTGGAATACTTGGGATTCGCTCTTGACCAAGCCCAAGCTGAGCTCCATCATGTCAAGCTCTAACATGACCGTATATGGGAGAAGTAGAAGTTAATAGAAATTACCACTCGAGCGATGTTATCCGATCCACCCCAAGAGTCTGTCACCATCGCACACCTTACCCCTAGGTCTTATGCGGCTGTTTTAAGGGGTTATGTAACAAATCGCTCGTACTATGTTCATGTACATTATTTTTTGTATATAATAATGAATATACTTTCTTTTCATTATTGATACATTGTAAACAGTTTTTATGGTGAAAATAGTGTTTTTATTTATTATTTAATTAAGAATTATATTTTATTAAATAAATGGATTTTTGAAATAAATAATATTTTAATAAATTATTATTATTATTATTATTATTAAAGTAATTTTATTATATATAAATGATCATATAATTTTATGAATTCAATTGTAATTTTTATTATGGTTTGAAATCCATTTTTGTCAAAACCCGTGAATTTTCGATAAATGTCGGTTTTTATTTTAAAAGTGAAAATTAACATATTTAGAAAAATATTTAGATAAAATAAATGTTATTTCTGGAATCATGACATCAAAATTAACCAATGGTGAATTTTTCATAATTTTCTGAGACAGTCAATTTTTTTGGTATAAATTAAATACTGTTTAAATATATAATGTGTTTTTATGACATCGTAATGACCCAATAGTGATGTAATAAAATACTAAATGATTAATGTTCAACCAATATATGGTTTAACATTAAAATAATGTGATTTTGGGTTTGTTTGGCTTACATTTCAAAGCATTAATGGACCCTTCAAGACTTATTAAACACCTTGTCATTTTAAATTGTTTTCCATGGGAGTGTGACTCACCTCTACATAAGCAACCCTATTATTTTAAGAAGTTCATACTTTAGCCTTATAAAATATTGTTTTCCTCTTCTATTTTCCAAAAACCATGGGCATAAACCATGGGATGGTTTGTGGTTTGGATTAATTTTATATAAGGGGTCCCAAACCAAAATAATAAAGAATTCCCTCAGCTTTCCTATATAAACCCACCCAAGCTCCCACTTCCTCCTCACTCAAAGCCTTTTGAGTTCATCCAAACTTTGAAATACTCTCTCTATAATCCTCCCATGGTGCCCCAAGCTCCTAAGAATCCTCTCTCAATCCATTGGAAGCACACTTCCAAGTAATGGTTTTTTCTTCTTTTCTCATTTTTTTCCAATTTTTATTAAGTTGTTTTTCCCTTTTAATTTCAATTACGAATGTTGGGGTATGGTTTCTCACCTCCATAATACTTCCCTATTTATGTTTGAATGATGTGAGACCCCTTTATATCTCACTAAATGCCTCCCATGTACACCCGTTACTATGCCGAAATTCCGAAAGGAACTTCTCTCTCCTCATTTACATTCAAGCAATACTTTTGTATCATGAATCTAAATTCCATTACAATTATTGGGACATGTATCTATATGACCTCCTTACTGTCCATTACATGTAAATATGATGAGTATCCCCTTTCTCTCTCATCAAACGTTTTTATGAATTCTTATGTCATGCCGTTACGCTGCCGAAATCACACTGATTTTCTAAGCCAATGCCATTGTGTAGTGAATACCATGCCCATTTCTCCATCAAGGGTATTCAACTTTATGAACATTTACATATTTATTATAATATTTCATGTATGAATTCCACATTATTTTATCTTGTAATAAATTATTATGTTTTATGAACCCATGTTTCATGATCCATGTGGCACACTTATGCATGAAATGAAATGTTTAAGAAGGGTGTGCCCTTATAGCACTCCAATTCATTGGGTAAAGTATAGTATCATGATACATCATGAGCAATGAGTGTTGAATCATTCTAATTCAAGTGAAATGAGGGTATACTCATGCTTCATGTGCAATGAGGATTTACTCATGCTCCATGTGAAATGGGCCTTGGCTCATGCTAATTCCATGTTAAGTGTTGTTGCCACATTTCCATGTTATGAATATCATGCTTTATCATGCCTTTATGTTCATGTTTCTCTTGTAATATATTGATATGACTATTGTCTAAAATGTATTTTACTCCTCATGTATTCCATTTTTATTCCCATACTGGGCTTTATAGCTCACCCCTTTTCTTATGCATATCCTCAGGTTATTCCATGCAATGCTAAGTACGAGGGAATGTAGTGGTCATGTAAAGTAAGTTTTCAATAAAGATGTTTTATTTCAGGTTTTATGTTGTTATGTAATGATCCGAAGCCCCAAAGACACTAGACCTCTCGATCATCCTTGTTGTACCAAGTGAATAGTTTATGTAATAAATCATGTTTAAGTTTGTAATAAAGGAATCGTTGTCATATTTATGATGTATTTATTCTTCTAGAATTATTATATAACATATATCTTTATTATTACCATTTTGTGAGAATATGATAACTTCATTTGTGGAAATGTGAACTACTACCTCCTCATGGTGATGTGATTTGTTCACGTATTACATGAAATGTATAAAGGATGGTTTTAATATAAATATTTTATAAATATTGAATAATAATGATACTATACTAATAATATTTTTTTATGTAAACATATAAATCATTTACTCTTATTTCTTTCAAAAATATTAAAATAGTGTTCATGTGTACGTACGACTTACCATCTCCATGAACGGTGTCATTCATTTCATATTACTATATTTTGAAGATTATTATAAATAAGTATATAATGAATATATAGTATATTTATATCATGTTTTACATTTTTTAAATAAGGATATAATGATCTATGTTAGAGGACTAAGAATGAAATGTCAAAACATGTACAAAAAACAAAGTGGTTATTACCCAAAATGTAACATTAACATGAAATTGTTAATAAATGAGAAATATAAAGTCATAAGTAAATAATATATGGAATTATATATATGAATATTTTTATTTTTTATATGTATAATAATAATATATTTATTATACATGATTTTTTAATGAGTTTGACAAGAGTTAAGACATAAAGTTAGGGGATTTTAATTCTCACATTTATTTCTGCAAGACTTCTGCCATATTCACCACTTGTTTTTTATTATGATTAAATTGTAATCCATAATTAAATAATTCTCATTATTTTATTCTAATCTATTTTTTCATTATAACTTCTTTTATTGGTCCCATTTTCCTTCTCTTTGGTACTTAAGATAACTAAGAATGTGTTTTTTAGAAAATATGACCTTATTTCTCTCTTCAGTGGAAAATATGATTAATTAAAAAACCATGTTTTCAAAAAGGTTTTCAATTTTTTTTTTAAAAATGATATTTTAAGATCATTTTCAATGAAAAAGCATTTTCAAATTTTTTATGGTTTACCAATCTTCTTTATATACTTTCAATCTATTTTAAAAAAATGTTCTTGAAAATTTTATATGTTTTAAATAGTGATTAAAAAAAGGATATTTTCCTTAAGAAATTCTTTTAGAAAGGAATTTCAAAATTACTTTCTATATAATATTACATTGGTTGGTGTTAATACTTACTTTATGGGGATATGATCCAATGTTACCATTCATATTTCTTCTTTGAATGGTTTATGTTTTCATGACATGATATTTATGAAACATGTTTCTCTTCCACAAGTTATAAGATTTATAGAGCCTGTTTATCATTCATGAGTTATATGATTGTGGACCCCATTTATATTTCATAGGTTATATGATTATCAAACCCTCTTATTTTAATGGGTTATATTCTTATGAAACTCTATTCTTTTCACGAGTTATGCTTTTGATGAAATAATTATGAAACCCTTCTCTTTTCTATATATTATGATATTATGACATGTTTATGATACCCATTTAATTTCATGGGTTATGATTTGATTTTTATAATGTTCTAACAAAAATATGTATGATTTAATTATGATATGGGTGGGACCTATATCTCCCTTCAATGCATTGGGTAAAGATTTATATTTCTTGAGATAGACATGGTTGGAACGGGGAGTAAACTCGGTTCAATAAAAGAATTTTTTAGCTAAGATGGTCTCGGGAGTGAACCTTGAATACTAATATGGTCATGTGAGTTAACCATTACTACCAAGATGGTTTGGGTAGAGAACCCATTCCACTAATATGGCCATGTAATTAAGACTTTACTACAATGGAAATAATTTTATATTCTTATGTTTCTTCCACAATTCCATGTCTTATTCCCATGTTATGATTTCATGGATTATGATCTTGGTTCCCTTTTTATTCATGTCTTATAAAATGCCAATATTTATTCCACGAATCCTGATTATGATCTATGATATTCAGGGTATGATATTATAATATTATGATCATGTTCTCATACCGTTATGATCATGATTATTCTTACATATCTCCATTGTTTACCATTCATGAGCATTTGCGATCAACCTTTCTTATATTTCCTTTCCACAGGTTATGAATATATTTGTTATGTATGATGTTTATTAAAAGGGTTCTAGTAATGGATTACCTAGTGGAAGATAATGTAGCTCACTTATGTACCAGTTTTTATGTTTCTATGTTTCTAAAGGAACTAAAATAATACACTTTTTGGGTGTATATTTTTTGTAATGTATTAAATGTTATAAAAAAGTGATGTAATGTCTAGGTGTGAGAATCAATGGTCACTATAGTTGGTATAATAGATTTTTTTTGGTTATCCTTTGGAAAATATGATGATAAAACCTTTATGATAACCCCAATTACAGGTCTAAGGATGAGTCTAAGGATGAGGAAAAATATAAAAAACATCATGGTATTGTTTTAAAGGATAGAGGGGTGTTTTCCTTGAAATACATCTCTAGATAGATACTAAAAGTGCATGTGGCTCTAGAATATATGTACATAGGGGTAAAAAACTTGAAAAAACTTTATTGATCTAGATTCGATCAAGAACTGTGCATGACAATTGGACTCGATGCACACTTAGTTTGACACTCCTAGGGGATATGCTTTGGGAATTCACAAAATCTTCTCAAACCATCATAAAGGATTTAAATTGAAGTGGCTATGAATAACATAAAATAAACCTAAGGGGTCATATTTTAAATGTGGTTTCATAATTTAGGAATCCTATAAGTGATTTCCATGATTATGTGGTTTCCCACTATGATGATTATTTCTTACTATATACTTTTTAGTTTTAGTCAATGGATAGAACCTGAATGAACCATGTTAATGCTGAGTGTGACAGACAATTCAATGATTGTTCTCCTGAGCATCTAAATGTTATGAGAGATGGAATGAAAAAACACATTGGTATGCTCACAAAACATTCTCAAGCTATTAATCATTCTGAACTTCCAAACAAGAAAGAGGTAGGGAATGCTCTATTGTGTCCTTTATGAGGTAATGTCCACCTTCTTTCAGTGGGTCCTCTAATCCACTAATTGATGAATAATGGATCTCTACCACAAAAAATTTATTTTCTATTTTTCAATGCTTGGAACATGAAAGAGTCATTCTGGATTTTTATTGTTTAGAAGGAGAATAGTACCAGTAGTTTACTCTAATCAATAATATGGGGCAACAAGATGAATTTTAATCCATGGATTGGGAAAAGTTCAAGAACTTATTCATCAATAAAAACATTCCTCATGTTATTCATACAAAAATAGAGAAGGATTTTCTCGAGTTAAAAAAATGGATAATGAATCTACTGGTACCTATAAATCCAATTTTACAAGACTTACGAGGTATGCTTATGGTATTATCAACCAACCTAAAAGTAAGGTTGACTGATTATTTAATTGTCTTAAACAAAAGTCTCATAAGGGTGTTATCCATAAGAGAATTTAGTAAATATTAAGAGACTATTCATTGTGAAATCAAGGTTGAAATAGAGTTTGTATTTGTGTGTCAATATCAATGTTTTTAAAAGAACAGGTAGATGGAGTTCAAAGGAAATTATAAAAACCCTAGAGAGAATAAGATGATATTTCCCTTACGATCTAAGTGTGGTAAGAAGCATTGAAGAAATTGTATCAAGGTGTATAATAAATGTTTTAAGTGTCAAAGGTAAAGTCATCAGATATTTTATTGCCTAAATGATAGGAAGAAATTAGCTAACAATGAGAATGGAGAGAAAGTTTCAAAGAATGCACCTCCACTTCAGTGATTCATGTTTAAATAGAATGGGTATTATAATAACTACTGGAAAAAATAGAAGGTTAATGATGATGATCAACGTCAAAAACCTCTTAATCCAAATTAAAAGTGGAAATCTTATTCAGTAACAATTTCTAACGAGGGGAACGATAATGATACGGTGAAAGGTACACTTACCATACACTCTAGAACCTCTAATGTAACACCCCAAATATTTTTTGGTACGCTTCTATTAAATTCATTCATTTCAAAGCCTATATTTCATAAATCACTGTGTACCTTTGAAACGACACTTGGTTATTTTGGAGATAGTCAAAACATAGCCATTAAACAAAAAATTTCCACTTCTATGTTTTGAATTTTGAAAAATGGTCATATAGAATTGTAACCAGTAAGTCATTTGGAGTTTGATTGAACCAACATGATTTTTAATGAATAGTAACATACCATTATGAATAGTAATTTAACCCTTATGAATATTAAATAATGATAATATTTTATTTTCTTAAGGTAATAATATAATGAAATCTTAATTAATTTTTCAATGTGATAAAACTAATTATACCTTTAAAATTGTTATTTTTTGAATTAATTATGATTTTATTTAAAATTTAAATTATTAATATTTAGAAAATTATTTTTGAAAAATAGAGTTCATTTCTGAATTCTCCAAATTGAAAAATGGTTAGGGTGAATTTTTTGTATTTTTCAGAAATTCTAGAATTTTCAATGAATAGTGAAATACGGTAAAATACCGTATATTCAAATTATCAATAAAATACACTATATATGACATCATAAGTGATGTAAGACCACTTGGTTTAAACTCACATGCCATTATTACTATTTTGGGTCACATTAATTAAGATTATTCATAGTATTGAGCAAAAATATTTTAATAATGATTAAAATAATGAAAAATACCTCCTCTCCTCCATTATAAATACCACCCTCTTTCCCCTCTTCCTCCCATACCTCTCAAGACTTGAGACTTACCTAAATTCTGCCAAAAAATCTTTACAATCCATATTACCCACATCCTAGAGCTACTTGTCTCACCAAAAGGCCAAAACCAATGGCCTTAAGAAGGATCTCAAGGATAAGAGATCAAGAGGTAAACATCCTCTTTAGTTTTCTTTCTTTTCATTCATTTTAATTTATTATTTTTAAATTTCCTTTTTATTATGTTGGAATATGTAATTAAATATCCCACTTAATTTCCATATAATGAAAGAGTGATGATATACCCCTTTCTCTCATAAAACTATTTTATGAAATTTTAAGTGACGTCGTTAGACTGTCGAATTTTCGTGAGAGATTTCTCAATTTTTATTCTATTTTGAGTTCCTTTATTTTATACTTACTTACTCATCTACATTCATACAAATGATATGATAATTTAAATACCTTACATGAAAAGTAATTATATTATGCTAATGGAATATTTCATCATCATCTCTTTCCCCTCCTCCTATACTAAAAATGAAAACATCGTCCGAGATGTGTTGATTTATCACATTCAAGGACGACGAGTTGTCAATTTTCATTACCATCTTCAATTATAGTCATGAAACCATTTTTATGGTCAAACTAGATCAAAATATATTTATTTAATATCATTAATATTCTGGAATCCCTATACACACATAATATGGAATAATAGTACAAAACAAGTTTATTGTGCACAAAACCGCCAAGCTAAATCCAAGCATTTATCAATAACATTTATCTAATGATTCATCCTCAAGTATATAACCCAGAATCATTATAGGATAATTTATATATATTTAATGTCACTAATAATATATATTAACAATTATGTATGCTTAACCACATTTCAAATGAACTTCAATTCATTAATTGAAGTAAACGAATCAAGAAAACCAAAGAAGAAAATGCTTCCAAAACAATAAAATGGAACCTATTAAGCCCATAAAAGGGCCATGAATGAACATAAAAAGGTTATAATAAATAAATTACATGTATATTAGGTTCTGTGATTATTAATTAATGAAGCTAAATTTTATATTTTAGGTCATTAAAATAAACTAAGAACACACTCGAGCATTAGGTAAGGGGTTTCTCATCTCACTTTTAATTCCGTGAGATTTCCATTTCTCACCACTTATTTCATGTATGTGATATATGTGTACAGACATTTGATATATAATATCATTATTATCTTTATATTCATTGTATTATGTGATTCATTTAGTGATTATTGACTTTTGGTCATACGATTAATAGATTACAATATGGTAGGTGACTTTGTCTGAATTTCCATTTCATTGTGAACTACTTGGTATTGTGCACCTAATATTTATTATGTGGTGTATCTAATTACTATTTGAGATCATATTTCATTTGAAATTATAATTATATAAATATCCATTTTATTGTAGCATGGATATTACTATTTCCTTAATTCGTATACCATTTCACATACTGTGTTAATTTGGAAAGATGTTTTAGCTATGGAAATATTGATGAATCCATATTATCTACTCTATATGGATATTGATAAGACAGATTGAAATTGTATTAAATCTATGAATAAATAATTATTTGGACTTTCAGTGGTGGGTGGGGCTCATTATATTCCTTCAATGCATCGACAAGTCTCATGAGACAAATCAGTTGGCGACAAACCCTTCAACTTTGATTCCAAAAAATCAGACAGGTTTCTACCCACAAACATAAACCATTTTAATGATATTATGGTTTCATATTCTAGATACATTATGTTCAATTAATAAGAATTATCTTTATTCCTTATCAGTTATTACTATCCGTGAGGTTTTCACTATGACAAAATCTATGGATGCAGTTTCATTCTCAGTTTTTAAATGGTGTGAGTTTTTCATTTATTCACCATGCCATATTTGTTTATCATTCAGTTATTATTGATTCATGCTTCCTATATTTTTAAACATTAATGATAATTTGATCTCACCCCTTTCATTTGTTTAGCTTCAGTAGGTTATGAAGGGGAGATCACTTATTAAGTTTATATGGATTCAATTTTTAGTTTTTGTTATCTATTGTATTTTGTTACCTTCCCCAATGTAATTTGAGTTAAATATATGTATCTAGTTTCTTCAAGACTAAAAAACTAAAAATTCATTTGAAATTTTATTCCTTTTAACCATGCCAATGTACTTATTAATGAACCAGCTCCGGTCTAGAGGGTTCAGGGTTTTACAGTTGGTATCAAAGGAATTTTAGTAGAAAACTTGAATACAAGATTAGAAATTGTAAACTAAGAAACTAATCTCTAAGGGTGTATTTGAGGATTAACATACAAGAACTTTTAGGTATTTTGGTATGGAATATATTATGTTAATCTTTCTAGAAAATACATCCCTGTCTGGATTTAAACAGGTCGAGGTGGCTTTGACACAGATGTACATAGGAGTGAAAAACCTGACAAGGAGTTTTGGGATAGACCTATGGTATCCTAGTACATGAAAATGTGCCTTGCTACACTCTTGGTATTAACACTCCTGGGGGATATGATTAGGATAATTCACATTTTCTTTACAATCAATTATGATGGATTTTAATGTAATTTTTTCCTTAGAAAAACCATGTTTATGAGATTAGTTATGCATATAATTTAAATCTATGTTAAGTGAATTTCTATTTGAGATTCATAACCTAATATAGTGTATTCCATTATTTTGAAATGTCTTCTAATGGAAAAAGGGGAATCAATACTCGTGGACAATGTGGAGATCTCCCCATTGAGAAAGTCAACACAGTCAATGTTGGACCAGATCAGATCCTGACCATATTGGGAGAACATACTCAAGTTATGATAAAATAACCATGCCACACCTATGTTGGATTGTTTGATTTGGCAGAAGCCCCCATCTTTCAGTGGGACTACTAATCCAGTGGTTGCTGAATAGTGGATCAAGTCCCTTGAAAAGATATTCATGACATTAATATGTAATGAAAATGAAAAGGTATTGCTGAGAGTATATAGTCTCAAGGGTGACACTAATCAATGGTGGTCCTTGATTTAGAATACCATTGAGGAAGAAGAAATAGAAGATATGGAATAGAGTACTTTTAAGGAAATATTCTTTGACAAATATTTCCCTTATGAGAAACTAACTGAAATAAAGATGAAATTTCATAGCTTAAAGCAAAGGGAAGAAGACAGTGTTGTAGAGTATGAGGATACCTTCAAAATACTATCTAGGAATGTTATAGATTACATTCGAGACTCAAAAGACAAGATTGATCAATTTTTAAGGTCTTAATCCAAGTCTCTGAAGGGAACTATATTCTCAAACATTTTCAACATATGATGAAACTGTATAAAGTGCCATAAAAAAACAGAAGGAATTTTCTAGATCAAATTTGTTTAAGGGAAACCGAGATAAGAAGTAGTACTCTAATATCCATGGAAAAGGTGAAGAGCCAAAGAAGAACAAGGGAAAAAATAAATTCCCATTATGTGAGAACTGTGGAAAGAATCATCTTGGGAAATTCTTGAAAGGCATGTGAGTCTGCTATAAGTGTGGAGAAAAGGTTCATCGATCTAATGAATGCAAGTGTAAGAAACAATTCAATGATATGTTCAATGCTACAATTTTAGAGAGATAGGAAACTATTCAAATGAGTGTCCTAATCACCAAGGAAACTTTCCTCATAAAAGGATAAGTGAGCAAGGGAAATCTTTTGGGATTATAACCGTGGAGGTTGAAGTTTATAATGACATGGTGGTAGGTACTTTAATTATTTCCTCAAACTTAGAAAATGCAATATTTGATTCTAGATCATCACATTCATTTATATCTTCAAAGTTTTCCAAGAAAATTAGACATGTCCAATTTGATTTAATAAAGTTGTTATCAGTCAAAAATCTTAAGGGATGCATCATTGCAATAAAGGCATATAAACTATCCCCCCTCCTGACACATAAACATGATTTAGTTTCTAACCTTATCATCATACCAATTATTTAATTTGATATAATTATCGGTATGAATTGTATTTCAAACTATGATGCGAATATTTATTGCGAGAATAAAGAAGTTACAATTTTTAAAAATGGTGTAGAATCCCTTATCTTTAGAGAAAATTACTTGACACCTAATTCTTATATAGATCTACCCCTATTATCTCTACTGAATTAAATAATTGGAGAGTAAGATAATCCAATATATATGGGCAAGGAAAGAAATTTTCAAATTGAAGATGTGCATATAGTGCAAGAAGACATTGATGTATTTCCAAAGGATTTACCTAGACATCCTATAGAGTGGGATGTTGAGTTCTATATTGATTTAATTCCAGATGAAAGAAATATATCGAAGACTCCCTATAGAATACCCACTGTGGAACTAGTGGATCTAAAGAATCAACAAAAATTAATTGAGTGAAAAAAGGATTTATTTGACCTAGTGTTTCTCCATGGGGAGCCCATGTCCTCTTTGTTAAGAATAAAGACAGATCCATGAGGATATGCATTGATTACAGGGAAATCAATGCTATTACAAATAAATAATAAGTATCCTTTACCAAGAATTGATGATTTATTTGATCAAATTCACGGAACCCAATATTTTTCTAAGATTGAACTTTGATCCAGATATCATCAGTTGTGTATGAGGTAGGAATATATTCCTAAGACAACATTTTGAACCATGTATGGGCATTACAGGTTTATAGAGATGTATTTTGGACTAAAGAATGAACCATATATTTTCATGGATTTAATGAATAGAGTTTTCAAGGAATATCTTGATAAAATTGTTGTGTTATTCATCGATGACATCCAAGTATACTCCAAAAGCTATGAAGACCATGAGAATCACTTGTGGATTATTCTGAAAACTCTTAAAAGAAATGAATTATATGGGAAGTTTATCAAGTGAGAAATATGGGTTCAATTAGTCTCTTTTATAAGTCATATTATATCTAAGGGTTGAATCGTAGTTTTTTCTGCGAAGACAAAGGCAATCCAAGAATGGCCCAAGCTAATGAACATAACTGAGGTACACAGTTTTATTAGCCTAGCAGGTTACTATCGGCATTTCGTTCATAATTTAACCCAACTGGATAACCCGCTAGCCAAACTCACACGTAAATAAGTTATGTTTGTGTGGACAAAAGAATGTACATAATGCTTTAATGAATTGAAAAGAAGATTGGTCAATTCTCTAATTTTGACTCTTCCATCTGGAAATGATGGATTTGTAATATACAGTGATGCCTCAAAGATTTGGATGGGTTGCATCTTTCTAAAAAATGATAAAGTTGTTGATTATGAATCAAGGTAGTTTAAGACTCATAAAAAATTTATCCAACACATGATCTTGAGTTAGCAGCTGTAATATTTTCTCTCAAAATATGGAGACATTATCTTTATGTTGAAAAATGTGAGATATACACAGATCACAAAATTTTGAAATAAATTTTCACATAAAAAGAACTCAACATGAGGCAAATAAGATCGATTGATTTACTCAATGATTATGATTGTTCAATACACTACCACCAAATAAAGGAAAATAAGGTGGCGGATGCATTAAGCGGGAAAGATTATGGACTTCTGACACAAATATGGATTGATAGAGATCCAATATTTATGGATCTACTAAAGATGGATATGGGAATTGTTAAGGAAGGGGAAACATCATTCCTATTTCAAATGATTTCTAAACCATATTTACTAGAGAAGATAAAATATCTAAATTCGATGATGAAAATCTACACAAGAAAGTTATTGTTGTTAAGGATGGGAGATTGGAAGACTTTGTGTATGAGGAAGGAGTTTCAAATTTTGGGAAGAGGTAATGTGTTTCACTACTACTTGAGATAAAAAGGGAACTATTAGAAGAAGCTCATAGCTCAAATTTCTCTATACACTCGAGCAAGACAAAGATGTATAGAGATCTAAAGGAATATTTTTGGTGGGATAATATGAAGTGGGAAATTGCATACTATGTGTCAAGGTGTCCAGTTTATCAAAAAGTGCAGGCAGAGAGACAACATCCTAGAGGAGTGAAGCAACCACTACCTATTTCTATGTGGAAGTGGAATAAAATTACAATGGATTTTGTTACCAGACTTCAGATGACACCTAGAAGGAATGATGCAATATGGGTAATTATTGATCATCTCACAGAATCAACACATTTCCTTCCAATAATAAAGGATTTACCACTTGAGCACTTGAAAAAAATTTATATTAATAAAGTTATAAGGATTCATGTTTCACCTCAATCGATTGTGTCCGATTGATATCCCCGGTTTACATCAAAATTATGGAAAAGTCTCTAGAAGGATTTGAACACTGAGCTTTGTATGAGTACTGCTTATCACCCCCAAACCGAATGACAGTCTAAAAAAACTATTCAAACTCAGGAAGACATGCTGAGATCATGCTCTCTTTACTTTCAAGGTATGTGTGATCAATACATGGCTTTGGTATAATTTTCATACAATAATAGTTTCCATTCTAGTATTCAAATTGATCCATATGAAGTATTATATGGAAAGAGATGTCGAGATCCAACTTGTTGGGATGAATTTGGTGGAAGGAAACTTATAGGCCCAAAACTTGTTGAAGAGACCACGATAAAGGTGAAGACTATCCAAGACCATATTAAAGTATCCCAAAGTAAGCATAAGAGTTATGCTGAAAACCGGAGAAAGGATTTGGAATTCCAAGTGGGAGATCATGTCTTTCTGAAAGTATCTCCATGGAAGAGGGTCTTAAGGTTTAGTAAGAAAGGGAAACTGGGCCCCAGGTACATCAGACCATTTGAAATTTTGGAAAGAATCAGAGCTGTAGCTTACCATTTAGAAATGAATCCAAGTATCTCCCAAGTTCATGATGTGTTCGATGTGTCATTGTTGAAGAAATACATGTGAGACCCAATGCATGTACTCACCTATGAATAAATAGAACCTGAACCTGATTTTTCATAATGTGAAGAGCCTATTGAGATCCATGACACAAGGGAGAAGGTATTGAGAAATCAGATGATTCATCAAGTAAAGGTTCATTGAAAAAACAAGAATATGGATAAAGCAACATGGGAACCTGAGGATGTTATGAAGAAGAACCACCCACATCTTTTTGGCGGGCTTTATACATAGAATTTCGCGGGTGAAATTTCTGAAGGAGGGAATAATATAACACCCAAAACATTTTATGGTATTATTTACTTAAATAAATTCTATTCATAGCCTATATTTCATAAATCAATGTGTTCCTTTGAAACAATGCTTGGTTATTTAGAAGATAGTATAAACCTATCCATCAAACATAAATTTTCCACTTCTATGTTTTGAATTTTGAAAAATGCTCATCTAGAGTTGTGACCAGTAAGTCATTTGGAGTTTGATAGAACCAACTTGATTTTTTTTGATGAATAGTAACATACTCTTAAGAATAGTAATGTGACCCTCATTAATAGTAAATAATGATAATATTTTATTTTCTTAAGGTAATAAGATAATGAAATCTTAATTAATTTTTCAATGTGATATAAAACTAATTATACCTTTAAAATTGTATTTTTTTGAATTAACTATGATTATATTTAACATTTAAATTAATAATATTTAGAAAATTATTTTTGAAAAATGGAGTTCATTTTTTAATTCTCCACATCAAAAAATGGTTCGGGTGAATTTTTGGGATTTTTATGAAATTCTAGAATTTTCGAGGAATAGTGAAACACGATAAAATACCGTATATTCAAATTATTCGTAAAATACACTATTTATGACATCATAAGTGATGTAAGACCACTTATTTAGAAATTAGATTCCATTATTACTATTTGGGGTCACATTAATTAATATTATTCCTAGTCTTGAGCAAAAATATTATAATAATGATTAAAATAATGAAAAATAGATCCTCTCCTCCATTATAAATACCACCCTCATTCCCCTATTCTTCCCACAACTCTCTAGCATTGAGACTTACCTAAATTCTGAAAAATAATCTTCCCTAGCCATCATACCCATGTCCTAGAGCTTATGGTCTCACCAAAAGGCCAAAACCAAACTCTTTAAGAAGGATCTCAAGGAGAAGAGATCAAGCGGTAAACATCCTCTTTATTTATCTTTCTTTTCATTCATTTTAGGTTATAAATTTTATATTTATTTTGGATTATGTTGGGTTATATCATTTAATATTACAATTACTTTCCATTTTATATAAGAGTGATGATATACCTCCTTTATATCATCAAACTATTTTATGAAATTTTAAGGGATGTCGTTAGGCTGCCAAATTTTTGTGAGAGATTTCTCAATTTTTCTTCTATTTTGAGTTCCATTATTTTATACTTATTTACTCATATCCCCTAATAAAAATTATATTATAATTCTAGTACCTTAAAAGAACTATAATTATATTATTATAATGGAATATTTCATCATCATCTCTTTCCCCTCTTCTTATACTAAAAATGAAAAAATCATTCGAGATGTGTTGATTTATCACATTCAAGGACGACAAATTCTCAATTTTCATTAACATCTTCAATTATGGTCATGAAACCGTTTTTATGGTTTAAACAGATCAAAATATATTAATTTAATATAATTAATATTCTGGAATCTCCACACACACATAATATGTAATAATAATATAAAACAAGTTCATTGTGCACAAAACCGCAAAGCTAAATCCAAGAGTTTATCAATAACTTTTAACTAATGATTCACCCTCAAGTATATAACCTAGAATCATTAAAAGATGATTTATATCTCTTTAATGTCACTAATAATATATATTAATGATTTTGGATTTTTAACCACATTTCAAATGAACTTTCATTCATGAATACGGGTAAACGAATCATGAAAACCAAGGAAGAAAATGTTTCCAAAAAAATAAAATTGAACCACTTAAACCCTTAAAAAGGACCATGAATGAACCTAATATGGTTATAATAAATAAATTAAATGAATATGAAGTTATGAAATTATTAATTAATGAAGATAAATTTTATTATTCAGGTCATTAAGACAAACAAAGAACACACTCGAGCATAAGGTAAAGGGCTTCTCATATCACTTTTAATTCCGTGATATTTCCATTGTTCACCACTTATTTATTGTATGTGGTATATTTGTACTGAAATTTGATAAATAATATCATGATTATATTTATATTAATTTTTTTCTATGATTAATTTAGTGATTATTGAATTTTGGTCATATGATTCAATCAATTACAATATGGTAAGTGACTTTGTTTGAATTTCCATTTCATTCTGACCTACTTGGTATTGTGCACTTAATATTTCGTATGTGGTGTATCTACTTCCCATTTAATATAATATTTCATTTTAAATTATAATTCTATAAATATAAATTTTCTTTTAGCATGTATATTACTATTTCATTAAGCTGTATACCATTTCACATACGGTGTTAATTTGGAAAGATGTTTTACCTATGGTAATATTGATGAATCCGTATTCTCTACTCTGTACAGATATGGAGAAGGCCGATTGAACTTGTATTAAATATATGTATAAATAATTATTTGTAATTTTAGAGGCATTTGGGGCCCAATATAGCCTCTCAATGCATCGACAAGTCTCATGAGATAAATCAGTTGGCGACAAACCCTTCATGTTTGTTTCCAAAAAATCAGACAGGTTTCTACCCGCAGACTTAAACCATTTCAATGGTGTTATGGTATCAGGTTCCATATACATTATGTCTAATTAATAATCATTCTCTTTATTCATTATCAATTATTTCTATCCATGAGGTTTTCTCTGTGAAAAAATCTATGGATGCAGTTTAATTCTCAGTTTGTAAATGGCATGATTTATTCATTTATTCACAATTCTATATTTGTTTATGATTTAGTTATTATTGACTAATTCTTCCTCTATTTGTAACCCTTACTGAGAATTTGAGATCACCTCTTTCATTTTTTTACCTTCAGTAGGTTATGAATAAGAGATCACTAATTGAGTTTCTGGGGATTTAGTTTATAGTTTTTGTTATCTATTGTATTTTTAACCTTTCCCAATGTAATTTTAGTTACATCTATGTATCTAGTTTCTTCAAGAATAATAAAATGATTATTACTTCAAAATTTCATTTCTTCTGACCATACCAATGTACTTAGTAATACACCGACTCTAATCTAGAGGGGTTAGAGTGTTACATCTAATGTCTTATTTGATTTTGGATCTCCCCACTCCTTAAAATATAAATAATTTTATAATAGTCTTAATATTCCACCCAAATGATTAGATATGGAATTAGTAGTGAAAACCCCTAATTTTATGATTATTGCATCTTAAGTTTATGATTACTCTTCAGTTGAAATTTGTGGGAATCAACTTCATGAAAGTATTTTTATTCTTCTTATGGTTTAATTTTATGTCATCTTAGGCATGGGTTGGATTTATCTATGTAGATCCTTCATCAATTGTTTGGGAAGAAATGTTATGTTTTATATTTCAAACCAACCTATGATTGTATATTAATTGGATGATAAGTATGAAATTTCTATGGAGATTACATCAAGTGTATAGATATTATTTCTCATTTAGAAGGGTAATTTATCTCCAATGATTGGGGAGAAACTTGAAATCGATGATATTTTTATTGTTCATGAATTTTTGGATGTCTTTCCAGAAGAGTCTCATAGCCTTCCACAAAGACATGAAGTTTAGTTCTCAATATAACTCATACTTAGTTCCACACCAATTTAAAAGACTCCCTATATAATGGATTCGGTTGAGTTGTAATAATTGAATAAGCAACTCTAAGAAAAAATTGATCATGGATTAATTTGGACAAGTGTGTCACCTTGGGGTGCACATGTTCTTTTTGAAAAAAAAGAAATATGGATCAATGCGACTCTTCATTGATTATCAGTAGTTGAACAAGATCATGATCAAGAACAAGTATCCTCTTCCCTATATTGATGACTTGTTTGATCAACTATGTAAAGATCAATACTTTTCCAAGATTGAACTTTGTTCGAGATATCATAAATTGAGTGAAAATAATGAGGTTATATCTAAGAAGACATCATGTAAAAGTTATGGATACTATGAATATATAGTGATTCCTTTTTGTCTTACTAATTCCCCTCTTATATTTATGGATTTGATGAATAGAGTCTTTAGAGATTACCTTGATCAGTTTGTGGTATTATTTTTAGATGATAATCTTATCTATTCAAAGTGAAATGAAGAGAATGAATACCACTTGAGAATTGTACTAAATACCCTAAGGAATGAAAAACCATATGAAAAATTTACAATGTGTGAATTTTGGCTGTAAAAGGTTTCATTTTTGGTCCATATAATCTCAAGAGAGGGAATAATAGTAGATCCAACAAAGATAGAAGCTATTGAATGTTGGACCAGACCAACCATGGTGATAGAGATCTGTATTTTTCTTGGGTTCGCTAGAAATTATCGATGGTTTGTGGAGAATTTATCATGACTATCCAATCCTATTACCATGTTAACTTATAAGGGTTCAAAGTTCCTCTAGAAGTATTAATGTGAGGATAATTGCAAGGAAATAAAGATAAGGTTAGTCAGTGCACCTATGATTAAATTACCTTGTAGTATAGAGTGGTTTGTAATATATAGTGATTCATCCAAGAAGGGATTAGGATGTGTTATTATGAAGAATAACATGATTATAGCCTATGCCTCATGATAATTTAATATTCATGAGTAAAATTACCCAAATTAGAATTGGGAGTTAGATTCAGTAATTTTTTCATTAAATATATAAAGGAAATGTCTTTATAGAGAAAAGTTTGATATATATACCAATCAAAAAAGTTTGACGTATATACTTGCAAAAAAATATTTGAACATGCTCCAGAGAGGATGGTTAGATATGATAATGGAATTATGATTTCTCAATACATTACCACCATGGGAAAGAGAACAAGGTGGAAAATGCTTCGAGTCTAAAAGATCATTCTAGATTATCCATGATTAGTATCATAAAAGATCTAATATTTCTATATTTTTAATGGATAGACCTTGAAATCTTAAAGGAAGAGGAAAAATATTATCCTATTTAACTGAATGTTCAACCCTATATCCTAGTGAAGATTAAAGAGGGATAGATGGAAGATGTAGAGATACAAAAGAAGTTTATAAATGTTCCTGAGTTTAACCTTGATTAGGATGGAATGATAAGGTTCAAGAATCATGTATGTATTCCATCCAAATCAAATTATAATAAGGATATATTAGTGGAAGCTCATATTTCTTCATTCTCCATTCATCCTGGAAGTATGAATATGTATAGAGATTTGAAAGATTACATATAGTGGTATTGAATGAAGAGAGTTATCATAGAATTTGTATCTTGGTGCTTGGTATTCCAACAATTTAAGGAAGAAACAGAACAATGGATTTTTCATTGGACTCTCCAAAACCTCTAGAGGGAATAATTCTAAATGGGTGGTAGTCAATCTCCTTACTAATCTAGTACACTTTATTGCTTTTAGAGAAGGATTCTCTCTATATTAGCTTTCCAAGATATAAAATAAGGGCATGTTAAGGTGGAATATAGTTCCAAATCTCATCATATATGATCGGGATATGAGGTTTACCTCAATGTTATAGTGAATTATTGAGAAATTTATTGATACAGAATTTAGTTTCATCATTTCGTATCATCCTTAGAAATACGGTCGGTATGAAATAAAAATTCAAACTCTAGAGGATATGTTGAGATTGTTTTCTCTGGATTTCAAAGGTAGTTAGGATAAAAACCTTCTTATAGTTTAGATATCTTAAAATAATATATTTTACTAAAGAATTAATATGGATCCTTATGAATCCCTCTATGTAATGAAATGTAGAGCTCCAATGTGCTGGAATGAAGTTGGAGAAAGAATCATTTTGGGACCTGAGATCGCTGATGAAATTGTTGAGAAGGTTAGAACCATTCATTAGCACATCAAGGAAGCTCAAATGATGAAGAAACGTTATGCTAATAACCATCAATGTAATCCATAATTTGATATTTTCTAGAAGGTGTTTCTATGAATCTATACCTGGAAGAAGGTTTTGAGATTCAGGAAGAAAGGGAAACTAAGGCCTAGGTATATCAGTCCCTTTGAAATTATTGATCCTATCAGGATAATAGACTATCACTTGGAGATTCCACCAAACCTATCTCAAGTCCATGATGTGTTCCATTTATCTCTCATGAATAATTAAATACCTCACCCTTCAAATGTACTGAACTCATAGGTCATACTACTGGAGTAGGATCTTTCATACGAGGAACAACTAGTTGAGATTATGGATCATACAAAGAAAGTTATACAAAACTAGACCACTCTCCTAGTCAAATTTTTATAGAGAAATCAATAGTTATAGGATTATATGTGGGAACATGAGGATATTATGAGCTAGAATTATCCTCATTTTTTTATAATAGATTGACTAATTTCTAGTGAAAAAATTATTTTAAGGGGGATAGAATATAACACCCAAAGTTTTTATGAAACTTTTTTCTCCAAATTAATTAAATTTATTTGATGTATTATGTTTAACACTACACCAAGGTAAACTTTAATTATATTATACACTAATTTAAGATTGCGCTACATGCAACATCATCTTAGCTTGCGTCGGATGAATGATTGAATTTCTATGAAACATAATTTTATAATTATAATTATTTCAAACAAGATAATTATAACATAGTCATTAAACTTAGTAATATAAATATTAATAACTACCTTTTAAATATTATTTATAATGGTTTCATATAAATAAAACACATTGAAAATTAAATATATAATTTTTATTAAAGTCTTTATGTTTTTTAAATAATATTTTCTCAAAAGAACTGCCTTTTTTCCTTCTATGAACAATAATAAAATTAATTTTAGAAACTTTTAGAAGTTTAATTTTATAAAATAAACTTCATTTTGAAATTTATATTTTTAAAGTTATATTAGAGTGAGGAATATTTTGAAATATTTCATTTTTGGATGAATAATGAAAAATAATGAAATTTAATTAAAAAATACCTTTTTATATAATTTATTTATATAGTTAAATTATATTTTAATTAAGTTTTAAATAATAAATATATAAATTATACATCAATTGATATAATTTATTTCATTTGAACCAATTTTACATTGAAATTAGATATAAAAACATTTCAATCTTTTGAATGTTTTCACTTTAAAAACCGGTCGTCTCATCCCGTCCGTGGGATTAATTTTAAATGAATTTATGAAACGTATAATATTATAATTTGATGAAATTTATTACATATATATAATAATAATAATTTATAATTTATTTCAAGTTCAACTCAGTGTTTAATAAAAACATATTCATGATATTAATTAAAATTAACTTGAGTGATTTAGGTAAAAACTAATTTACTTTGTTGTTAAACATTAATATCAAAAGGATAAATTAGCTATATAGTATTCAAAAAGACATTTTCTATATATATATATATTAACCATATACTCCCTTTTCTCAAATATTTAACACTATTGGATGCACATGATGTAAATTAGATATCTCAATAGTGGTTTCCTTTTTATATTTACAAGAATGCCACTCCTCCTCCACTATAAAGGAAACTCACCCACCACATTTCATTAAACCTATCAAGTCCTTTGGACCAGAAAAACCCTGTAAAAATATCCTCCAATATTCCCTACCTTCATCCTATAATCCTCACTTTGGGAATAAATCCAACGAATGAAGCCCTTTAGTGAAAACCAAAAGGAGTTACCCTAAGAAGAGGGAACATCCTTCCACAAGCACTTTTATTTTATTTATTTCTCCACCCATTAATTATTATTATATAAAGTTTATATAATAAAATTATTATCATAAATATAATTATATGTTTATGTTTTCTACCTACACTCACACACACTTCCATTAAATGGGATACACAATTATCATTTTTGTGTACGGTAGATTACCACCTCATGAACTGATGTCATTCTTTCTTCTATTACAACCTTTCAAGAATGGGAATATGATGGAATTACTATTATATATATAATATTTATGATTTTTTATACTTATTTAATTATTATCTGATTCATACTTTCTTGCTTTCCATTTTTTTAGAATATGTTAACTTCGTTTGTAAAAATGTGTTGACTACCGCCACCTCAAAGCGATTTGATTCATTCATGCATTACATGAAACGTTTAAAGGATGGTTTTAATAAAAATATATGATATATATTAAATAATAATTCTACAATAATTAATATATATATATATCATTTACTCTTATTTATTTAAAAAATATGACTATAAAATGAAAACAACAGTCATGCGTACATACGACCTACCGTCTCCTTGAATGGTGTAATTCATTTCATATTTGTATATTTTTTATATTATTATAAATAAATATATAATGATAATATATGATATTTATATCATGTTTTACATTCTATAAATAAGGAAATCAATATTTATGTAATATAAATTAGAAGGGCATGTCAAAACATGTATGAAAAACAAAATGGTTATTACCCAAAATGTAACATTAACATGGAATTGTTAATAAAAGGGTAATATAAAGTCATAAGTAAATTATATATGGAATTATATATATGAATATTTTTCTTTTTTATATTTATAATAAACTTATATTTTTTTATACATGAGTTTTTAATGAGTATGAAATGATTCAAGACATAAGGTAAGTTGATTTCTAGTATCACTTTTATTTCTGTGTGATTTATGCCTTGTTCACCACTTGTTTATTTTGTGTGGTGCATATAATACCCATGAATTTATTATATGTTTTTAATAATTAAATTTATTGTTATTTACATATCAATTTTATTACCTCTATTTCATAAGGGTTTTACCGTTCAAAAGTTACCAAATCAGTAATGTAATTTTTCCTCAATTTTCATTCTTTGAGATACATATTTTTTATGAAACTATATTCTTTTATGAGGCATATATAATGATATTTTATATGTTATATAATGAATATAATTCTTTTCATGATATTTTAATTTTCATGAAATTTCATTCTCTCACAGGGAATATGATTGAAAGTTAACAAAGTGGTATGAGTTTATTTATACAATTTCATAGTTTATCAGAATTGTTTACGATTATTATTCCATTTAGGAAATAATATGATAAATATATTAATAAATCACATAATTTTATTCTCCTATGAATTTAATGGTATATTAATTTATTGGTACCATTTTTTAACTTTTTGGAACTTAAGATAATAAAGAAAGTATTTTTAAGAAAATATGACCTTATTTTTCTCTTCGTTCGAAAATCTATTTTATTCAAAAATCATTTTTTCAAAAATGTTTTCATTTTTTTAAAATTATATTTTAATATAATTTTAAAGGAATTTTTTAAAAAAAATTTGGTTTTCAAATCTTCCTTCTTTATTTTTAAATCTATTTTCAAAGAAAAAGGTTTTCAAAAAGGTTTAATGTTTTAAAAAGTATTTCTCAAATTGGAAAGGATATTTTCATCAATAAATGTTTTTAAAAATATATTGAAAAATTACTTTCTATTTAATATGAAATCCATTGGTGTTACTCATTCCTTTATGGGGATATTATCTAAGGGTACCATTTATATTCTTTCTATGAATGGTTTATGTTTAATGACATGATCTTAACAAAACTCATTTATCTTCCACATGTTATATGATTTATGGAACCCATTTCTCATTCATGGGTTATATGATTATGGAGACCATTTATCTTTCATAGGTTATATTCTTATGAAAACCTATTATTTTTATGGATTATATTCTTATTAAACCTACTTATTTTTCATAGGTTATTTTTTTGATGAAATTATTATGAAACCTATCCCTTTCCCGCAGATTATGATATGATGACATGTTTATGATGCCCATTTAATTTCTTGGATTATAATATGATTGTTTATAATCATGTAGAATATGTTTTTATGATTTCATTATGAGATTTTTGTGACCTATATCTATTTGTAATGCATTGGTTAATGATTTATATCCCATGAGATATACATGGATGGAACAGGGAGTAAACTCAGTTCAGTAAAGGATTTTTTCCGTTAATATGGTATTGGGTGTAAAACATGACTTCTAAGATGGTCATGAGAGTGAACGATGAATACCGAGATGGTTTTAGGATTGAAACCATTCCACTAATATTTCCTTGGAATCAATCCTTGACTACTATGGAAATCATTTTATTTGTTTATGTTTCTACCGCAATTCCATATCTTATATGGTATGATTTCATGGATTATGATCTTGATTCCCTTTTGATTCAAGTATTATTAACTGAAAATATTTATTACATGACTCTCGATTATTATATTTCATATAAAAGTTATGATATTCTATTGTTATGATCATGTTCTTATACCCTTATGTTCATGATTATGCTTACATATCTCTCTTGTTTACCCTTTATGAGCATTTGAGATCACATTTTCTTATGTGTCCTTTCCCCAAGTTATGAAAATATGCATTATGTATGATGGTATAAGAAGGATTATAGTCATGGATAACCCAGTGAGAGACAATTTAGCTCACTTATATACAAGTTTTTATGTTTCCATGTTTCCAAAGGCACTAAACTAATATGGTCTTTGGAATTCTATTTATGCAATGTATTAAATGTTCTACAAAAGTGATGCAATTTCTATGTATGAGAAGTGAGTGTTGCTATAATAGATCTTGATTAGTCACTGAAATTGGATAATATTCATTTTTAAGATCTTAATATTAATGTGTTTAAAAGTTCATAAACATCAATTTTAGTCCAATTCAGAAATTGAACTTCATTTCCCATCATTGTGCAATTCATGCTTAAAATGTCAATTTGGGCCCACTCAATAATTTGCTTGTGTAAATTACAATATTCATCATTTTAATTGGACATTTTGGGATATGATTGATCACTTTGTTTGGAACATTTTATCTTTTAGGTCTGATGGATGAATCCCAAAGGAAGATGGGGAATTTTGTGCCTGAAGTCAGAAACTTGCTGGAAAAAGCATAATGGGCCTAAGGCCCATCAAACAAATGTGGGGACCAGAAACCAAGCCCAATGAAGCTCAAATTTATACAGTAGAAAGATAACAATATGAGGATAATTTTATTCAACTGTGGCCACAGCTAATTCTGATGTTTTCATGATGATAAAGGGATCTGAAGTTGAGATTTAAATGGAGGACTCGTCATTAATGCACAGAAATCCGTCCCACCATTTCAACCATAACATTCAAACGGCTTAGCCAAATGTCCTAAACTTTTGAGTTATTCTAGAATACACAGGGACGAAGATATTTTATATTTATGACACCTTCGGATTCGGCCATATGAAGTGTCAAAATCACACGTCAAAATGGAGGACGAATCTGGACAGTTTTCCGGGTCAACTTTGAAACGTCAATTTCCTTTTGATTCTTCACCCTCCTTTTGACTCTCTTAATTGTTTGGGGGTGAATTTAATGTTGGTGGTGGACATAAGGCTCCTAATATTCCTATATAAAGAGATGGTGGTGAAGGGAATAAGCATCTAACATTTTTCCTTGAATCTAACATTTTCCTTTGAATCCAAGTTTTTCTTTCAATTGTAATTTCCCGCTTTCGTTTTCTAATGGCATTGTCAATTTCTCTAATGTAAGTTTTTCATTCACGTTTAGTATTTTAATAAAATTTCTTCTTCTTCTTCACTTTATATTTTCCTTTTCTTCACACGTTGATACCGTTGAATCTTAGTGTGAATTTATTCACACCCGCACTTGTGAGTTCATCACACAACGGTGGAGTGTTCATTTTGATTAATGTTTTTTTTATTTCTTCTTCAATCCTGCTTCTTTAAGTAAATTACCTGCTTCCATTGATAGAATAGAATCAATGGAGGGCTAACCTTTTATGGTTTGATCATAGGGAGTTGCATGAGTTGGATTGAATGTTATTTGATGTTCTTAAATTCTTAAATTTGTTCTTTATTTTAAGAGTTCATTTCTTTGATTTATCTTCTTCTTTGTCTTCACCGAATTTAACGACGACACATTTTGAGTGATAGTACGATCCAATTCCTTGGAGTGCTCATTAAATTGATCCTCTAAGTGAATTGGTTATTAGCCTTGAAATTGTGTATGGTTTAAATCGGAGAATGATATTGAGGAATTATTTCATTTAATGGATACCTCTTGAACCGTTGAACAGAAAATCAAATGAAAAACAAATACATCCAATCAATCCCAAGAGACAACCTAGGATCAAATCACCTTAATTAGTTGTTTTAATTTAAGTAATTTTATTTGTTTTTTTATTTAAATTAAATCAATTTTTTCTTCAAATCAATTCAATCCAAAGTTGGCCACTGCATAGCCAATCCTGCATCTAATCATAGCGTCTCAAGGTTACTTCTTCGGTCCCTGTGGATTCGATCACTACTTGTACTTCAACGACCGCTTTTACCAGTAGGGTAAATTTGGGCGCAACCAAATTTTGGCGCCGTTGCCGGGGACCCAAGTAAGTACCTTAGACACTCATCTTCTTTTCTCACCCTAAATTCTCTATTCTCACCCTAATTTCTCTTCTCTATTCCCCTTTCAATTTCTGCGTGTCCAATGAATCCAAAAAACAACTTTCAATCAACTCCAATGGATTATCTTCAACATTACCCATTAATATACTAAGGCTATAATCAACTGGAAAATCAATATTTTGAATCACCTCACATAGAAAATTTCATTGACCAAACCAGGATTGAGTACACCACACCAGATGCGATGTACAATCAATGGGATTCTGATTGTTTAAAGGATCAATTTCCATACCTCTCGAGGATGATTGAAGAGATCAAACATAATGAAGTTCATGATGTCCAAACATCTATAAATCCTAATTCTGAAAAAATTCTTGAACAATTGTGTGAAAAAATGGATAAAATGAATTCAGAGGTTTCATCTTTAAGAGTAGAACTACAAAGCATAGAAATGGTTGTGGAACCCATTCCCACTCAAGTTGTCTCTTCCTCATTACTAATACAAGAATCTTGTCTCCCACAAACCTCACAAGAATTTATTGAAGAACCAACCATTGAATTTGGGATAGTTGAAGATAATCAAGGAATTGTTGATGGGTGCTTAAATGAAGATGAAACTGATTTTTTGAATTCAAAAGATAATAACATGACATCATGGATTGAGTTTCCTAAACATGGCTCCATTAGTGAATTTTTAGGACCACCAATCACTGAAAAATTGGGAGAAATACCAAACATTGATCCCATACATACTTCTGATATTCAACTAGACAATTTTCAGGATGAATCTTATTTTCAAAATGAACCAATTCTTTCTAAATGTTTTGGAGAAGAAACTGATTTTGATTTAATTTGTCAATCTCCTTTAGGAAATTTCAATGAACCCGAGCTCAAAATTATTTTACTTTCTTCTGAACTCAAGAATCCCACTATAGGAGATAAGAAAAACCTTGTATTTTTAGTTCATTCTTCTCAAGAAACCAATAATTTTGGAATAGTCATTGATGTCTTAGGAAAGACTAGAAATTCAACCGAATCAACCATTACCAAATTTCCTTGGACTTCCACACTCATTATTGACCATGGGATTTCACATGAAACATATTTCAAACAAATAATCAATCTCAATCTTGTTGAAGTGGAGAAAGATGGGTTAATTAAAATTTTGAAAGTTGGAATTGGATAAGTTGGGGGGTTCAAGTCGAGCTAACGACGTTAAACAAAAGCGCTGCATGGGAGGCAACCCATGGTTTTCATGTTTTCTAATCATTTTGAATCATTTTCTTTTTCATATAATAAATTACCATAGACTGTTGACCTGTTCTTATTTTATGAGTAAGGATGGGTATGAAAGGGGAGCGCCATATTCATCCTTGTCACGTGGCGTGATCTCTGAGTAATACCTTACCCAGAAAATATAAAGAAGACAATGTATCATCAGTTTATTTTGTTTTGTTTTATTTTTTTTATATAGGTTAAAAAATAGGACATGTTGAAATCCATAAGGAAAATCCATTCACCACCATCCAATCCACTGAGACTCAAATCCAGGATTGAAGGGAGACTATGGCATGTGCTATCATCATCAAACACCAGGTGACTTCATTCCATGATTTTCATTTAAAATTTCATCTTTGAACTCCTCTCATACCCCCTTCTATCTTTTCTTTTCTTTAAACACTGGGGACAGTGTTATTCTAAGTTGGGGGGGATAAAAAATGATTTTTTTAATAAGAACATGCATGAAAAGAAAAATTCCATTAACCATAAACATGATAAACACACATTGCAAACTCAAAAATTGGATATAAAATAAATTTTGCATGCCTTGATTCTGATTTTAATGCAAGTTTAAGTTCATGAGCATAGTTTTTGGAAAGTGTTGTTGTCCGATGTGATTTTTCAATGTTTACAATTTCATCCTCTTAATAAAAATGCCACAATTCACGTCTACTGGATCGTGGGTGTAAATTTGAGTTCTTGGGTCCCTTTCATTATAGCATAGGGTTCTGGGGTCACTTTTAGATTAATTTGAGTATCCAAATAAAACCAAACAAAAAAACAAAACAAAAAAAACCAAAAAAATTGAAAAAAATAATAATGACCACATAGAGCAACGTTTTGTCCAAATGCGTGGCGTCCGACACTTGGGGATCGTGACTCCATAGTTGTCTTGCCCAGAGTTAGGCTTTATATCTCTATTCTAGAGCATGAAATTGACAAAATGCGTGGCGTCCGGCACTTGGGGATCGTGACTCCATAGTTGTCTTGCCCAGAGTTAGTCTTTTCATATCTATTGTGGTTAAAAAAAAATCAAAAAAAAAAATTTAAAAAAATGGATACTCATCTTAAGGTTTAATGTGATTCCCACATAGCGCTTCCATTTTTTCCCATTGAACAATAAAATGGGCCCCATATCTTTTATGATGCACAACACTTTATCATGCTTAATTGGAATTGGATGAAATGTGGCGATAAATTTGAACAAAGGAATGGGCTTGGGCTTGGGATATGCTTATGGAACTAGCTTGTTTTAAATTATTTTGATGGGTTTTCATAATTTTTTTTGGTATTAGATATTTGGGTGAGTAATGTGTATTTAAATGTTTTTGGAAAAGGGGATTTGGATTTCGTATTTGTAATTTATTTTGCTCGGGACTAGAAAAACTCAAGTTTGGGGGTGTGATTAGTCCCTGAAAGTGGCTAATATTAATTTTTAAGATCTTAATATTAATGTGTTTAAAAGTTCATAAACATCAATTTTAGTCCAATTCAGAAATTGAACTTCATTTCCCATCATTGTGCAATTCATGCTTAAAATGTCAATTTGGTCCAACTCAATAATTTGCCTGTGTAAATTACAATATTCATCATTTTAATTTGCAATTTTGGGATATGATTGATCACTTTGTTTGGAACATTTTATCTTTTAGGTCTGATGGATGAATACCAAAGGAAGATGGAGACTTTTGCGCCTGAAGTCAGAAACTTGCTGGAAAAAGCATAATGGGCCTAAGGCCCATCAAACAAATGTGGGGCCCAGAAACCAAGCCCAATGAAGCTCAAATTTATACAGTAGAAAGATAAAAATATGAGGATAATTTTATTCAACTGTGGCTGGAGCTAATTATGAAGTTTTCATGATGATAAAGGGATCTGAAGTTGAGATTTAAATGGAGGACCCGTCATTAATGCAGAGAAATCCGTCCCACCATTTCGACCATAAATTTCAAACGGCTAAGCCAAATGTCCTAATATTTTTAGATCTTCTAGAAGAAACATGGAAGAAGATATTTTATATTTATTACACCTTCGGATTCGTCCATATGAAGTGTCAAAATCACACGTCAAAATGGAGGACGAATCTGGACAGTTTTCCGGGTCAACTTCGAAACGTCAATTTCCTTTTGATTCTTCACCCTCCTTTTGACTCTCTTAATTGTTGGGGGGTGAATTTAATGTTGGGGGTGGAAATAAGGCTCCTAATATGCCTATATAAAGAGATTGTGGTGAAGGGAATAAGCGTCTAACATTTTTCCTTGAATCTAACATTTTCCTTTGAATCCAAGTTTTTCTTTCAATTGTAATTTCCCGCTTTCGTTTTGTAATGGCATTGTCAATTTTTCTAATGTAAGTTTTTCATTCACGTTTAGTATTTTAATAAAATTTCTTCTTCTTCTTCACATTCTATTTTCCTTTTCTTCACACATTGATACCGTTGAATCTTAGTGTGAATTTATTCACACCCGCACTTGTGAGTTCATCACACAACGGTGGAGTGTTCATTTTGATTAATGTTTTTTTTCTTTCTTCTTCAATCCCACTTCTTTAAGTAAATTACCTGCTTCCATTGATATAATAGAATCAATGGAGGGCTAAACTTTTATGGTTTGATCAAAGGGAGTTGCATGAGTTGGATTGAATGTTATTTGATGTTCTTAAATTCTTAAATTTGTTCTTTATTTTAAGAGTTCATTTCTTTGATTTATCTTCTTCTTTGTCTTCACCGAATTTAACGACGACACATTTTGAGTGATAGTACGATCCAATTCCTTGGAGATCTCATTAAATTGATCCTCTAAATGAATTGGTGATTAGCCTTGAAATTGTGTATGGTTTAAATCGGAGAATGATATTGAGGAATTATTTCATTTAATGGATACCTCTTGAACCGTTGAACAGAAAATCAAATGAAAAACAAATACATCCAATCAAGCCCAAGAGACAACCTAGGATCAAATCACCTTAATTAGTTGTTTTAATTTAAGTAATTTTATTTGTTTTTTTATTTAAATTAAATAATTTTTTTCTTCAAATCAATTCAATCCAATGTTGGCCACTGCATAGCCAATCCTGCATCTAATCATAGCGTCTCAAGGTTACTTCTTCGGTCCCTGTGGATTCGATCCCTACTTGTACTTCAACGACCGCTTTTACCAGTAGGGTAAATTTGGGCGCAACCAAATTTTGGTGCCGTTGCCGGGGACCCAAGTAAGTACCTTAGACACTCATCTTCTTTTTTCACCCCAAATTCTCTATTCTCACCCTAATTTCTCTTCTCTATTCCCCTTTCAATTTCTGCGTGTCCAATGAATCCAAAAAACAACTTTCAATCAACTCCAATGGATTATCTTCAACATTACAAATTAATATACTAAGGCTATAATCAACTGGAAAATCAATATCTGAATCACCTCACATAGAAAATTTCAATGACCAAACCAAGATTGAGTACACCACACCAGATGCGATGTACAATCAATGGGATGCTGCTTGTTTAAAGGATCAATTTCCATACCTCTCAAGGATGATTGAAGAGATCAAACATAATGAAGTTCATGATGTCCAAACATCTATAAATCCTAATTCTGAAAAAATTATTGAACAATTGTGTGAAAAAATGGATAAAATGAATTCAGAGGTTTCATCTTTAAGAGTAGAACTACAAAGCATAGAAATGGTTGTGGAACCCATTCCCACTCAAGTTGTCTCTTCCTCATTACTAATACAAGAATCTTGTCTCCCACAAACCTCACAAGAATTTATTGAAGAACCAACCATTGAATTTGGGATAGTTGAAGATAATCAAGGAATTGTTGATGGGTGCTTAAATCAAGATGAAACTGATTTTTTGAATTCAAAAGATAATAACATGACATCATGGATTGAGTTTCCTAAAAATGGCTCCATTAGTGAATTTTTAGGACCAACAATCACTGAAAAATTGGGAGAAATGCCAAACATTGATCCCATACATACTTCTGATATTCAACTGGACAATTTTCAGGATGAATCTTATTTTCAAAATGAACCAATTCTTTCTAAATGTTTTGGAGAAGAAACTGATTTTGATTTAATTTGTCAATCTCCTTTAGGAAATTTCAATGAACCCGAGCTCAAAATTATTTTACTTTCTTCTGAACTCAAGAATCCCACTATAGGAGATAAGAAAAACCTTGTATTTTTAGTTCATTCTTCTCAAGAAACCAATAATTTTGGAATAGTCATTGATGTCTTAGGAAAGACTAGAAATTCAACCGAATCAACCATTACCAAATTTCCTTGGACTTCCACACTCATTATTGACCATGGGATTTCACATGAAACATATTTCAAACAAATAATCAATCTCAATCTTGTTGAAGTGGAGAAATATGGGTTAATTAAAATTTTGAAAGTTGGAATTGGATAAGTTGGGGGGTTCAAGTCGAGCTAACGACGTTAAACAAAAGCGCTGCATGGGAGGCAACCCATGGTTTTCATGTTTTCTAATCATTTTGAATCATTTTCTTTTTCATATAATAAATTACCATAGACTGTTGACCTGTTCTTCTTTTATGAGTAAGGATGGGTATGAAAGGGGAGCGCCATATTAAACCTTGTCACGTGGCGTGATCTCTGAGTAATACCTTACCCAGAAAATATAAAGAAGACAATGTATCATCAGTTTATTTTGTTTTGTTTTATTTTTTTTATATAGGTTAAAAAAAGGACATGTTGAAATCCATAAGTAAAATCCATTCACCACCATCCAATCCACTGAGACTGAAATCCAGGATTGAAGGGAGACTATGGCATGTGCTATCATCATCAAACACCAGGTGACTTCATTCCATGATTTTCATTTAAAATTTATTCTTTGAACTCCTCTCCTACCCCCTTCTATCTTTTCTTTTCTTTAAACACTGGGGACAGTGTTATTCTAAGTTGGGGGGGATAAAAAATGATTTTTTTTAATAAGAACATGCATGAAATGAAAAATTCCATTAACCATAAACATGATAAACACACATTGCAAACTCAAAAATTGGATATCAAATAAATTTTGCACGCCTTGATTCTGATTTTAATGCAAGTTTAAGTTCATGAGCATAGTTTTTGGAAAGTACGGTTGTCCGATGTGATTTTTCAATGTTCACAATTTCATCCTCTTAATAAAAATGCCACAATTCACGTCTACTGGATCGTGGGTGTAAATTTGAGTTCTTGGGTCCCATTCATTATAGCATAGGGTTCTGGGGTCACTTTTAGTTTAATTTGAGTATCCAAAAAAAACAAAACAAAAAAAACAAAACAAAAAAAGCAAAAAAAATTGAAAAAAATAATAATGACCACATAGAGCAACGTTTTGTCCAAATGCGTGGCGTCCGGCACTTGGGGATCGTGACTCCATAGTTGTCTTGCCCAGAGTTAGGCTTTATATCTCTATCGTAGAGTACAAAATTGACAAAATGCGTGGAGTCCGGCACTTGGGGATCGTGACTCCATAGTTGTCTTGCCCAGAGTTAGTCTTTTCATATCTATTGTGGTTAAAAAAAATCAAAAAAAAAATTAAAAAAAATGGATACTCATCTTAAGGTTTAATGTGATTCCCACCTAGCACTTCCATTTTTTCCCCTTGAACAATAAAATGGGCCCCATATCTTTTATGATGCACAACACTTTATCATGCTTAATTGGAATTGGATGAAATGTGGCGATAAATTTGAACAAAGGAATGGGCTTGGGCTTGAAATATGCTTATGGACCTAGCTTGTTTTAAATTATTTTGATGGGTTTTCATAATTTTTTTTGGTATTAGATATTTGGGTGAGTAATGTGTATTTAAATGTTTTTGGAAAAGGGGATTTGGATTTCATATTTGTAATTTATTTTGCTCGGGACTAGCAAAACTCAAGTTGGGGGGTGTGATTAGTCACTGAAAGTGGCTAATATTAATTTTTAAGATCTTAATATTAATGTGTTTAAAAGTTCATAAACATCAATTTTAGTCCAATTCAGAAATTGAACTTCATTTCCCATCATTGTGCAATTCATGCTTAAAATGTCAATTTGGGCCAACTCAATAATATGCTTGTGTAAATTACAATATTCATAATTTTAATTTGAAATTTTGGGATATTATTTATCACTTTGTTTGGAACATTTTATCTTTTAGGTCTGATGGATGAATCCCAAAGGAAGATGGATAATTTTGCGCCTGAAGTCAGAAACTTGCTGGAAAAAGCATAATGGGCCTAAGGCCCATCAAACAAATGTGTGGCCCAGAAACCAAACCCAATGAAGCTCAAATTTATACATTAGAAAGATAAAAATATGAGGATAATTTTATTCAACTGTGTCCGGAGCTAATTCTGATGTTTTCATGATTATAAAGGGATCTGAAGTTGAGATTTAAATGGAGGACTCGTCATTAATGCACAGAAATCTGTCCCACCATTTCAACCATAACTTTCAAACGGCTGAGCCAAATGCCCTAAAGTTTTGAGATCTTCTAGAAGACACATGGAAGAAGATATTTTATATTTATGACACCTTCGGATTCTGCCATATGAAGTGTCAAAATCACACGTCAAAATGGAGGACGAATCTGGACAGTTTTCCGGGTCAACTTCGAAACGTCAATTTCCTTTTGATTCTTCACCCTCCTTTTGACTCTCTTAATTGTTGGGGGGTGAATTTAATGTTGGGGGTGGACATAAGGCTCCTAATATTCCTATATAAAGAGATGGTGGTGAAGGGAATAAGCATCTAACATTTTTCCTTGAATCTAACATTTTCCTTTGAATCCATGTTTTTCTTTCAATTGTAATTTCCCGCTTTCGTTTTGTAATGGCATTGTCAATTTCTCTAATGTAAGTTTTTCATTAACGTTTAGTATTTTAATAAAATTTCTTCTTCTTATTCACTTTCTATTTTCCTTTTCTTCACACATTGATACCGTTGAATCTTAGTGTGAATTTATTCACACCCGCACTTGTGAGTTCATCACACAACGGTGGAGTGTTCATTTTGATTAATGTTTTTTTTCTTTCTTCTTCAATCCCACTTCTTTAAGTAAATTACCTGCTTCCATTGATAGAATAGAATCAATAGAGGGCTAACCTTTTATGGTTTGATCATAGGGAGTTGCATGAGTTGGATTGAATGTTATTTGATGTTCTTAAATTCTTAAATTTGTTCTTTGTTTTAAGAGTTCATTTATTTGATTTATCTTCTTCTTTGTCTTCACCGAATTTAACGACGACACATTTTGAGTGATAGTACGATCCAATTCCTTGGAGTGCTCATTAAATTGATCCTCTAAGTGAATTGGTGATTAGCCTTGAAATTTTGTATGGTTTAAATCGGAGAATGATATTGAGGAATTATTTCATTTAATGGATACCTCTTGAACCGTTGAACAGAAAATCAAATGAAAAACAAATACATCCAATCAAGCCCAAGAGACAACCTAGGATCAAATCACCTTAATTAGTTGTTTTAATTTAAGTAATTTTATTTGTTTTTTTTATTTAAATTAAATCAATTTTTCTTCAAATCAATTCAATCCAAAGTTGGCCACTGCATAGCCAATCCTGCATCTAATCATAGCGTCTCAAGGTTACTTCTTCGGTCCCTGTGGATTCAATCCCTACTTGTACTTCAACGACCGCTTTTACAAGTAGGGTAAATTTGGGCGCAACCAAATTTTGGCGCCGTTGCCGAGGACCCAAGTAAGTACCTTAGACACTCATCTTCTTTTCTCACCCCAAATTCTCTATTCTCACCCTAATTTCTCTTCTCTATTCCCCTTTCAATTTCTGCGTGTCCAATGAATCCAAAAAACAACTTTCAATCAACTCCAATGGATTATCTTCAACATTACCCATTAATATACCAAGGCTATAATCAACTGGAAAATCAATATTTTGAATCACCTCACATAGAAAATTTCATTGACCAAACCAGGATTGAGTAAACCACACCAGATGCGATGTACAATCAATGGGATGCTGATTGTTTAAAGGATCAATTTCCATACCTCTCGAGGATGATTGAAGAGATCAAACATAATGAAGTTCATGATGTCCAAACATCTATAAATCCTAATTCTGAAAAAATTCTTGAACAATTGTGTGAAAAAATGGATAAAATGAATTCAGAGGTTTCATCTTTAAGAGTAGAACTAAAAAGCATAGAAATGGTTGTGGAACCCATTCCCACTCCAGTTGTCTCTTCCTCATTACTAATACAAGAATCTTGTCTCCCACAAACCTCACAAGAATTTATTGAAGAACCAACCATTGAATTTGGGATAGTTGAAAATAATCAAGGAATTGTTGATGGGTGCTTAAATCTAGATGAAACTGATTTTTTGAATTCAAAAGATAATAACATGACATCATGGATTGAGTTTCCTAAACATGGCTCCATTAGTGAATTTTTAGGACCACCAATCACTGAAAAATTGGGAGAAATACCAAACATTGATCCCATAAAACTTCTGATATTCAACTGGACAATTTTCAGGATGAATCTTATTTTCAAAATGAACCAATTCTTTCTAAATGTTTTGGAGAAGAAACTGATTTTGATTTAATTTGTCAATCTCCTTTAGGAAATTTCAATGAACCCGAGCTCAAAATTATTTTACTTTCTTCTGAACTCAAGAATCCCACTATAGGATATAAGAAAAACCTTGTATTTTTAGTTCATTCTTCTCAAGAAACCAATAATTTTGGAATAGTCATTGATGTCTTAGGAAAAACTAGAAATTCAACCGAATCAACCATTACCAAATTTCCTTGGACTTCCACACTCATTATTGACCATGGGATTTCACATGAAACATATTTCAAACAAATAATCAATCTCAATCTTGTTGAAGTGGAGAAAGATGGGTTAATTAAAATTTTAAAAGTTCGAATTGGATAAGTTGGGGGGTTCAAGTCGAGTTAACGACGTTAAACAAAAGTGATGCATGGGAGGCAACCCATGGTTTTCATGTTTTCTAATCATTTTGAATCATTTTCTTTTTCATATAATAAATTACCATAGACTGTTGACCTGTTCTTCTTTTATGAGTAAGGATGGGTATGAAAGGGGAGCGCCATATTCATCCGTGTCACGTGGCGTGATCTCTGAGTAATACCTTACCCAGAAAATATAAAGAAGACAATGTATCATCAGTTTATTTTGTTTTGTTTTATTTTTTTTATATAGGTTAAAAAAAGGACATGTTGAAATCCATAAGGAAAATCCATTCACCACCATCCAATCCACTGAGACTCAAATCCAGGATTGAAGGGAGACTATGGCATGTGCTATCATCATCAAACACCAGGTGACTTTATTCCATGATTTTCATTTAAAATTTCTTCTTTGAACTCCTCTCCTACCCCCTTTTATCTTTTCTTTTCTTTAAACACTGGGGACAGTGTTATTCTAAGTTGGGGGGGATAAAAAATGATTTTTTTAATAAGAACATGCATGAAAAGAAAAATTCCATTAACCATAAACATGATAAACACACATTGAAAACTAAAAAATTGGATATCAAATAAATTTTGCATGCCTTGATTCTGATTTTAATGCACGTTTAAGTTCATGAGCATAGTTTTTGGATAGTGCGGTTGTCCGATGTGATTTTTCAATGTTTACAATTTCATCCTCTTAATAAAAATGCCACAATGCACGTATACTGGATCGTGGGTGTAAATTTGAGTTCTTGGGTCCCTTTCATTATAGCATAGGGTTCTGGGGTCACTTTTAGTTTAATTTGAGTATCCAAAAAAAACAAAACAAAAAAACAAAACAAAAAAAAAACAAAAAAAATTGAAAAAAATAATAATGACCACATAGAGCAACGTTTTGTCCAAATGCGTGGCGTCCGGTACTTGGGGATCGTGACTCCATAGTTGTCTTGCCCAGAGTTAGGCTTTATATCTCTATTGTAGAGCATGAAATTGACAAAATGCGTGGCGTCCGACACTTGGGGATCGTGACTCCATAGTTGTCTTTCCCAGAGTTAGTCTTTTCATATCTATTGTGGTTAAAAAAAATCAAAAAAAAAAAAAATTAAAAAAAATGGATACTCATCTTAATGTTTAATGTGATTCCCACCTAGCGCTTCCATTTTTTCCACTTGAACAATAAAATGGGCCCCATATCTTTTATGATGCACAACACTTTATCATGCTTAATTGGAATTGGATGAAATGTGGCGATGAATTTGAACAAAGGAATGGGCTTGGGATTGGGATATGCTTATGGACCTAGCTTGTTTTAAATGATTTTGATGGGTTTTCATAATTTTTTTGGTATTAGATATTTGGGTGAGTAATGTGTATTTAAATGTTTTTGGAAAAGGGGATTTGGATTTCATATTTGTAATTTATTTTGCTCGGGACTAGAAAAACTCAAGTTGGGGGGTGTGATTAGTCACTGAAAGTGGCTAATATTCATTTTTAAGATCATAATATTAATGTGTTTAAAAGTTCATAAACCACAATTTTAGTCCAATTCATAAATTGAACTTCATTTCCCATCATTGTGCAATTCATGCTTAAAATGTCAATTTGGGCCCACTCAATAATTTGCTTGTGTAAATTACAATATTCATAATTTTAATTTTAAATTTTGGGATATGATTGATCACTTTGTTTGGAACATTTTATCTTTTAGGTCTGATGGATAAATCCCAAAGGAAGATGGAGAATTTTGCGCCTGAAGTCAGAAACTTTCTGGAAAAAGCATAATGGGCCTAAGGCCCATCAAACAAATGTGGGGCCCATAAACCAAGCCCAATGAAGCTCAAATTTATACAGTAGAAATATAAAAATATGAGGATAATTTTATTCGACTGTGGCCGGAGATAATTCTGATGTTTTCATGATGATAAAGGGATCTGAAGTTGAGATTTAAATGGAGGACTCGTCATTAATGTACAGAAATCCGTCCCACCATTTCAACCATAACTTTCAAACGGCTAAGCCAAATGTCCTAAAAGTTTTAGAGCTTCTAGAAGACACATGGAAGAAGATATTTTATATTTATGACACCTTCGGATTCGGCCATATGAAGTGTCAAAATCACACGTCAAAATGGAGGACGAATCTGGACAGTTTTCCGGGTCAACTTTGAAACGTCAATTTCCTTTTGATTCTTCACCCTCCTTTTGACTCTCTTAATTGTTTGGGGGTGAATTTAATGTTGGTGGTGGACATAAGGCTCCTAATATTCCTATATAAAGAGATGGGGGTGAAGGGAATAAGCATCTAACATTTTTCCTTGAATCTAACATTTTCCTTTGAATCCAAGTTTTTCTTTCAATTGTAATTTCCCCTTTCGTTTTCTAATGGCATTGTCAATTTCTCTAATGTAAGTTTTTCATTCACGTTTAGTATTTTAATAAAATTTCTTCTTCTTCTTCACTTTATATTTTCCTTTTCTTCACACGTTGATACCGTTGAATCTTAGTGTGAATTTATTCACACCCGCACTTGTGAGTTCATCACACAACGGTGGAGTGTTCATTTTGATTAATGTTTTTTTTATTTCTTCTTCAATCCTGCTTCTTTAAGTAAATTACCTGCTTCCATTGATAGAATAGAATCAATGGAGGGCTAACCTTTTATGGTTTGATCATAGGGAGTTGCATGAGTTGGATTGAATGTTATTTGATGTTCTTAAATTCTTAAATTTGTTCTTTATTTTAAGAGTTCATTTCTTTGATTTATCTTCTTCTTTGTCTTCACCGAATTTAACGACGACACATTTTGAGTGATAGTACGATCCAATTCCTTGGAGTGCTCATTAAATTGATCCTCTAAGTGAATTGGTTATTAGCCTTGAAATTGTGTATGGTTTAAATCGGAGAATGATATTGAGGAATTATTTCATTTAATGGATACCTCTTGAACCGTTGAACAGAAAATCAAATGAAAAACAAATACATCCAATCAATCCCAAGAGACAACCTAGGATCAAATCACCTTAATTAGTTGTTTTAATTTAAGTAATTTTATTTGTTTTTTTATTTAAATTAAATCAATTTTTTCTTCAAATCAATTCAATCCAAAGTTGGCCACTGCATAGCCAATCCTGCATCTAATCATAGCGTCTCAAGGTTACTTCTTCGGTCCCTGTGGATTCGATCACTACTTGTACTTCAACGACCGCTTTTACCAGTAGGGTAAATTTGGGCGCAACCAAATTTTGGCGCCGTTGCCGGGGACCCAAGTAAGTACCTTAGACACTCATCTTCTTTTCTCACCCTAAATTCTCTATTCTCACCCTAATTTCTCTTCTCTATTCCCCTTTCAATTTCTGCGTGTCCAATGAATCCAAAAAACAACTTTCAATCAACTCCAATAGATTATCTTCAACATTACCCATTAATATACTAAGGCTATAATCAACTGGAAAATCAATATTTTGAATCCCCTCACATAGAAAATTTCATTGACCAAACCAGGATTGAGTACACCACACCAGATGCGATGTACAATCAATGGGATTCTGATTGTTTAAAGGATCAATTTCCATACCTCTCGAGGATGATTGAAGAGATCAAACATAATGAAGTTCATGATGTCCAAACATCTATAAATCCTAATTCTGAAAAAATTCTTGAACAATTGTGTGAAAAAATGGATAAAATGAATTCAGAGGTTTCATCTTTAAGAGTAGAACTACAAAGCATAGAAATGGTTGTGGAACCCATTCCCACTCAAGTTGTCTCTTCCTCATTACTAATACAAGAATCTTGTCTCCCACAAACCTCACAAGAATTTATTGAAGAACCAACCATTGAATTTGGGATAGTTGAAGATAATCAAGGAATTGTTGATGGGTGCTTAAATGAAGATGAAACTGATTTTTTGAATTCAAAAGATAATAACATGACATCATGGATTGAGTTTCCTAAACATGGCTCCATTAGTGAATTTTTAGGACCACCAATCACTGAAAAATTGGGAGAAATACCAAACATTGATCCCATACATACTTCTGATATTCAACTAGACAATTTTCAGGATGAATCTTATTTTCAAAATGAACCAATTCTTTCTAAATGTTTTGGAGAAGAAACTGATTTTGATTTAATTTGTCAATCTCCTTTAGGAAATTTCAATGAACCCGAGCTCAAAATTATTTTACTTTCTTCTGAACTCAAGAATCCCACTATAGGAGATAAGAAAAACCTTGTATTTTTAGTTCATTCTTCTCAAGAAACCAATAATTTTGGAATAGTCATTGATGTCTTAGGAAAGACTAGAAATTCAACCGAATCAACCATTACCAAATTTCCTTGGACTTCCACACTCATTATTGACCATGGGATTTCACATGAAACATATTTCAAACAAATAATCAATCTCAATCTTGTTGAAGTGGAGAAAGATGGGTTAATTAAAATTTTGAAAGTTGGAATTGGATAAGTTGGGGGGTTCAAGTCGAGCTAACGACGTTAAACAAAAGCGCTGCATGGGAGGCAACCCATGGTTTTCATGTTTTCTAATCATTTTGAATCATTTTCTTTTTCATATAATAAATTACCATAGACTGTTGACCTGTTCTTATTTTATGAGTAAGGATGGGTATGAAAGGGGAGCGCCATATTCATCCTTGTCACGTGGCGTGATCTCTGAGTAATACCTTACCCAGAAAATATAAAGAAGACAATGTATCATCAGTTTATTTTGTTTTGTTTTATTTTTTTTATATAGGTTAAAAAATAGGACATGTTGAAATCCATAAGGAAAATCCATTCACCACCATCCAATCCACTGAGACTCAAATCCAGGATTTAAGGGAGACTATGGCATGTGCTATCATCATCAAACACCAGGTGACTTCATTCCATGATTTTCATTTAAAATTTCATCTTTGAACTCCTCTCATACCCCCTTCTATCTTTTCTTTTCTTTAAACACTGGGGACAGTGTTATTCTAAGTTGGGGGGGATAAAAAATGATTTTTTTAATAAGAACATGCATGAAAAGAAAAATTCCATTAACCATAAACATGATAAACACACATTGCAAACTCAAAAATTGGATATAAAATAAATTTTGCATGCCTTGATTCTGATTTTAATGCAAGTTTAAGTTCATGAGCATAGTTTTTGGAAAGTGTTGTTGTCCGATGTGATTTTTCAATGTTTACAATTTCATCCTCTTAATAAAAATGCCACAATTCACGTCTACTGGATCGTGGGTGTAAATTTGAGTTCTTGGGTCCCTTTCATTATAGCATAGGGTTCTGGGGTCACTTTTAGATTAATTTGAGTATCCAAATAAAACCAAACAAAAAAACAAAACAAAAAAAACCAAAAAAATTGAAAAAAATAATAATGACCACATAGAGCAACGTTTTGTCCAAATGAGTGGCGTCCGACACTTGGGGATCGTGACTCCATAGTTGTCTTGCCCAGAGTTAGGCTTTATATCTCTATTCTAGAGCATGAAATTGACAAAATGCGTGGCGTCCGGCACTTGGGGATCGTGACTCCATAGTTGTCTTGCCCAGAGTTAGTCTTTTCATATCTATTGTGGTTAAAAAAAAATCAAAAAAAAAATTTTAAAAAAATGGATACTCATCTTAAGGTTTAATGTGATTCCCACATAGCGCTTCCATTTTTTCCCATTGAACAATAAAATGGGCCCCATATCTTTTATGATGCACAACACTTTATCATGCTTAATTGGAATTGGATGAAATGTGGCGATGAATTTGAACAAAGGAATGGGCTTGGGCTTGGGATATGCTTATGGAACTAGCTTGTTTTAAATTATTTTGATGGGTTTTCATAATTTTTTTTGGTATTAGATATTTGGGTGAGTAATGTGTATTTAAATGTTTTTGGAAAAGGGGATTTGGATTTCGTATTTGTAATTTATTTTGCTCGGGACTAGCAAAACTCAAGTTTGGGGGTGTGATTAGTCCCTGAAAGTGGCTAATATTAATTTTTAAGATCTTAATATTAATGTGTTTAAAAGTTCATAAACATCAATTTTAGTCCAATTCAGAAATTGAACTTCATTTCCCATCATTGTGCAATTCATGCTTAAAATGTCAATTTGGTCCAACTCAATAATTTGCCTGTGTAAATTACAATATTCATCATTTTAATTTTCAATTTTGGGATATGATTGATCACTTTGTTTGGAACATTTTATCTTTTAGGTCTGATGGATGAATACCAAAGGAAGATGGAGACTTTTGCGCCTGAAGTCAGAAACTTGCTGGAAAAAGCATAATGGGCCTAAGGCCCATCAAACAAATGTGGGGCCCAGAAACCAAGCCCAATGAAGCTCAAATTTATACAGTAGAAAGATAAAAATATGAGGATAATTTTATTCAACTGTGGCTGGAGCTAATTATGAAGTTTTCATGATGATAAAGGGATCTGAAGTTGAGATTTAAATGGAGGACCCGTCATTAATGCACAGAAATCCGTCCCACCATTTCGACCATAAATTTCAAACGGCTAAGCCAAATGTCCTAATATTTTTAGATCTTCTAGAAGAAACATGGAAGAAGATATTTTATATTTATTACACCTTCGGATTCGTCCATATGAAGTGTCAAAATCACACGTCAAAATGGAGGACGAATCTGGACAGTTTTCCGGGTCAACTTCGAAACGTCAATTTCCTTTTGATTCTTCACCCTCCTTTTGACTCTCTTAATTGTTGGGGGGTGAATTTAATGTTGGGGGTGGAAATAAGGCTCCTAATATGCCTATATAAAGAGATTGTGGTGAAGGGAATAAGCGTCTAACATTTTTCCTTGAATCTAACATTTTCCTTTGAATCCAAGTTTTTCTTTCAATTGTAATTTCCCGCTTTCGTTTTGTAATGGCGTTGTCAATTTTTCTAATGTAAGTTTTTCATTCACGTTTAGTATTTTAATAAAATTTCTTCTTCTTCTTCACATTCTATTTTCCTTTTCTTCACACGTTGATACCGTTGAATCTTAGTGTGAATTTATTCACACCCGCACTTGTGAGTTCATCACACAACGGTGGAGTGTTCATTTTGATTAATGTTTTTTTTCTTTCTTCTTCAATCCCACTTCTTTAAGTAAATTACCTGCTTCCATTGATATAATAGAATCAATGGAGGGCTAAACTTTTATGGTTTGATCAAAGGGAGTTGCATGAGTTGGATTGAATGTTATTTGATGTTCTTAAATTCTTAAATTTGTTCTTTATTTTAAGAGTTCATTTCTTTGATTTATCTTCTTCTTTGTCTTCACCGAATTTAACGACGACACATTTTGAGTGATAGTACGATCCAATTCCTTGGAGATCTCATTAAATTGATCCTCTAAATGAATTGGTGATTAGCCTTGAAATTGTGTATGGTTTAAATCGGAGAATGATATTGAGGAATTATTTCATTTAATGGATACCTCTTGAACCGTTGAACAGAAAATCAAATGAAAAACAAATACATCCAATCAAGCCCAAGAGACAACCTAGGATCAAATCACCTTAATTAGTTGTTTTAATTTAAGTAATTTTATTTGTTTTTTTATTTAAATTAAATAATTTTTTTCTTCAAATCAATTCAATCCAAAGTTGGCCACTGCATAGCCAATCCTGCATCTAATCATAGCGTCTCAAGGTTACTTCTTCGGTCCCTGTGGATTCGATCCCTACTTGTACTTCAACGACCGCTTTTACCAGTAGGGTAAATTTGGGCGCAACCAAATTTTGGTGCCGTTGCCGGGGACCCAAGTAAGTACCTTAGACACTCATCTTCTTTTTTCACCCCAAATTCTCTATTCTCACCCTAATTTCTCTTCTCTATTCCCCTTTCAATTTCTGCGTGTCCAATGAATCCAAAAAACAACTTTCAATCAACTCCAATGGATTATCTTCAACATTACAAATTAATATACTAAGGCTATAATCAACTGGAAAATCAATATCTGAATCACCTCACATAGAAAATTTCAATGACCAAACCAAGATTGAGTACACCACACCAGATGCGATGTACAATCAATGGGATGCTGCTTGTTTAAAGGATCAATTTCCATACCTCTCAAGGATGATTGAAGAGATCAAACATAATGAAGTTCATGATGTCCAAACATCTATAAATCCTAATTCTGAAAAAATTATTGAACAATTGTGTGAAAAAATGGATAAAATGAATTCAGAGGTTTCATCTTTAAGAGTAGAACTACAAAGCATAGAAATGGTTGTGGAACCCATTCCCACTCAAGTTGTCTCTTCCTCATTACTAATACAAGAATCTTGTCTCCCACAAACCTCACAAGAATTTATTGAAGAACCAACCATTGAATTTGGGATAGTTGAAGATAATCAAGGAATTGTTGATGGGTGCTTAAATCAAGATGAAACTGATTTTTTGAATTCAAAAGATAATAACATGACATCATGGATTGAGTTTCCTAAAAATGGCTCCATTAGTGAATTTTTAGGACCAACAATCACTGAAAAATTGGGAGAAATGCCAAACATTGATCCCATACATACTTCTGATATTCAACTGGACAATTTTCAGGATGAATCTTATTTTCAAAATGAACCAATTCTTTCTAAATGTTTTGGAGAAGAAACTGATTTTGATTTAATTTGTCAATCTCCTTTAGGAAATTTCAATGAACCCGAGCTCAAAATTATTTTACTTTCTTCTGAACTCAAGAATCCCACTATAGGAGATAAGAAAAACCTTGTATTTTTAGTTCATTCTTCTCAAGAAACCAATAATTTTGGAATAGTCATTGATGTCTTAGGAAAGACTAGAAATTCAACCGAATCAACCATTACCAAATTTCCTTGGACTTCCACACTCATTATTGACCATGGGATTTCACATGAAACATATTTCAAACAAATAATCAATCTCAATCTTGTTGAAGTGGAGAAATATGGGTTAATTAAAATTTTGAAAGTTGGAATTGGATAAGTTGGGGGGTTCAAGTCGAGCTAACGACGTTAAACAAAAGCGCTGCATGGGAGGCAACCCATGGTTTTCATGTTTTCTAATCATTTTGAATCATTTTCTTTTTCATATAATAAATTACCATAGACTGTTGACCTGTTCTTCTTTTATGAGTAAGGATGGGTATGAAAGGGGAGCGCCATATTAAACCTTGTCACGTGGCGTGATCTCTGAGTAATACCTTACCCAGAAAATATAAAGAAGACAATGTATCATCAGTTTATTTTGTTTTGTTTTATTTTTTTTATATAGGTTAAAAAAAGGACATGTTGAAATCCATAAGTAAAATCCATTCACCACCATCCAATCCACTGAGACTGAAATCCAGGATTGAAGGGAGACTATGGCATGTGCTATCATCATCAAACACCAGGTGACTTCATTCCATGATTTTCATTTAAAATTTATTCTTTGAACTCCTCTCCTACCCCCTTCTATCTTTTCTTTTCTTTAAACACTGGGGACAGTGTTATTCTAAGTTGGGGGGGATAAAAAATGATTTTTTTTAATAAGAACATGCATGAAATGAAAAATTCCATTAACCATAAACATGATAAACACACATTGCAAACTCAAAAATTGGATATCAAATAAATTTTGCACGCCTTGATTCTGATTTTAATGCAAGTTTAAGTTCATGAGCATAGTTTTTGGAAAGTACGGTTGTCCGATGTGATTTTTCAATGTTCACAATTTCATCCTCTTAATAAAAATGCCACAATTCACGTCTACTGGATCGTGGGTGTAAATTTGAGTTCTTGGGTCCCATTCATTATAGCATAGGGTTCTGGGGTCACTTTTAGTTTAATTTGAGTATCCAAAAAAAACAAAACAAAAAAAACAAAACAAAAAAAGCAAAAAAAATTGAAAAAAATAATAATGACCACATAGAGCAACGTTTTGTCCAAATGCGTGGCATCCGGCACTTGGGGATCGTGACTCCATAGTTGTCTTGCCCAGAGTTAGGCTTTATATCTCTATCGTAGAGCACAAAATTGACAAAATGCGTGGCGTCCGGCACTTGGGGATCGTGACTCCATAGTTGTCTTGCCCAGAGTTAGTCTTTTCATATCTATTGTGGTTAAAAAAAATCAAAAAAAAAATTAAAAAAAATGGATACTCATCTTAAGGTTTAATGTGATTCCCACCTAGCACTTCCATTTTTTCCCCTTGAACAATAAAATGGGCCCCATATCTTTTATGATGCACAACACTTTATCATGCTTAATTGGAATTGGATGAAATGTGGCGATAAATTTGAACAAAGGAATGGGCTTGGGCTTGAAATATGCTTATGGACCTAGCTTGTTTTAAATTATTTTGATGGGTTTTCATAATTTTTTTTGGTATTAGATATTTGGGTGAGTAATGTGTATTTAAATGTTTTTGGAAAAGGGGATTTGGATTTCATATTTGTAATTTATTTTGCTCGGGACTAGCAAAACTCAAGTTGGGGGGTGTGATTAGTCACTGAAAGTGGCTAATATTAATTTTTAAGATCTTAATATTAATGTGTTTAAAAGTTCATAAACATCAATTTTAGTCCAATTCAGAAATTGAACTTCATTTCCCATCATTGTGCAATTCATGCTTAAAATGTCAATTTGGGCCAACTCAATAATATGCTTGTGTAAATTACAATATTCATAATTTTAATTTGAAATTTTGGGATATTATTTATCACTTTGTTTGGAACATTTTATCTTTTAGGTCTGATGGATGAATCCCAAAGGAAGATGGATAATTTTGCGCCTGAAGTCAGAAACTTGCTGGAAAAAGCATAATGGGCCTAAGGCCCATCAAACAAATGTGGGGCCCAGAAACCAAACCCAATGAAGCTCAAATTTATACATTAGAAAGATAAAAATATGAGGATAATTTTATTCAACTGTGTCCGGAGCTAATTCTGATGTTTTCATGATTATAAAGGGATCTGAAGTTGAGATTTAAATGGAGGACTCGTCATTAATGCACAGAAATCTGTCCCACCATTTCAACCATAACTTTCAAACGGCTGAGCCAAATGCCCTAAAGTTTTGAGATCTTCTAGAAGACACATGGAAGAAGATATTTTATATTTATGACACCTTCGGATTCTGCCATATGAAGTGTCAAAATCACACGTCAAAATGGAGGACGAATCTGGACAGTTTTCCAGGTCAACTTCGAAACGTCAATTTCCTTTTGATTCTTCACCCTCCTTTTGACTCTCTTAATTGTTGGGGGGTGAATTTAATGTTGGGGGTGGACATAAGGCTCCTAATATTAGTATATAAAGAGATGGTGGTGAAGGGAATAAGCATCTAACATTTTTCCTTGAATCTAACATTTTCCTTTGAATCCATGTTTTTCTTTCAATTGTAATTTCCCGCTTTCGTTTTGTAATGGCATTGTCAATTTCTCTAATGTAAGTTTTTCATTAACGTTTAGTATTTTAATAAAATTTCTTCTTCTTATTCACTTTCTATTTTCCTTTTCATCACACATTGATACCGTTGAATCTTAGTGTGAATTTATTCACACCCGCACTTGTGAGTTCATCACACAACGGTGGAGTGTTCATTTTGATTAATGTTTTTTTTCTTTCTTCTTCAATCCCACTTCTTTAAGTAAATTACCTGCTTCCATTGATAGAATAGAATCAATAGAGGGCTAACCTTTTATGGTTTGATCATAGGGAGTTGCATGAGTTGGATTGAATGTTATTTGATGTTCTTAAATTCTTAAATTTGTTCTTTGTTTTAAGAGTTCATTTATTTGATTTATCTTCTTCTTTGTCTTCACCGAATTTAACGACGACACATTTTGAGTGATAGTACGATCCAATTCCTTGGAGTGCTCATTAAATTGATCCTCTAAGTGAATTGGTGATTAGCCTTGAAATTTTGTATGGTTTAAATCGGAGAATGATATTGAGGAATTATTTCATTTAATGGATACCTCTTGAACCGTTGAACAGAAAATCAAATGAAAAACAAATACATCCAATCAAGCCCAAGAGACAACCTAGGATCAAATCACCTTAATTAGTTGTTTTAATTTAAGTAATTTTATTTGTTTTTTTTATTTAAATTAAATCAATTTTTCTTCAAATCAATTCAATCCAAAGTTGGCCACTGCATAGCCAATCCTGCATCTAATCATAGCGTCTCAAGGTTACTTCTTCGGTCCCTGTGGATTCAATCCCTACTTGTACTTCAACGACCGCTTTTACAAGTAGGGTAAATTTGGGCGCAACCAAATTTTGGCGCCGTTGCCGAGGACCCAAGTAAGTACCTTAGACACTCATCTTCTTTTCTCACCCCAAATTCTCTATTCTCACCCTAATTTCTCTTCTCTATTCCCCTTTCAATTTCTGCGTGTCCAATGAATCCAAAAAACAACTTTCAATCAACTCCAATGGATTATCTTCAACATTACCCATTAATATACCAAGGCTATAATCAACTGGAAAATCAATATTTTGAATCACCTCACATAGAAAATTTCATTGACCAAACCAGGATTGAGTACACCACACCAGATGCGATGTACAATCAATGGGATGCTGATTGTTTAAAGGATCAATTTCCATACCTCTCGAGGATGATTGAAGAGATCAAACATAATGAAGTTCATGATGTCCAAACATCTATAAATCCTAATTCTGAAAAAATTCTTGAACAATTGTGTGAAAAAATGGATAAAATGAATTCAGAGGTTTCATCTTTAAGAGTAGAACTAAAAAGCATAGAAATGGCTGTGGAACCCATTCCCACTCCAGTTGTCTCTTCCTCATTACTAATACAAGAATCTTGTCTCCCACAAACCTCACAAGAATTTATTGAAGAACCAACCATTGAATTTGGGATAGTTGAAAATAATCAAGGAATTGTTGATGGGTGCTTAAATCTAAATGAAACTGATTTTTTGAATTCAAAAGATAATAACATGACATCATGGATTGAGTTTCCTAAACATGGCTCCATTAGTGAATTTTTAGGACCACCAATCACTGAAAAATTGGGAGAAATACCAAACATTGATCCCATAAAACTTCTGATATTCAACTGGACAATTTTCAGGATGAATCTTATTTTCAAAATGAACCAATTCTTTCTAAATGTTTTGGAGAAGAAACTGATTTTGATTTAATTTGTCAATCTCCTTTAGGAAATTTCAATGAACCCGAGCTCAAAATTATTTTACTTTCTTCTGAACTCAAGAATCCCACTATAGGAGATAAGAAAAACCTTGTATTTTTAGTTCATTCTTCTCAAGAAACCAATAATTTTGGAATAGTCATTGATGTCTTAGGAAAAACTAGAAATTCAACCGAATCAACCATTACCAAATTTCCTTGGACTTCCACACTCATTATTGACCATGGGATTTCACATGAAACATATTTCAAACAAATAATCAATCTCAATCTTGTTGAAGTGGAGAAAGATGGGTTAATTAAAATTTTAAAAGTTCGAATTGGATAAGTTGGGGGGTTCAAGTCGAGTTAACGACGTTAAACAAAAGTGATGCATGGGAGGCAACCCATGGTTTTCATGTTTTCTAATCATTTTGAATCATTTTCTTTTTCATATAATAAATTACCATAGACTGTTGACCTGTTCTTCTTTTATGAGTAAGGATGGGTATGAAAGGGGAGCGCCATATTCATCCGTGTCACGTGGCGTGATCTCTGAGTAATACCTTACCCAGAAAATATAAAGAAGACAATGTATCATCAGTTTATTTTGTTTTGTTTTATTTTTTTTATATAGGTTAAAAAAAGGACATGTTGAAATCCATAAGGAAAATCCATTCACCACCATCCAATCCACTGAGACTCAAATCCAGGATTGAAGGGAGACTATGGCATGTGCTATCATCATCAAACACCAGGTGACTTTATTCCATGATTTTCATTTAAAATTTCTTCTTTGAACTCCTCTCCTACCCCCTTTTATCTTTTCTTTTCTTTAAACACTGGGGACAGTGTTATTCTAAGTTGGGGGGGATAAAAAATGATTTTTTTAATAAGAACATGCATGAAAAGAAAAATTCCATTAACCATAAACATGATAAACACACATTGAAAACTAAAAAATTGGATATCAAATAAATTTTGCATGCCTTGATTCTGATTTTAATGCACGTTTAAGTTCATGAGCATAGTTTTTGGATAGTGCGGTTGTCCGATGTGATTTTTCAATGTTTACAATTTCATCCTCTTAATAAAAATGCCACAATGCACGTATACTGGATCGTGGGTGTAAATTTGAGTTCTTGGGTCCCTTTCATTATAGCATAGGGTTCTGGGGTCACTTTTAGTTTAATTTGAGTATCCAAAAAAAAACAAAACAAAAAAACAAAACAAAAAAAAAAACAAAAAAAATTGAAAAAAATAATAATGACCACATAGAGCAACGTTTTGTCCAAATGCGTGGCGTCCGGCACTTGGGGATCGTGACTCCATAGTTGTCTTGCCCAGAGTTAGGATTTATATCTCTATTGTAGAGCATGAAATTGACAAAATGCGTGGCGTCCGACACTTGGGGATCGTGACTCCATAGTTGTCTTTCCCAGAGTTAGTCTTTTCATATCTATTGTGGTTAAAAAAAATCAAAAAAAAAAAAAAAAATTAAAAAAAATGGATACTCATCTTAATGTTTAATGTGATTCCCACCTAGCGCTTCCATTTTTTCCACTTGAACAATAAAATGGGCCCCATATCTTTTATGATGCACAACACTTTATCATGCTTAATTGGAATTGGATGAAATGTGGCGATGAATTTGAACAAAGGAATGGGCTTGGGATTGGGATATGCTTATGGACCTAGCTTGTTTTAAATGATTTTGATGGGTTTTCATAATTTTTTTGGTATTAGATATTTGGGTGAGTAATGTGTATTTAAATGTTTTTGGAAAAGGGGATTTGGATTTCATATTTGTAATTTATTTTGCTCGGGACTAGAAAAACTCAAGTTGGGGGGTGTGATTAGTCACTGAAAGTGGATAATATTCATTTTTAAGATCATAATATTAATGTGTTTAAAAGTTCATAAACCACAATTTTAGTCCAATTCATAAATTGAACTTCATTTCCCATCATTGTGCAATTCATGCTTAAAATGTCAATTTGGGCCCACTCAATAATTTGCTTGTGTAAATTACAATATTCATAATTTTAATTTTAAATTTTGGGATATGATTGATCACTTTGTTTGGAACATTTTATCTTTTAGGTCTGATGGATAAATCCCAAAGGAAGATGGAGAATTTTGCGCCTGAAGTCAGAAACTTTCTGGAAAAAGCATAATGGGCCTAAGGCCCATCAAACAAATGTGGGGCCCATAAACCAAGCCCAATGAAGCTCAAATTTATACAGTAGAAATATAAAAATATGAGGATAATTTTATTCGACTGTGGCCGGAGATAATTCTGATGTTTTCATGATGATAAAGGGATCTGAAGTTGAGATTTAAATGGAGGACTCGTCATTAATGTACAGAAATCCGTCCCACCATTTCAACCATAACTTTCAAACGGCTAAGCCAAATGTCCTAAAAGTTTTAGAGCTTCTAGAAGACACATGGAAGAAGATATTTTATATTTATGACACCTTCGGATTCGGCCATATGAAGTGTCAAAATCACACGTCAAAATGGAGGACGAATCTGGACAGTTTTCCGGGTCAACTTCGAAACGTCAATTTCCTTTTGATTCTTCACCCTCCTTTTGACTCTCTTAATTGTTCGTAGGTGAATTTAATGTTGGGGGTGGACATAAGGCTCCTAATACGCCTATATAAAGAGATGGTGGTGAAGGGAATAAGCATATAACATTTTTCCTTGAATCTAACATTTTCCTTTGAATCCAAGTTTTTCCTTCAATTGTAATTTCCCGCTTTCGTTTTGTAATGGCATTGTCAATTTCTCTAATGTAAGTTTTTCATTCACGTTTAGTATTTTAATAAAATTTCTTCTTCTTCTTCACTTTCTATTTTCCTTTTCTTCACACGTTGATACCGTTGAATCTTAGTGTGAAGTTATTTACACCCGCACTTGTGAGTTCATCACACAACGGTGGAGTGTTCATTTTGATTAATGTTTTTTTCTTTCTTCTTCAATCCCGCTTCTTTAAGTAAATTACCTGCTTCCATTGATAGAATATAATCAATGGAGGGCTAACCTTTTATGGTTTGATCCTAGGGAGTTGCATGAGTTGGATTGAATGTTATTTGATGTTCTTAAATTCTTAAATTTGTTCTTTATTTTAAGTGTTCATTTCTTTGATTTATCTTCTTCTTTGTCTTCACCGAATTTAACGATGACACATTTTGAGTGATAGTATGATCCAATTCCTTGGAGTGCTCATTAAATTGATCCTCTAAGTGAATTGGTGATTAGCCTTGAAATAGTGTATGGTTTAAATCGGAGAATGATATTGAGGAATTATTTTATTTAATGGATACCTCTTGAACCGTTGAACAGAAAATCAAATGAAAAACAAATACATCCAATCAAGCCCAAGAGACAACCTAGGATCAAATCACCTTAATTAGTTGTTTTAATTTAAGTAATTTTATTTTTTTTTATTTAAATTAAATCAATTTTTCTTCAAATCAATTCAATCCAAAGTTGGCCACTGCATAGCCAATCCTGCATCTAATCATAGCGTCTCAAGGTTACTGCTTCGGTCCCTGTGGATTCGATCCCTACTTGTACTTCAACGACCGCTTTTACCAGTAGGGTAAATTTGGGTGCAACCAGATCTATATATCTATCAATATTGTCATGGATTACTCCTCTAAATATCTGTTGTGCAAAAAAAGTGTTATTATGGATAGTGATGTAATTAGATATTTATTATGGAAATTCAAGGGTTGGAAACATGAATACAAGACCCTTCCACATTTCTTAATTCTTAGTTGAAACCATGTATAATAATAATAATAAAAATATTATTATTAATCACTTGACATGGGAATAACTTTTAGAATATACAAATAAATATCATTTACATCATTTCCAACCAGGCCATTAAGCTCGGTCGACTTATCCTCCTTGATATTTACCCAACCTTGAATAATGACTATTTAGTTAAAAAATAAATAGCCTTACATTATTTATCAATAAATATAATGAATATCATATTCAAAAATCCTTGAAAATAAATATTTATTATTATTATTTAAATGACTTATTCTATTTAATAACTTGTGATTAAATCGTAGAGATCAACCAAAACCTCGAATAAATATTATTTATTATAACCTGTTAAATTCAATACTAAATTTAACTAAGACTGTGAGTAAACTTAGTGTGTGAACTTATAAAACTCTTTCTTAGTGTAATTAGGTAGAACCACCTAAATTATAAGGTTAAAATTTAGCAACATTACAAGTAATCCTTGTATAAAGAAGTTAACGTCTCAATGATATAGAACCACCTATGAATGATTATCATGTAATATAATCCCTTTATTGTAATTTCTCAAATATAGTATGATGAAAACCAGTGTCATCAACATATTTTCTCTACATCTCTCTGTTTTAATTTATAAAAATGAACTCTCCCATATAATACAATGGCCATGAATTTATCCAGGTAGTTCCATTCCCATAAAAGGGTTTGAGATATTAACTTTTACTAAGGGATAAAAGGGGAAAATAATTTCTTGTATTATTCATTAATTCAGTACCACCCGTGATTAACCCAATATATCTTACCTCTTCTAGACAATATTTCATCAAGATTTTTGTCAATAAATAAAAATACACAACTCAAGGTATCCATTAATGATAATTTTAAAGTCTAAGGATCAATGAACACATCCATAGATATGAACATCCAAGGAAACATGTAAATATCAATTTCATGTTTGTGGGTCTTGTTTCCATAATCTCATGAACTATAAATAACTAAGGGAATAAACCATTATAGGATTCCTAAAAGTATTATGAGTCTCCACCGCCGATATCATGTACCATCTATATCCCATAAAATGAGATTATCTGGCAATATAACATATATTCAATAATATTATCATTTCACCTCTTTGTTTTTATCATAGCGGAGAACTACTATGAACCTTTAGTGTGATATATATTATTAGTAAATTATCACATATGAATTAAAAGTATAGGAATAATAATTATATTATAATAAAATTCATTAATAACAAATACATGCTATTAATTACTTAGAATTCAGTTATAAGGAACCAACTCTAACATACTCCCACTTGCACTAGAGCTAATAATAAATTACTTTTAGTTCAATATCTATCACATGATACTCATTCCTCTGTTAAGACAGAGCCTAAATCAAGGAATCCCCAATGTTTGTCTCCCTAGATACTCTACTCTCTATAACTTCCCCTCAACGAGAAAAATACCTCAAGAGATGAAATTTTTGAAGTATATTTTTTATCCTTTGATGTGATCTTGGATATTTGGAAATATATACCACTAAAGTGCTATCAATGTTTATTTTTATATGGAATTGAATTTGAGGAACCACATCAAGACATTTTATAATTTTATGAACCCAAAATAATTCATTTTCTACATCATAAGACACAATATACTCAAAATCAACTATATAATTGATGAAAACTGGATGCTTTGAACTCTTCCATCTCATAACACCTCCATTGAGATAAAATGCACATCATGACTATGATTTTAGATCATTACATTGTTTCTAAAGATAACATATATATAACTTATGATAATTAGATATTTATCTCCTCTATGAACTAGGAACAAATTATTTATTTTCCTCAGATACATAAGGATAGTATTAACACTAGTCCAATACTATTCACCTAGATCTTCTTGATATCTTCCCACCATGATCAAAACATATGAAACATCAATCCTTTTATATAACATAACATACATGATAGATTATATAACATAATAATATGGGATATTACTCATTCAATCTCATTCCTATTATGTCTGAAGATATATTTTCTTAGAAAGATATATACCATGTGGCACTAGAATCAATACACTTTAGTTTTATACCATAATAAACCTCTTTAATATCTAGTCAATTTATGTACTTTTAATTAGTTTGAATAGCCTCTTGGATCTATCAAACATGATATTGATTCCTAGAATCTTGGTTGGTTCACCTATGTCCTTCATGGAAATAACTTTATCAACCATTCCTTAACCTATTGTAAGGATTGTATCTCATTTCCAATTAGTAATATTTTATCAACATATACTACTATGAATAAAACAACTATTTTTAAATTAGTTGTAAACACATGGATCACATTCATTATTAATGAAACCAAATTATTTTATAGCTTCATCAAACTGAATGTTCTATGACTTGGATGCTTGATTTAGTATATAAATGGATCTATGAAACTTTCATACCCTTTTAGCATTGCTTAGAGTCACAGAAGGTTCTTCTTGGGTCATATACACACCCTACTAAAGGTTCCCATTAAGGAAAAGAGTTTTTATATCCATATTTTAAATATTAAAGTCATGGAAACCTACTGTATAAAGAATAATTATGATGGATTTAATCATTGAAAATGGAGAAAAAATTTCCTCATATCTGATACATTTACCTTGTATAAACCCTTTTTCCTATAGCCACAATTTATATGTACTAACCTGAAATTCCATATTCATCTTCCTCTTGAGTACCCATTTATAACCAATGGGCTTTACTTTAACTTGAATATTGATTAGAACCCATGATTTGATTTGCTACATGGAATCCACCTCAAAATTTTTAGATTCGTTCCTTATTGAAACGTCAAATATATCTACCACCTCCTCATATGATAGAGGGTCATTATTGTCAACTAATAATGGATCATTATCTTCTACGAATATAAAACCATATCTCTGTGGTTCCCTAACCTCTCTAGAACTAGTACATAGTACTTGTGTTTGAGGAACAACTTATTCTGTGGGGACTTTTTGAATCTGTTCTTGTATAAAATATTGTATATATTGAGCATCAACTTCATCAAATTCAATATTTATCCCACTGTCCTTCATGAGGATGTGTTCCAACTAAAGGAATAAAAATTTACTTGTTACTATAACTTTTTATCTAATATATGATATAGGTATATTCCCTCATTTTCTTAGGGTAACCTATAAAGATACACTTCATGACCTGAGGTGACTATTTTTTTCTTGAGCTAGCCTTAACAACAACCCCTCATACCCATTAAAAATCATGTGACAAAATAGGTTTCTTTTCACTCCATAACTTAAAGGGAATACTATTTTCCATTTTAGTTGGTACTTAGTTTAGTATATATAATGTTGTGTGTAACAAATATCCCCAAAAAGATAATATAATAATTGTGTGACTCATAATTATCCTTAAAATTTATAGTAATATACAATTAAACCTTTCATTGAAACCATTACACTATAGTTTATAATGTTTATAAAGTTTATATAAAATAGAATACTCTCATAGAAATTCAATGAACTCTTGGATAATATATTCTCCACCTTTATCTGATAAAATTTTCAGTATATTCTAACCATGCTAATTCACAACCTCATTCTTGAACTCTTTGAACTTATAAAAGGATTCATACTTATACCTCATCAAGTATATATAACCATAACTTATCAAGTCAACAATAAATGTGATAAGGTATGATAATATACCAATATCTTCTACTTGAAAAGGTCTACACATATAAGTGTTTACCAATTCTAGAAGTTCTATGGATTTTTCACCTTGACTACCAAATAGTGGCATGGTCATCTTAACTTGTAAAAAAGAGAGACATAATTCAAGTGGTTTACGATTAAAAGAGTCTAAGTAACTATCTTTCTATTGATTTTTCAAATGATTATCATTTACATGAACAAGATGGTGATGAGACAACTGGGTGTGAAATGAGTTGTTTGAATATGATTCATTATCAATTGAAAATATTAGGTTTTCATAATTTAATAAATAAAGGCCATTATTCAACTATGTCACCATAAAATATAAAATCTTTATAGAAGTACCATATTTTATTTCCAAAACTGAAAATAAATTGATCTATGTATAAATAAGAAATAGAGATAATGTCTTTATAACACTGGGCACATAATAACAGTTATTTAAAACCAAAAACAACATTTTTTAAATATGATATGGTAGTCTTTAATGGATAGATTATCCTACCTCATCCCATTAATATCCCATTTATCCACCTATCCTCTATAAACTTTTCTAAACTTACTTGGTTCATGTATTTCGATACAAATGTGAGCACCACAAGTAGTATCTAATACCCAAATTTTAGATATAGAAAGATTACACTCAATAAAGAATTCACATGAAGATTACCATTTCTTCTTTGGATGGGTTCATTTCCCCTTCTAGTTTCCTTGGTTAACACATGAAAAACACACATTGATATTTTCTTTTTCTTTTCACTAGATCATTTTATTATTGGAAGGATTGTGCTCTAGATCTTTAGATGTGGAATGAGTCTTTGGAAACTTTTCCTTATGTCAATTTTTATTATTCACCATAAGTTCCATGGGTTTGTCACACCCCATGAATTTATCAACTTGGTGAATATGAGTAAGAATTTTTAAAAGTTTAATCTCACTATTTCTCATATTAAAATTCACAATAAAATTTGAGAATGTTTTAGGTAGTGAGGACAAATTGAGATCTATGCGTAACTCATTAGGAACCATAAACCCAAAGATTTATAAGTGTTATATATATCTAATCATCTTGAATACATGAGGTGTAACTAGAATTGACACTCCAATATTTCATGCGAATAGTGAATTGCATATCTCATACCTATCTTGTCTTACTTTATCATAATAGAGTTCACAATGGTGAGAAATTATGATATATATGAAAGTTCACGACCCTTAAAGGATGTACATTATCATTTAAATTTTTTAATGAAATTTTTACTGAGAATATGAGTAGAATTGGGGGTGTCCTGGGAGTTTGGGACATGAAAGAGGAAGAAAAGAGGTTATATTGTGCCAGGTGCATGGTTAGATTACAGTTAAAAATGACCTTAAAAATTAACCGTGAAACCTATAGAGGGAGGGTGCACATTTGAAAACCCATTCAAGGGAATCCTATAAACCATTTGTCTTTAAAAAATCTAGACACATGGCCTCTATATAGTTTGGAAAATTATTCAATCTACCCATAAATTCATGCTATCTAGTCCCTCTCTTGGATAGAGGATGATGCACAGTTGGTGCATGGTTTGGGAAAATGTGTGTCCAAACCACGTTCCTCATTTAAGTGAGGGAAATTATAATTTACCCATATATATTTAAGGGTTTTATCCAATTTTCTTCCCCTTTCCACCTCAAGAAGATTGATTGACAAACCAGGATCTCTCCCCTTTTCCAAGGACCATTCTCCAATGATTATTACATATTTTAAGTGTCGTTGGTTGTGAATCAAATCTCCAAGTGAGTCTATCACTCATATTCCTTCTATTTTCTAGAATAACCATGGTGTGTTGTTTCTTATCCATAAAAATCCTCTAAACCCTTATTTTCTAACAGATTTTAAGGTTGTTTGAGTTCGAATCAGGGGATAAGGATGAGTGAGGGCTTGTCTACAAACATGAGGTAGATGGTATACAAGTTATATCTTATAGTATTTATGTTTTTTTATGGTTATGTGGTTATTTTTTTGTGGCACTATGATATAAATTTTATTCTCAAGTGTGAAATGATAAGTTGGGTGTTTAAAACATGTTTTAGATCCCCCCCACAGTCCTTATTAGATCCATTAAGAATGATTAGACTGGGCCTAAGATCACCTATGGGGTGTGAAAATCCTTTTGAAAAGGTAAAATGTGTTATGAAAATATTTTTTAAATGGTTTAAGATATTAAATCATATAAATTTCATTTGTATTGATATCACACACTAAGGTTTTGTTTTGATTAACTTGTATAAGTTTAATTAGTAATGATAAGTTAATGGGTAAATGTGATAAATGGTTAAAGAGGAATGTCTGTGTGGGTAAATTATTTGAAATGGGTATAATTGGTTGTAATTTTTCTTAAATGATGAAATGTTCTAGATATGAACTGATTAAAGTGTTGAGTGTAATGAACCTTGGTAATTTGATAATTGAAAAGGTGCACCCTTATTGTTTTCATTAGTTAAAAAGGTCACTGATGATGAGCCATTGAATAAATGACATATATCATGGTTGAGAAATATGACTAAGGATACTATCCCTTGGGTTTAATAAGATTGATTCTCTAGGCCCCAATAATTTATTTCATGGTTTAGGATGTCAGTCTAATGCGCCAAGTTGCTAAAGTTTGAACATGAGATGGATACCTATTTGATGCTCCAAGGTACATTATTAAATTGATATGGTAAGTTAATTCCCCTATGATATAAAGTGATCGAATCCATTTTTATATTTCTCATACAACCAGCATGGGTTGAAGAAGGTTTGATTTGTATGAGTATCACTTGGAACCTAGAATGAAAATGGTTAATTTGAATAATGTTAAATAATAAAACCCATTTAACTATCCAACTTTACCATTGTTTACTATACTTCTACATACATTATACTAGACTAGATATTTTTTAGACACTATTGGTGGGGGACTACTGAATTTTACTCACACCCTTCTTAGGCCTCCATTGGGTACTTGATTAGAATTCATGGTTGCATGTCAGTGGAAGGACAAAGGCCCTATGTTTGATGAATGATATGGGTTTTGGGACAATACAGAAATAATGGGAAAAAACATCACATCAGGACCTGTTTTGGGATTTTATTTAGTGTATTATTATTTTTATTTTGGATCTTTATACTATCATAACATGGAATATTTCACTTTATTGTTTTGTAGGCACTTCATCAATAGTAAATCTTGTATGTGATGTTTTGGTATTTTTTATTATTTCATTTCAATGTTTATATTGATCTTCGCTATTGGTTCACTCAGGTAATTAGGGTATAGACTCTCCACTTGTTCCATTAGACCCTCACTTCTAGTCGAAAGCCTCTAGAATATGGGGAGGCACACTTGAGGTCATGTGGATAATTTTCTCATGGAACCAGTTATAGTGGCTTCTGGGCAAGGGTGTAACAAAGTGGTATCAAAGGGAGTTTTCTTTTCGATTACATTACTATTTAAGAAGGTAGAAAATATATTAGGATGTGTTGGGAAATAGTAGAGAGATTATTCATGCGAGTATATAACCCATGTGTGGGGGAAAACCCAAGTACCTAGGGTGGGATTATTTTTTGTGAAGTTTTCTGTTACCATTGGATTCTATTTCACCATAGGCAATGCATCTATTATGTGATGTTATTATTTTCTAAGGTTTTATTCAAGGATTTACATGGAATTATTTTTGTATATGTATTATTAATTTTATGAACTTAGGATTTGTTTGGAATACATCATATTAATCACTCATGGAAAATCTAGTTATAGTGGGTTGTATGAAATGAAAATGATTTTTTGTTTTTCTCATGGATTTAAGAAAAAAATGCCTCATAAGGAAGTTTAAAATTATATCAAATGAAAGGTGATAAATTGAAAGGGTTAAAATGGTGCCTAAATGAGAAATATTTAAGATGTTTGAAAGTTAAATGGTTAAAATGGTGTCAAAAAATGGCTTGTGTTGATGTAATATTGGTCTACCTTATGTTTTCCATGGCCCATGATAGATAAATTAAGGGTAGTGATCATGTTATGGTTATGACCATTGAGATAATATATATAGATAAACCTGTTGGGGATAGTGATTCCCCTCTTTTGTAAAATTTTATAAATTGTATTTTATATGACATGAAATGTGAATTTTTCATTATGGAGAGATTCCACCATGATGTCGTTTACTGGTTGGGATATAGGAAGACATCACGGTGAATGCTCCTCCAAAAGTGGAACAAGAACCCCCATTGTTTCTAGGTAATAGGTGGAATACAATTTTGGAGATAAATTATTTTGTTTTATGTAGTCTGTGGAGAGAGACCTAGGGTATAAAGTTTTGAGTATGTTTTCCCAAAAGAGAGAGTTTCAACTATAGAATCCTCCGATATTTACTAGGGAGGGTGGAAATGAGGCAGTATAGAATTAGATTGTGTCTATCCAAATGATTCTTAACTACTTAAATAATTATCTAGAGAATAGATTCAAGTTGGAAAAATATATATTGTGAGGACCATTAAAACATTTGTGGGATATCCAAGTTTAAACTGTCCAGGAATATGGTGTACTATAGAAGTATTTCCAGGAAACGTTTTTGGAACATTTATATTTGGAGACTCTGAGGTAAGAAAGAGCAACAATGTTTATGAGGTTAAATTAGGGGAATATGTTCATGATGGATTATGATGGATGCTTCACTGAATTTCAATGCTTTGTTCTTGAATTTTTAGGGGATGAGGAAATAACTATGAGATGTTTTTTAGGATGGAATTAGATGTGAGATCAATCCCTAGGTGTATATATTCCATTTAAATAAGTTTTATAAAGTGGTGGATCAGGCTCTCATTTATAAATGGAATGAAAAATATACTTCTAGTTAAGTACAAGTTGTTTTCTCTAGGTGGTTTAGTGGTATGATTTTTTATAGTATGAAAAATCATTTTTGGATATTTCATTAGGGAATTGTTAGATGGAGTAGCTAGGGAAGAAGATCATCATATTAGGGTAGTGATCTAGTGTTCTGATATCAATACTTAAGGCCATGATACATTCACAGTCACTTTTTGTGACCACCAATAAATTTTCGAGTGTGAGGATTTATGAGACATGTATATAGGTTCTGATTGAACCCTCAGAAGGTGGGTAGTAATAGAGGATCAATATCTATACAGAGGGTATGAAGGGGGTCAACTACCCCATTCCAGGTAGGCAGTAAAAGTTCAAATTTCCATACTGTTCAAGGTGGAGGATGTGGTACTATAGAAAAAGTGTGTCTATATCAGTAGGTAAGTGTAGTGCATGGGTCCCAGATTAGAGTTTTGGGAAGAGGGGTAGGTCAGGTGCATACAGTTTAGCATGCACCTAGAGGTGGAGAGGTTAGACCATTGTCTATTCGAGGTATGATTCTTGTAACTTCCACACATTATAGTGATTTATTTGACATAAGATCCTCACACTCTTTTATATCTTCCCAATTTGTAGGTGGGTTGGGTTTGGTAGTGTATTACACATTTGAGGTTATATCGATTGACATGACATTAAGAGTGAAATCAGAGGGTATCCATCAATGTTAAGAGTGTTCTCTTGTGGTTAGTGGGTACTATCTCCTTTGGGACTTGTACATGATTTAGATAAAATATTTTGACCGGATATTGGGTAGGGAATGGTTACATACCAAGATCACATTGATTGTTACTTTTAGAGAGTGAATTTCATGTCTTTTAAGGGTGAAAATTATGTTCACCATGGGCAATGGGATATTTTGGATGGTTGTGAAGGCATAGTTCCTCTAAAACTAAGTGATCTTAAAAACTATATTGTGAGTATTTTTTTGGGCGATGAAGGGGTGGAGAATAATGTCTTCCCTTCAGTGGTGGATTGGTTTTAGGATATGTTTCTTGAAGAATTAACAGGTTTGTTACCCAAGAGAGTGTCTAATCTTATTATTGAGCTGATTCCTAGAGTTGAGGCAGTTTCTATTTCACCATACAGAATGAAACTAGAATAACACCAAGAACTTAAAACTCATTTATAGGATTTGGAGGATAAAGGGTTTATCTATCTGAGTATGTCACCATGGGGTTCTCCAGTTTTGTTTAATAATAAGGATAACAGGGCATTTGAGTTTTGTTTTAATTATCATAATTTAAATAAGGTGACATTTAAAAATAGATATCATCTTCCATGTATTTATGATCTCTTTGATCAATTGAAGGGTTCTTGTGTGTTCTCCAAGATCTATTTGAGTCCAGGTTGTCATTAGCTGAGGGTGAGTCCTTCTTATATACCATAGACTTATTTTATGAGAAGTATGGTTTATATGAGATCATCATGACCATTTTGGGTTGACGAAGAAGTCTGTTATGTTTATGGATTTTATGAACCAACTATTTCACCCATACCGAGATCATTTTGTAGTTTTTTTCATGGATGAAATCTTGGTGTACTCTCAGACTCATGAAAGTAATTCCCAACATCTTACCATCATCTTGGGTACATTGAGATAGCATCAGGTATATTCAAGGCTATCAAAGTTTCACTTCAAGATTGAGAATGTAAATTTATTGGGTGACATCATCTCAAAGGAAGGTGTGTTAGTTGACCTAGATAAGGTTCACGAAGTTTTATCTTGAGAGTATCCCAATTTTTTTTGATATTAGATGATTTTTGGGAATAGTAGGTTATTATTAAAGGTTCATGAAAGACTTTTCATGCTTAGAAGAAACACTCTTTGGATTGAACAATAAGGGTATAAGGTTTGAAGTGGTAAACATGTGAGAATTATTTTTAGGAACTGATGATACATTTGAACACTGCACTGATCTTAATCATACCTGATCCAGTTATGGTGTATAATTTATTTTCTGATACATATGGGATTGGACTTGGGGAAGTGTTGATGTAGGGAGATAGAGTAGTTTTGTATATATCATGATAGTTAAGAAAAAAATGAATAGAACTATCCTACACATGATACCAATCTAGATACAGTGGTTTTTGCCTTGAAATATTGGTAGCATTATATTTTTGGTGAGAATTTATTGTTTATACTAACCATAAGATCTTTAAGTACATATTTTCTTAGCGTGATTTGAATATTTGGTAGTAGATATGGATTGACTATATGTAGTATTTTATCTATGAGATATCTTATATACCAGGGAAGGGAAACAATGTTTTAGATGCTTTCAGTTGGAAGACATAGACTTAGGTTGTTTAGGATTCTAGTTTTGAGTGGAATATGATGGATTTTTTTGATAAGATGCATAAAGGTGTTAAGTAAAAGAATGAGCTGATGGAACTCATGTCCTCATCTATTGAGCCATCACTTCTAAATAATTTTAAGAGGAGGATATATTAGGATTCAGAATGTCTGTCTTTGAGATAAAATTTAAAAGGTGGGGATCTACCTTCTTATTGGATTATTGATGAGGATAAGATTATTCATGTTTATATCTGTGTTACAAATGCTTACTTGTATACAGAAAGATATGACCTATGAGTTTCATGCATTGAATAGGGAATTTCATCCTGGTTGGACCAATATGTACCAATATCTTCAGAGATAGTATTAGTGGCCCAAGATGAAAAAGGAGATGCCATGTTTCATGACACGATGCTACACCTATCAGTAGGTGAAGTCCGAGCATCAACGACTGGATGATTTTTTATAATAGTTTCCCATTTCATAATGGAAGTGAGATTATGTTAATATAGATTTTTTAGTAGTTGTAATACAGACTTCTCTAAAGAATAGTGAAATTTGGGTGAAAAAGTTATCTCATTTCTTGCTGATTTAGGATACTTTTACCTTTGACAAGTTGGGTGAATTTTCTGTCTGATAGATAGTATATTTTCATAGGGAAACACATACTTAATTTTGTATAAGGATCCAAAATTTACATCACACTTATATAAAGTTTTGTAAAGGCACTTGGTACCAAGTTTTACTTGATTACAACTTTCCACCCACAGACAGGTGGGTAGTCTGAGTGCAATATCAAGTTGTTAGAGGATATATTGAGTGCATGTGTCCTAGACCTTGGTGGATATTGGGAGAAGAACATAACACTTACTGAGTTCACCTACAATAACAGTTATTAGAATACTATTCATATGACACTATATGAGGCACTCTATGGTAGGCCGTGTAGATCTCTATTATGTTGAATGGAAGTAGGGGATTTAGAATAGTTAAGTTCGAGTCTCATATAGGAGATTTTATAGACAGTTTAGTTGATTAGGAATCATATGGATACGAAAAAGGTAGACAGAATTCATATGTCAATCGACATCGTTGACCCCTTAAGTTCATGATGGGTGATTGTGTGTTCCTTCAGGTGTCTCAAAGGTTGGGTCACCATTGGATTCATAAATATGGAAATTTGGACCTAGATACATGGGTCTGTTTGAGATTGTGGAGAGGATCATACCAGAGGAGTACCGATTGGATCTTCTTCAGTAATATAGTGGCATGCACAATGTTTTTCATGTGTCATAGATTCAATAGTTCACCTCGACCCTTATCATGTGATAAATGTTGATGATGTTTATATGAAGGATGATGCATATTTTGAAAAGAATTTGGTTCATATTAAGGATCGTGGTGAGAAGAATCTTCAAGGAAAGACCATAACTTTAGTTCAAGTACTATGGAATCATGGGAAAGTTCAAGAGGAAAATTGGGATTGGGAGTTGGTTATATATGCCTAGGGGCCAAATATTTTCATCTTTTAGGATTAGAGATGTTGGGGAGTGCAACTCGAAGTTATAAGGTGGATATGTTATAAGATCTTATTCCTTCAAGGAGATGTGTTCTCAATTAAATTTTTATTTCATTCTCGTTGAAATGGTTAATAGAATATTTCTTGAGAATATGAGGTGACTTAGGGGTGTCATAGGAGTTTGATATATGAATTAGGAATAAAAGAAGCTATAATATGTATGGCTCATAGTTGGTTAATGGTAGGATCATGATTAGAACTAACTATGAAATCCATGTGAACTAAACCATATCTTGGATAGAGGATGATGCATGGTTGGTGCATGGTTTTTCAAACTGTGTGGCCAAACTATGCACCTCATTTATATGGAGGAAATTACCTTCCCACCATGTTATTTAAGGGTTCATACCCGATTTTATTCCCCTTTCCACCCCCAACATATTGTTTGAAAAACCATGAGCTATACCCTTTTATAAGTATTTTTTTCCTTTTATTTATATCTATTTGAAGTTTTATTAGTTGTAAATCAAGGATCTGGGTGAGTTTATCACTCTTACTACTTCTATTTTATGGAAGAACCCTAGTTTGTTCTTTCTTATCCTTCTGAAGCATCTAAAAACTTTTTTTATAGTAGATTCTATGTTTTGTGTTTGAATGTTGTTTGTGTTTTAATCAAGGGATAAGGTTGAGTGAGAGATTGTATACAAACTGAAGTTAGGTGGTATAAAAGTTATATCTGATATTCTTGATGTTTATTTATGGTTATGTGGTCTTGATTTTTTGTTATTGTGATCCAAATTTCATTCCTGGGTGTGGAATGATAAATTAAGTGTTTAAAAGATGCATTGGACCCCTCACAATCCCTATTGGATCTATTGAGAATTATTATACCGATCCTAAGATCACCCATGGGGAATTCCACTCATTTTGATAAGGTAAAATGTTTTGTGAAATGGAATATTAAAGGGTTTATGATATTAAACTATATAAATTGTGTTTGGATTCTTATCATGGACTAAGGTTATGTTTGTCTTAACTTATAGAAGTTTAATGTGTAACGACATGTTAATGGGTAAATGTGATAATGGTTAAAGAGGAATGTCAATGTGGGTAAATGGTTTTAAAGGGGGACCAATAGTTGAAATTCTATTTAAATTATGAAATGGGATATATATAAAAGCAAGTGGAGTTTTGAATTTAATGAATCTAGGTAATGTGATAAGTGAAAAAGTTAACCATTGTTGTTATTATTTGTTAAAAATGTCAATGATGAAGACCATAGAATAAATTATAAATATTTTTGTTGGGATATTTGAATGAGGAAACTCTACCTTAGGTCTGGCTAGACCGATTCTCTAGGATTCACCAATGTATTGGATATCTTAGGATGTCAGACTAATTCTCCAATATCCTAAAGTATGGACATGAGATAGATACCTGAACTGATGATCCAAGGCAAATTTGTATATTGATTTGGTAAATGAATTTTCTCTATGGTGTAATGTTATTGACTCCCTTTTTATATTGGTTAGAAGAATGGTATGCGTTGAATCAAGTTTGATGTGTATGGGTATCACTTGGAACTAATAATAAAAAGGGTTAATTAAAATAGTGTTAAACAATGAAAAATGTTTTACTTTATAGCATTCCTATTGTTTATTCTACTACTACATACACAGTATTATATTGGATATTTTGTAGGCACAATTAGTGGTGGCCTACGTAGTTATACTCACACCCTGATTGGGCCACCGTTGGGTGCCCAAGAAAACTTCATGGTTGTAGGTTCGGATAAGGTAAAATACCGTATATTAGATGTCTAATTTGGGATTTGGGATGGTGAAGGGATGAGGGGACTAGACATGATGCCATGAACTGTCATTGGATTGTATTTAGTGTCTTATTATAGTATTTTTTTGGATCTTTTGACTATAATGACATGTCATACATTACTATATTGGTTTGTTGGTAGATCTTCAGTATGAAATATGGCATGTGATGTTTTGGTGTTATTAATATTGCATGTCGATATTTATCTTGATTTCCACTATTGTTTCACTTTAGTTAAGAGGGTATAGTCTCCTCACATTTTTTATTATATCCTTATTTCTAGTCTAAAACCTCTGGTACATGGGGAGGCATGCTTGAGGTCATGTGGTGATCCGGTTTAGGTAACTAGTTATAGTGGCTCCCAGGCTGGGGCATTACAATATGCATCCATATCCTCATATTAATTTAAAATATCATATAAAATTGATGATATCATGAAGTATTGGATATTCATTGCATCTTCCATATGCTTTACATAGAGAGATACTTCATCCCCACTAGCCTCTTTGGGAAGCAACTTAAGAAGTGGAGTTTCTAGCATGCATAATCTCTACTCATGGAATAATATAATGTGTAAGAAAATATAAAATTCATATTAATTCATTCTGGTGAGAAGTTTTTACTTATATAGTTTGTATCACAGTGATATAGTCAATTTCATGTGGTTTTATACTTATACAAAAAATAAGAGAAGACAATTAGTACTTCATTGATTTCCATATTAGATTAATAAATTTAAATTTTATTTAATTTTAGAAGTATCATACTATTTTATTAAAAACCAATAGCCCTCACTATTATTTATGAAATATCGTGTTCCATATATATTCTTATGGAAATACCCATATTCTCTTCTCATAACCTATAATTTGTCCTGATAAGTTAATTGAAGGGTTTTATATCGATGTAACTCACCAACCATATTAACTCACAATTCCTTAATCTCTTGAGTGGACTCCACAATCCTGAGATAATGGATTAAGATTTCCCCAACCCATGATTATATATTACACAAAGTCCTATTTTTAATTTTAAAGCTTTATGTAAACCAAGTTTAGTAAACCCATAACATCAGATACAGTTTCCATGATAATTGAAAGCACCCTGACTTGGTCCGGTCAATAACTTTAAACTGTGGGTTTTACTTTTAACTTATGAAATTGAATGCTATACCGACTTAATATTATATTTGAGGTATTTTTATCATTACACATAAAAACCGTTTTTTCTAATCACATCCCTTGTTAATACTAGGTTTATTTTAATTTAGTTATTAACTATGTCTGATAAAATTTGTGCATAATCTAGTTTATTTAATTTCATCTTGAATACTTATTAATATATTTATTAAGTGACCACATAAATTCTACAAAGATAAGTAGTCAATCATGCAACTAATAAGAAAAAACAGATTAGTGGAATAATCATGAAATTATCAAATGGTTAGTTTATATAAAGGATGATAAACCAATACTTGACCTATCACGACCCGCCTTCACCAAGATGAGGGAAGGGACAACAAATTGCCAGAACCTTCCTTATTCATGTTGAAGAAGAGATAATGACCCCTGAGACCCATCTTAAATAGGTCCTGGAGTGGAGAATAGCACCAAAGGTATAAAATAACACACCAATTGAAAGGAATTAGCCTTTTTCTTTTAATATGATCGGGAGATAAGATAGAAAATCCCACAACACCAAAACAGAAAGTACAAGTATGGCTGAAAGTAAACCATTACCATATTCATGTTCAACAGTAGATAATAAAAGCCTAAAAAACTCCAAAGGTAATGTACAAAGAAAAGGAAAAACAACAACAGAAACTTCCCCAAGGTCTGAGCTAGTACGGTCCCGGACAATCCCTGAAGTCCTCCAGGAAACCTAAAAACAGTTTTATATACATAGGGTGAGCATACAAGTATACTCAATAGGGAAAACCAAAGACTCTAGGGCACAAGTGAGGAGACATTCTAATGTCCCTTGGAAAAAGAGATAACCACACCCAACCAGAAAAAGCTATCCACCCAAAACTCACCAAGGAATGCTCCTAAAATAACGCAAGTCAAGTAATGTATAGTAATAGCACATCGATATTTGGGTACCCCGTGCCACTTTCCCAGTGGTTATTGAAGACATCCTACGCACCGAACCAATCCTGTCATTCTTACTGTAGTCCCACTGCCACAACCCGCACATAGACACCTAGGCCACAACCTCACCGTAGTCCCACTGCCAAACCCCGCCTGTAGACACCTGGGCCTCATCTCGAAGACACTTGGGAAACAATCTGCCTGCAAACACCTGTCACAGAAAACTACTGCCAATCTTGAAGACTCCTGAGGCTCATCTCGAGGACACTTGGGAAACAACCTGCCCGCAACCACATGGGCCAACCACCACAACTACTCTTCCCGGAGATTCTTGGGCTAATAACGGACTTCAGGCCATCACAGCTTTCCTAAAGAGTCTTGGGCTATTCGGGAAAGGGAGCAGAAAAAGAGCTAATAATCAGCCACTCATAGGTGTGTTGGAAAAAAAACCCTCCCCCATGAAATGGGAGTGTTCGACACTTATGTGCTCATCTTGGATGGGTCATGAATAAAAAACATAAAAGCTACAGATATAGGTATAGGTAACAAGCACTCATCCACCCCTAGGGGTTCCAAAACCTAAGCACAAACGCCCTCGTTACTAATCATTCATGAAAGAATAGTATGACACTCACGGCCAAGCCACAATCCATTCCCAAAACCAATTCCCATTTAAAATGTTCATATTTTAATGTTCAAGTAACCCCCTTTAGGTGAATTATACACTACTAGGCAATTAACAGGAAAAAACCACAAGCCAGAGAAAGAAGGTAGTCAAACAACAACTTAAACATTCACACCTGGTTCTCTTGTAAAATCACAACAACAAAGGGATAAGTGAGATAACTCAAAGTAAAGGAACCAAAGAAAACCCCAAGACATAGCCCCATGTCGCCAAAATCCAGGAGCCAACCGTTTCTCAACAACAGAGTATTCCACCCCAATTC